>JAJGRX010000084.1:600000-963187 GCA_025461125.1 Carex kokanica | reverse complement strand
TATATGTATCCATTCGAGAGATACATGGGCATCTTGAAAAAGTACGTGAGGAACCGACATCGGCCCGAAGGTAGCATTATAGAAGGATATTCCACAGAAGAGGTCATTGAGTTTTGCACCAACTACATGGCCGGTGTGGATCCTATTGGCGTTCTAAAATCTCGATACGAGGGAAGGCTCCAAGGAGTCGGGACAATTGGGTTGAGAGCCGTAGTTGCTGATATAAATGATCTACAGAAGGCACATTTTATTGTACTACAGCACATGACAGATGTTGCTCCCTACATAGATGAGCACATGACAGTCCTTCAACAACAGAACTACACGAGAAGTCAGAAGTGGCTTACTAACGAGCATAATCGTTCTTTTATAGGATGGCTGAAAGAAAGAGTGAAGTCACATCCCGTACCTGAAATTGTTAGACTGCTGGGCGAAGGACCCCAAATTGTTGTCAAAACATTCCAAGGATACGAAATTAACGGTTATACTTTTTACACTAAACGGCAAAGTGAGAAGAGCACAATACAAAATAGTGGGGTGACGTTGGTGGCGACATCTCAAGAATTCAGTAGATCTGGAGATGGCCGGGCTGTAATAGCATCAAGGTCATATTATGGCGTCATTGAAGAAATTTGGGAGCTCGTTTACAATCCTCGCCTGAGCATTCCCTTGTTTCGATGTCAATGGTTCGAAGACCGGGGTGTCAAAGTTGATAAAGACGGGTTCACACTTGTTGATTTTAACAAAGTTGGGTATGTCGATGATCCGTTTATACTCGCCAAGCAAGCCACCCAAATCTTTTATGTCACCGACCCGAGTGATGATAGTGGAGCGTCGTCCTATCCGGAAAAAGAAGGATTGTCGGGTAGAAAATGTCGTCGACGAAGAAGAGTCTGACCAGTTCGACGAAATACCTCCATTTTGTGCCGACATGCAACCTGAGGTAGCAACAATTGAAGAAAACGACGGAGCAAACTACATGCGATCCGACCACAATGATGGAATAGGGCCGAGAGTACTGTTGAAAAGGAGAAAAAAAAGAGAAAAAGGAAAAAAAAAACCCGGTGTGTAATATTTATTTTTTGTTTAAAATTTAAACTTGTAATATTTCTTTTTTAGAAACAACTTTGTAATAATAAAACATTTGTAGTTCAAATATCAAATATTAGATTCCTCTAGTTCAAATATTAGTTCATTTTTTAATAATATTAAAAAATTTCAAGTTCAAATATTAGTATTAGTTTTTAAAATATTAGTGAATTCTCAAAAATGAAATAAAAATAAAATATTAGTATTAGTTTTTAAATATTAGTAGGAATATTAAATATTAAGAATAAAATATTTGTAGTTCAAATATCAAATATTAGATTCCTCTATTTCAAATATTAGTTCATTTTTTTAATAATATTAAAAAATTTCTAGTTCAAATATTAGTATTAGTTTTTAAAATATTAGTGAATTCTGAAATAATGAAATAAAAAATAAAATATTAGTATTAGTTTTTAAATATTAGTAGGAATATTAAATATTAAGAATAAAATATTTGTAGTTCAAATATCAAATATTAGATTCCTCTATTTCAAATATTCATTTTTTTAATAATATTAAAAAAATTCTAGTTCAAATATTAGTATTAGTTTTTAAAATATTAGTGAATTCTTAAATAATGGAAAAAAAATAAAATATTGTATTAGTTTTTAAATATTAGTAGGAATATTAAATATTACGAATAAAATATTTGTAGTTCAAAAATAAAATATTTGTAGCTCTCTGGTTCAAATGTTAGTTCATTTTTATAATAATGGTACAAAATTTCTATTTCAAATATTAGTATTAGTTTTCAAAATATTAGTTAAGATATTATATAATAAAAATAAAATATAAAATATTAGTATTAGTTCTTAATTACTAGTACAAATATTAAATGTCTATAGTTCAAATTTTAATAATAATAAAAAAACCGGGTATTAGTTAATAGTATAAGTTTTAAATATTAGATGTGATATACTATATATTTTAGTTAATTTATTATTAGTTTAAATAATATAAAAAATAAAAAGAAACATAATTTAATATGTTTGAACTTTTTGTACACGGACTTTTAGTTAATAGTCCGTGTATAAATAGTCATTGTACACGGATTTTACGATAAAACCGTGTATAAAGGTGCAGAGAGCTACACAGACTTTTACTTAATAGTCCGTGTAGAAAGGGGATTTGTACACGGACTTTTAGTTAATAGTCATTGTACACGGACTTTAAACTAAATGTCCGTGTAGAAAGAGGTGTACAATGTTTTTCAAAAGCTTTCTCTTCCAATTTTTTCCTGAAAACGAGCCGCTTCAAATCCTTCTCTTTCAAAGCCTTCTCTTTCAAAATCATTTTCACTACTCCTCCTCTATCACCCTCCCTCTTAGCCGCCTCTGTCACCCTCTCCGCCGCCTCTGTCACCGCCTCTGCCTTGCTGTGCTCATTGTCGCCGCCTCTGCTGTGCTCATTGTGCTGTGCTCATTGTCGCCGCCTCTGTTGTGCTCATTGTCGCCGCCTGCTGTTCTCACTACTGATTTGTAAGTTTTTTTTGCTTATTTTGCTGTGTTGTGCTGCCTTTGCTGTGCTGCTTTGCTGTGCTGGTGCCACTTTACTATCCCTAAGACAAAAAAAAAATCGGCTTGCACCATGTTTAAATTTCTGGTGGATATAGTTCAAAACCTTTTAACTAAATTATGGTGGATGTAGTTCAAAACCTATTAACTAAATTTGTTGGTATTAAATTTAAAGGGTCTGTATTTAACAATTTGTAATATTCTATTAGTTATCTATATGATGAAACACTATATAATATTAATATTAATATACATGCCATTGATCTTCTAAAAGTACTCCAAACGGCCAAAATGACCTCTGTTGGTAAATTGATCAGTGCAGATCAATGCGGGGGCCAAAACAGATTTATGACTAACCAACAGATAGAGGACTCCAAAACACACAAAATGGACACAAATTTTATATTTTTATGATTATATTTCAATTTTATATGAATTTTCAAAGTTCAGCTTTTTAATTCATATTTTCTGCTATTTAAAGGTGCAGAATTTTCATTTTGAGAGGCTGAATTTTGGAATTTTATATAAAATAGAAACAAAATCAGAAAAATATGAAATTAATGTCCATGTTGTGTGTTTTGAAGTCTTCCATTTAATTGTGGTGTTCATTTTGCATTTTATTTCTGTTTCCTCACTATTTTACACATAGGTCCATTACTTTCTTTTAATATTTCTTTGAATGGCAGAACCATGTCGGTTGAGGGTGAGCACATAGATGTGATGGCAGAAGAGGATCAGCAAGCTACTGCCTCATCAGAAAGAAGGAAAAGAGGTCCGACAATGTGCACAAGCACGTCCGAGAAGAAGCAGCTGGAAATCCGGTTCACGGACGACGGGCGTGCGCAAGGTCCAAACCGAATGGCGTACTCAAATTGGTGTTGCAATTTGGTGAAGCGAAAGGCAAGTATCCTTGTAGAGAGTTGGAATAAGTTTGATAAAGAGGAGAAGAACGACTGGTGGAACATGGTGAAGGTAAAGTACCGAACAACTCTTTACTTTATTTTCATTGTTGTACATGAAATTAAATACAGTGAATTTGGTGTCAATCAGGCTCAGTGGAACATCGAGAGCGATACCCCAAAGACTAAGACTCTGAGGATCATGAACGAAGGTTGGAAGCAATTCAAGAGCACGCTGAAGACAGATTTCATGGAGACAGGGAGAAATCCGGTAGGGTACTATTCTTGGCTAACACAAGAGGTGTGGGAGGAGTTTCAAGCTTTGAAGTCCACTGAAGAGTTCAAGGTATGTAACATTATCCAAAGTAGTTTTTGTTTTTTCTCGATCTTCAATTATTTTTCTAAAACTAATTGATTTTCTTGCACATGTGAAGAAAAAAAGTGCCGAAGGCAGGAGGATCGCTGCCATGAACAAGTATCCGCACCATTTAGGGTCAGGTGGTTACGAGGGTAAGTCGGCAGAGTGGAGGACAGTACTGGAGCAAAACAAAGATTCCGACTCACCCGTAGTTAGGATCCAAAATCCTAGGGGCCAAGATTGGTTCATGGGTAGATCCGAGTTAACTGCTCTGACGGGAGGATAGTACTCCCAGAGAAATTGCAACCCGTGGCTCAGAGAATGGTAAGAGTCATTTGTTATAACTTTGTCATTCAAACGAAATTATAACTCCGAATGTACATCACTTGGTCTTTTGCTATAACTAATTTTTCTATTAACAGTTGGAGGTGGAGCAGGAGGTCAGTTCGGGTGCCCGGACGGTCGAACGACAAAATGATTCCTTGGCCGCAGCGCTCGAGAATCCAGAACACACGGGCCGGGTCAGGGGTGTAGGGGCCTACAGGGGCTGGAAGGAGGTGTTCCGAGTTGAGGGACAAAAACCTCGAAGAAAACCTCGTGCCAAAGTAAATAAAGACGAGATAGTTGCGCAGGTACGCGCGGAGGTCAGCCAAGAGTACGACGCAAAGCTGGCTGAGATGGAATCAAGGTTGTTGAACCGGTTTTCATCTCTTGCGCAGCAATCCGAGCAACCACCTCCTATTTCGCCGGGAGTTCGGCGAAGTAGCCAAGCATCCGGGACTTGGGCCTTAGATGATTTGGAAAATCTAAAGGTAATCACTACTGTTTTATAGTCTAAAGGTAATTAATACCTGTTTGTAACCTTGTTAGACAATATCGCACCATTAAAAAGTAACAACTTTTTGATAATTGCAGGACCCCAGAGCATGCGACCTCGTCCTGTGGCAGGGTAGTTCTCCTCTGATCGTTGCCAAGGGCGTTGTACTTCCAGGAGCCCCAAGTGTACACCATGCTCAGCTCATGCCCGACTATGCATGCGTGCAGGTTGACTCAGTCGTGGAGGGATGAGGGCACGTACCTCTTCCTGCCCCTACCGGCGATATGGTTGTTCTTGATGATGCCCGGAAGTCATTTGTCCAATGGCCCAGGAGTCAGATTATTTTGCATCAGGTATATCTAAATAATCATTTCTTTTGTTACATTCAAATCATTCTTTTTCAAATACTTGAAGAAGATATGTTAATTTTAATGCAGACACGAGGAGATGATGTCATCGGTGCACAGGAGATGATGTCACCGGTACGGACTGTTGTGGCTTGCGACGTCGGGCTGACGCGCCAGGATCACCAGACCGTCCTATGGTCACCGAAGAAGAATACAGCCGTTTGCCCGGTGATTTGCGCCTTCTCCACGACCGCTTGATGTCGGCACCCGAAGGCATGAAGGATATCATCATCCCTGTCCCACCTGGGATGTTTTTACATGAAGGCAGTATTATCAGTATGTCGTTCAAAGACTTCAAGGAAATTCTCCACCACTCGATGTGTCGTTCATCACCATTTTCCTCATGTTAGTGACTCAAAATTATTTTCATTATTGTATACAACTCAAATATATTCTAATGTAAAATTATGAGTTTTCAGGAAGCTAATCCGAAACTGTAATGAGATGGTACAAAGGAAGAACTTGTGCATATTTCTGGACCCCGAGAGAGTGAGTACCACGTCCCTGAGATGTTATTCGGATATGGCTATCGAGTACATGTGTTCAGCGCTGCATCGTGCTATGGAGGAGGAGAAGAAATTCATTATCATGCGTACCACCAGAGGTTAATTCTAACCTTAGCTTATGTATTGTTCATATTAGCAAACACTCGTGTCACTATTATATGCTAAAGTACTTTAATTTTTATCCTCCCACAGCAAACACTGGTGTCTGATAATCATTGTGCCTTACCTAAATACGAGCATAATCGTTGATTCTTGTAAGCCCAAAGGAAATATCCCAGCTAACAAGTGCAAAGATATCTTCCCTTATGTCAACAAGTAAGCAATAATAATTTAATTGGTTTGAATTTTTTTCAATTATATCAAATTATAAAATTGCTATAAACATTCACTCAATTTTGTAAGGGCTTTTGCGAAATATGTTAAAGAGGGAGGATTGCATAACAAGCGCCAGAAAACCAAGTTGAGTTGGAAGTGGTTGCTGGTGAGCACACTATAAATTTATAATTTCATATATTGTCCAAAAAATATTATCATTCTAACATAGGCCGCTAAATGTAAATTTCAGGGCCCGCAACAGTTGGAGAGTTGGGAATGCGGTTATTACACGATGATTTTCATGTTTGACTTTGTCGAAAGAATACAATTCCAATTCCCAAAAGCGGTATGTAATTCATATTAATTGTTCCTATATAATAGCAATTGATATTTGCAACTGTATTTCATCTACCTTTTCTTGTTACTAACTAATACCAAATTGTAATTGTAGAATGTGCCAAAGGAACCGCATTACACCAAGGAGCAGATCGACGATATCAGATGTGTGTGGGCAAGTGGTTTCTAACGGAATTTTGCAATGCTCAACATGGATTTCCATAATTTGTATAATTTGGTGTATATGAATATTGTATAATTTATTGCATATGGATTTCTTGCTAATCTGAAAAATATGAATTTCTTGCTAATCTGGAAAATATGGATTTATTGCTAATCTGGAAAATATGGATTTCTTGCTAATCTGAAAATATGGATTTCTTGTATATGAAATCTGGAAAATATGGAAAATCTGGAAAATCTGGAATAGTTCTGTAACAAAACTGGCTAGCAAAACTGGAGGCTAGCCCAAAAACAAAAACAAAAAAAAAAAAAGTTCTTTCTACACGGACATTTAACTAAAGTCCGTGTAGAAAAGATAGCTACACGGACATTTAGTTAAATGTCCGTGTAGAAAGAGGAGAGCTACACGGACATTTAACTAAATGTCCGTGTAGAAAGAGTCAAGCTACACGGTTTTTTAGTTAAAAGTCCGTGTACAAAAAAATCGTACACGGTTGTTTAGGTAATATCCGTGTAGCTCGGTAACATGGAGAGCGACACATTCTGGTCTTTGTACACGGCTGTTGTGAAGTTATCCGTGTAGAATCGTTAAAATTGCACACGGGCAAAAGTCCGTGTGTAGTTATTGAACTAATCATACACCCTCGATTTAAACACGGTAGGAAATCCGTGTAGCTCCTCCATTATTGTCCGTGTATAATCTTTTTTTTTGTAGTAGTGTATATGCTATAGAGGATGAGAATTTGGATATTCCAATCCCAAACGAGCAATGATTAATTCAAAACAATATGATATTCCAATATGAAGTAGATTTTTATGAAGTAGCATCAGTTTATGCGCACATCAAATCTGAGTGGTTACATCAGTTTATGTGCACATTAATTGGTTTAGTACAGTGAATATACTTAGTTGGGTCACATCAGTTTATTTAATGGAGTGGTTAGTAGTTGAATAAATATATGGTTTTCATCTCTGAAATGAACAAGCAACTTACAGTTATTAGTTTCTTTCTCAAAACTGTAGCATCAGTTTGGAAATGTGACTACATGTTTCCATACAAAAGTTTTGATACACAGAGAAGGTTTAATCATGAATTTAACCAACTCAAGTTTAATCAACTCAATGATATTGTATTTTCTGCATGTTTTCATACATAGAGCAGGTTTAATGATTGTGGGGAACTTATATTTTCTTTTTTTCTTGCAACTTGATTTGTTATTTTGGAACTTCAATTTATCATCTTTCTTTTTTTCTCCAAAAGAAAAGTGCCATGACCACTGTCTTACATCACTACTGATCATTTACTATTTTCTTTTTTTTATGATGTATTGCCAACTGGTATATTATAGGTTGAAGATTTGAAGATGAAGATGATTACCGAGGGTCACTTGCTCCTTTTTTTTTGTTAACTGAAAGTGTGACATGTTTTAGATATGTACTGTTTGTGTTTTCTAAATTATGGATTGTTTGCTTGTGATATTTTGAACAGTGTAACATGTTTTTAAGTATGTACTTCTTTTCTTTTGTTAAATAATTACTGACATGTTTCTAATTTGTGGATTGTTTGTTGAATTGTTATGGGCTGGTATCAAAGGGGCTGAGGGGGGCAGTAAACAGTTGCCAAAATGTTCTCATTTTTCATTCAACCATACTATTTCAACAAATGCACATTCCCACTTTTATTTTGATTCTGATTGCTATTTCAGCACTGACTGTATATGGCATATGCCTATGCAGCTATACTAGACTACAAACAATAAAAAAAATCTTATTAAAAAAGAGTTGATTCACGAGTTACGAGTCAACTCGAGTTACTCGCGAATTGAATTCAAGTCAGCGAGCCAGCTCGACTCAGTATTCTCAACATGAATCAACTTGTCTCACTGTCTTCCAAGTTAAATTCGAGTTATCCATAACTCGAGCTAACTCAGCTCGTGAGCCAATGAGCCAAATTAAATATCGCTTGCCTACTAACCACAACATGAGCCAAATTAAATTCGAGTACAGTAGTAGTACAATTGTTTACTATACTCTTATTCAATTATTTGTTTAATTATCTGTTCAGATCTCAAACTTACTCTTATTAATTATCTGTTTAGATCTCAAACGAGTTGATTCACATGTCACTATTAATTATCTGTTCAGATCTCAAACTTACTCTTATTTAATTATTTGTTTACTTTTCTTTGCCAAACTTCCCATATGCTTCAACTTAACTTTATAGATGGCTTGCCCTTGATTAATAATTTCAAGAAGAATAATCTATTATGTGATGTGTGAATTCCCAACTCAGCATTAATTTTTAGTAAATAAAAAGTTTGTAAATAAACTCTATTTTGAAGCTTTAATTATCTTTTAAGAATATAAACTTTTAAACTAAAACATGCTAAATAGATTGTCATAAGAAATTTTCCGTGTAAAAGTAAAACTAATTAAAAACATGCCTATAAATTTTATTCCAAAAATTGAAATACATGCACCCTTCAATTATTAATTGGGCAATTTCAATTCTTGCCCAGATCCCTCTGAATTTAAAACCGCGAAAATTGAGAAAATAATTATATTTGTCTAATACCCATCCAGTCAAGGTCAGCCTATCAAACAGCGTTCACATCCAATTTGTATCATGTGCTTTTTGCTTAGAGGCAATGGTATGGAAAATTGGAGATCCACAATAATCTATTATGTGATGTTTGAATTCCCAACTCTGCATTAATTTTTGGAAAATAAAAAGTTTGTAATAACACATATCAATTTTTTTTTTCATCATTATTGGAACTAAGTCTGAAAATATATTATACCCCTGAAAATAATATGTGCTCGATTAATTATCCTTCAAATATTGTTTTGAACAGTGTTTCATCTGGACCTTAATTGAGTTTTAAATTGGGAAATTGAATAGCACTGAGGCTTAATAAGTAGTTGCACGTACAATTGAAAGCTCCCTTGGACTTATTTGAGTCTTTCAATTTGGCAGGAATGAACTATTATAATTAATGTGCATGTTAAGTTACCAAATGAAGGGTTATATATGTACAGACCTACAGTTTTCATTTTATTTTTAGCACTAGAGATTAAATTTAATTTTACTGAATTGTGGGGGTAAAGTTAGTTGGAAGAAAGAAACTGGTTGTATGAACTACCTGGATAATTAGTGGAAGCAGAAGTGGTGAATATTGTCTGATACATCCTTACATATGTTGATTGACCTAAGCGGCTAAGCCTAAGGCTTCTGTAATTTTAATATTTAAACATGGTAAACAAAAAAAAAAGGCCTGATAATCTCAAAAAAAAAGGACCTGACCTAAGGCTTTTCTTTTATAAAATAAATGCTTCTTATTAATTTGAGGGGCCGTGACCAGTTGGGCTTAAACAGGCCGTAAGCCCCAAAGTGCTATCTTATTAATTTTTATCTGATGAAAGTGGGATAGCTTTCAATTTTTAGAAGCAAACGAACTCTGGTAAATACCATGGGGAAGCTCATCATGTGTGCTTTGTACGTACCTCACATGCATGAGCCCCACATTTCTATTCAACAATCTCCTTAAATAAATCATCTCCTTTTCTCTGTGGCCCCTTCTGTGTATTCATTCATGGAATGGGTCAGAAATTGGTGGGAACACTGACTTGCTACGCTGACTGTCACATTTTACTGACGCTGGTATTTAACCTTCTAATCAGAACAGTTGAGCATTTAAAAACCCAATGAAAACATTTGCCACCTTCTGTTTGTCCTTACTCAAGAGGAACAAACAGTAGGCATTCATTGATCAAGAATTGAATGTACAGTCTTATTCTTATATTACATAGAAGAGTTGATATATATAAAAGAACACTGCTCCTTTAAGACCCAAATAATAGTACAAACATGCATCCAGACATTATCATATATATAACTCTTTGAACTCTTTGCTTGTGTGTCCACTAATCATGACATTCGTGGAGCTGTTATATTACATACATAGAACCATACACATACCCCAGAAAGAAACACAATATCAAAAAACCAGAATACAATACATATGTTACCAGTAATGGAGATGTTTTACAAAATTCACAGAAAAAACAATGAAGGCAAAAACAGTGTACCAGTGAGGACAAAACAGCAGCACCAGTAAGGTGAAACCCAGTAACCAGTGACAAAATATAATTAATCTGTGGATTGTTGCAGATTAACAGAAGAAGAAGATATTTTTAGACATTAGATAGGAGAACGGATGTGGAGAGGAGGAGAGAGAGAGAGAGCGAACGAGAGCAGAGTCATTGAAGAAGATGAGCTCCGTTCTCTGCTTAGTGGCTATGTGGCACGAATTTTAACGCATTCTGGAGCAGTTTAGATGTCCATCAAACTAGAATTTAGTCGATGGGCATCGGAACACCCTGCTCCCACAAACCTATAAGTAGCTATAGCTTTATCATTGAAGCACAAAATATTGTATTTTTTCGTTCTTCCCACTTAAGTTTTAAGTAGCATATAATTAAGAAATAGATACAGTAAATCCGAAATACATACGTATTATTAAATATTAATACACCCATGCACACCTTCATACAAGTAATTGAGTTGACAAAATAGTGCTGATAATATAAATGGATCACGACCGCATATAGAAAGTAATTCAGACACACATGCAGAAGTAACATTATTTCCGTGCTGGAATTAATCTATCTCACTCAGACGATCATGCAGCACTTCTCTTACTTTACTTTCACCATTAGCCCATTTTTCATCTGAAGAATAATAGAGTGATTCGGAGCAATGACATGGCCTTCTACCACCTCAAAGTAAAAATTATAAACCAGTGCAGCCGCAGCTGCTTTCATCAGAGTATAAGCCATGTCCTTTCCCAAACAAGTCCTTGGACCAGTATTAAAAGACATAAACTTATACGACGGTTCGTATTTCAACTTGTTCTTGCCAGAAATCCACCGTTCAGGTTTGAATTCTGAGCAATCTTTTCCCCAAACCTCCTCTATCCTTGCCATTGCGTAAATTGATATAAGAATCTTTATGCCAGGAGTTGCCAAGAAACCGCTCGGTAGCACATCATCCTTCAACACCCCTTTGTGCTCAAATGGAATTGGTGGAAAGAGCCGGAGTGCTTCATTTAGTGCAGCATGCAAGTAGACTGATTTTGCAAGCTCTTCGGTATTGAATATGGCCATCCCGTCAGAGGTGAAGCTCCGAGGAAAATGAATTCAATTCATTTAGGATCTTTTCCTCGACATGACGATTTTGTGTAAGCAGCCAGAGGAACCATGAGAGGCCAGCCCCAATTGTGTCGCGACCTCCTAGCATTAGGTTGACAGTAGTGTCTCTTAAGAACTTGTCTCTGTTGCCGGTTTCGTTATCATCTATGTAAGATGACAACAAAGAAGGCATGTTCTCTATCCCCTTTGCTGCCTTATTCTCGGCTCTCCTTTTCTCAATTGCTTCTTCGACAAATTGATCAATCACTCTCCTTGCATCAGCTAGCTTCTTTTCTCTTCCCATATTTAGTCCTTCGTAAAAGCTTCCACACAGCCACCGGCATGGCATGCCGAAATAACAAACTCTCCATGGCATCATTCATTGCTTGAGCAAAAGGTACAGTCGGTAACTCGATAGAGAGGCTCTTAGGATCGGCACCAATGACTAATTTGGTAGTCATGTCGAAAGTTAGCCGCAATAAACCACATCTTGCATGTCTATAGGTTGACCTTGCCTGGATGCATGGGCCAAGAATGGGCAGGAGTGCCTGCTCCACTATGTCCCGGCTTGACTGCGCCAGATAGGCACGGATGCGAGAGTGGGATAATAACATTTGTTGCTTAACACGTTGATACCGGCCATATGTCAGCATCAGAATTAATGATGCCATCACCAAGTACATCGGAATATCTCCAAAAACTCCTTGCCTTTAGGATAGTTTTGGAAATTTGATGTGAAGATATGTTGTATGTTCAAGGGATCACATGTCCAAAAGATATTCATGCCTGTAAACCATCCACCACGCAAATAGAAGTTGCAACGGCACCTACGTAGGACGTTGGTGCTATATGCATGTAAATTGTGGAGATTTAATATTAGTGCTGGCATCATGCCCACTAACGGCCAATACACCGGAACATTAGGTTGTTTGTTCTAGAGGAGACAAAGTTATGGTAGTAATAGAGGAAAAGAAGGAGGCAAGGAATGGAGAACATAAGCTCCAGAGGAGAAAGAGATGGCCAGGCCATTGTTTGCTAGGTTGAGATAGAGAAGATGTGCACAGGCTTAGATATATATAGTAATTTCCTTTGTCTATGTGACTGTGCAGTCAAATATTGTTCCAATTATTGAGGCGTCGTTGACTTGCGCGCACAATATATCGATCCCATCTTATTATCTATACTGGACATGAAGAAACTTTCTTTAGAGTTTAATTTTTGAAATAATTATTTATAGAGTTTAATTAGATCAATTCATGGAGGCTGGGTAAATGTCCTAACTGACGTTATCTGTTCATCTTTGTTGCCGTTTACTAAAAGGTGATTCTTTACAAATTTCACAATGTATAAAAGAGAAACTCAATAAGTTTCTTGATTTTTAACCCTAGCCGCCTAATGCTCACCCCGCAGTTTTGAACTTGAGTGCTCACCATGCAGCTGCGTAACCCTAGCCGCCGTTGAAGGGGAAGGTTCCGTTTAGAGAGGAGCCGCCTTGTCCGCCGGGATGTCGCCACTATAGTAATCAAACCATATACTTATCCGTTATAATTTTTCGGATACGCATACAGATACGGATAGTCTTGGATACGAATATGGATCATATTTTAAACGGATACGGATACGGATCGGATATCGGACGGATACGAATCCATAGACAAATATAATTTGGATACTTAAAAACAATATTAAAATTTAAATTGTTTCCTACAAATAAAAATATAGGTATGTTGCTTTCTTTCTTGATGATTGATGAATATGTTGGTATTGTAATTTACAAGAATAGCAAAATGCATTGACATTATTAAATATCTTTGTGGTACGTCAATCTTCAAACAGTGTGTGTGCACGTCTTTGTCTTGTTCTGGCCCCGTCCAATTAATGATTGTAGAATGTCTTCACCTACAGAATCCCATGCTGCAACTGATGATGTCGACGACCCGGTTGAACTTAAAGAAGGTGAAGGTAGCGAGAGTGCTGACTTAAGTAACGAATGAAGAGATACGGTCGATGCCACAATTGAAGATGATGAAATTAATCATGATGGCGCTTCCAATCACAAAAGGAAACGAACTTCCGATGTTTGGCAGTATTTTGCAGATGTACAAGTAAAGAAGAAAGGAAAGATGGTGTCAAAGGTAGAGTGCATCTTTTGCCAAAAGAAGTATGAAGCTGTACGGGGCGGGCCCACAACAACTCTTTTGCGACACAAGGAAAAGTACGGTTCCATTAAGAAGTCAATAGGTAAAACTCAAGGTTTTCTAAATTTTGAATCATGTGATAGTGCTGCACTAGTTGGTAGTTTAACTTTGAACCCAAGTGGGGTTTATGATCAAGTGAAGTGTAGGGAAATAGCTACAAAAATGATCATATAGCCCATGAGTTGCCTTTTACCCATGAGTTTGATTATAATTTTTTTGATGTATATCTGTTCGGTGAAAAAAATTGATAAAGATAAACTTATTTGAAAATGTTTATCTTTTCTTTATGAGAAAAAAAGCTTATTTAAATATAATTTCACAACCACGTCAACAACCCTTTTTTTTAATTGAACTCATGAACTAAAAAAATTTGTAGAACCATTAAAAAAATAATTTAAATTTCTCCCTAACATGTATATATCCACAGCCCAAGTTTCATAATAAATGCTACTAAGGTTTGTTGATTAGCTATATATATATGTAAAATGTGTGGCTAGAACAGAAAGGATGGCCGCCAAATTAAACCACATAAATATCTTATTATTAAATTCAATTTATTGATTAAGGGACTTTATTATGATTATAGCTCGACACTACAAGTCTATAAAAATATTAGAGAAATGCTTTCCGTATATGTTGGGACTGGGAGCTCCCTATATATATCTCTCTCTCTCAATGAAATCTAAAAACATCATTTGTCACCAAAATTCTCCAAACCGGCCAAATTACCTACCTTTAAATATCTTGGATTCGTTGCTCTTTTTCTTATTGTAATAAATTAAAGATCAGCTATCTTTGCTAGCGTTGTAACCATGATATATATAGATATATAGAGGGACATGTCACTAGTATATCTTTTGTGATGCTAAAAGTGTCTTTTGTTTTTTAAAAAGAAAAAATAATTTTGTTGGGTGCGTACCGAAATTTATGTTTATTAATTGCTTGCTAGGGACAGCAAATATCTTTGGTTTTATTGATTATCCAATTACACCTTTTTTTTATAGCTGATAGCATCTATTTCTTTTAAATTCCTCCATTTTCTCATTTTGATAAAAGGCAACTCATGATTTGTAATTAGTAATTGTGTTTTTATTTGAATCATAAGTTTTATGTGAAGGAAATAATATGTGGTAGCAAACTGTATTTTGAACAATGAATAAACTGGAATAAAATAAACAGATTTTCCTATTCCTCTTGTTTCTCTTCTTAAATGCTCTCTGGTTATAGATTATAATATATATAGACAATAAATCAAATTCTTCCTTTTTACCTCAGAAAGTACAAATTATGAAGCTTTATCATTTAAAATATAAACTTTTAAACTAAAACATGCTAAATAGATTTTGGAACTAAAGCATGAATTGTGAAACTCACAATTGTCTTTGCTAATGCAATTTTGTGTCTTGTTGACATGCTAAAGAAATAGATGTTGCCATAAGAAATTTTCCCTGTAAAAGTAAAAGTAAAACAAGCTCAATAATTTTTTTTCCAAAAATTGAAATACACCTTCAATTATTAATTGGGCAACATCATGCCCAGTTCCCTCAGAATTTAAAATTCAAAAATTGAGTTAAATAATTATATGTCCATCAGCTCATACCCATCCAATCAGGCTATCAAGCAGGGTTCACATTCAATTTGTAACATGTGCTTCTTGCATAAAGTCAATGGTATGGAAAATTGGAGATCCACAATAATCTATTATATGATGTGTGAATTCCCAACTCAGCATTAATTTTTGGTAAATAAAAAGTTTGTAAATAACACATATCAATTTTTCTTTTCATCATTATTGGAACTAAGTCTGAAAATATATTATACCCCTGAAAATAATATCGTGCTCGATTAATTATCCTTCAAATATTGTTTTGAAATGTGTTTCATCTGGACCTTAGTTAAGTTTAAATTGGGAAATTGAATAGCACTAAGGCTTAATAATTAGTTGCACGTACAATTGAAATTAAGCTCCCTTGGGACTTATTTGAGTCTGTCAATTTGGCAGGAATGAAATATTATATTGTGCGTGTTAAGTTACCAAATGCAGGGTATATATATATATATATATGTACAGACCTATAGTTTTCATTTTATTTATTGCACTAGAGATTAAATTTAATTTAGCTGAATTGTGGGGGCAAAGTTAGTTTGAAGAAAAGAAACTTGGTTGTATGAACTAGTGATTCGTAATTGCACAGCCAAGGATTTGTTTTGTTTTCTAATTGATTCTAATATATTAGCAGATAAAATGGGGTAAAAATTGGGGACTACCTGGATAATTAGTGGAAGCAGAAGTCTGAATATTGTCTGATACATCCTTACATATGTTGACTGACCTAAGGCTTCCGTAATTTTAATATTTAAACATGGTAAACAAAAAAAAAAAAAGGCCTGATAATCTAAAAAAAAAAGGGCCTGACCTAAGGCTTTTCTTTTATAAAATAAATGCTTCCTATTAATTTGAGGGGCCGTGACCAGTTGGGCTTAAACAGGCCGTAAGCCCCAAAGTGCTATCTATTTAATTTTTATCTGGTGAAAGTGGGATGGCTTTTAATTTTTGGAAGCAAACGAAATCTGGTAAATACCATGGGGAAGCTCATCATGTGTGCTTTGTACGTACCTCACATGCATGAGCCCCACATTTCTATTCAACAATCTCCTTAAATAAATCATCTCCTTTTCTCTGTGGCCCCTTCTGTGTATTCATTCATGGAATGGGTCAGAAATTGTGGGAACACTGACTTGCTACGCTGACTGTCACATTTTACTGACGCTGGTATTTAACCTTCTAATCAGAACAGTTGAGCATTTAAAAACCCAATGAAAACATTTGCCACCTTCTGTTTGTCCTTACTCAAGAGGAACAAACAGTAGGCATTCATTGATCAAGAATTGAATGTACAGTCTTATTCTTATATTACATAGAAGAGTTGATATATATAAAAGAACACTGCTCCTTTAAGACCCAAATAATAGTACAAACATGCATCCAGACATTATCATATATATATAACTCTTTGAACTCTTTGCTTGTGTGTCCACTAACCATGACATTCGTTGGAGCTGTTATATTACATACATAGAACCAGTACACATACCCCAGAAAGAAACAAAATATCAAAAAACCAGAATACAATACATATGTTACCAGTAATGGAGATGTTTTACAAAATTCACAGAAAAAACAATGAAGGCAAAAACAGTGTACCAGTGAGGACAAAACAGCAGCACCAGTAAGGTGAAACCCAGTAACCAGTGACAAAATATAATTAATCTGTTGGATTTGTTGAAGAGTAAACAGAAGAAGAAGGATTGACACAAATAATTCTACTTCACCTTGATGAATAATTCGATTACAACTTGCTGAATTTATAGCCCTACAACAACTAAATTTGGATTATCCAAGTTTAGTACCCCACTACCTTATTCTACACTTAGTACCCACTACCTATCCTCCTATTACAAGCAGTCCCCAAAATGGAACTATACCCGCACCTATCCTGCTATTACAAACAGTAGCTACTTGACTAATTATAGAACCCACGAACACCTACATGCTCCTAGAGCTAATTTTGGAACAACTCTCAACAGAACTCTAACTATGGAAAGCTAATTTTGGATCAACTTTCAACATAATCTACAGCACCAGTGGGAGCAAAAATCAGTACCAGTACCAGTGACTCTCTGAAAGACTGCACCATTGAATGAACAAAAAAAAAAAAAGTACCAGTGCCCAAACACAAATGATCAAGGGTATAATAGGAAATTAGTGAGTCAGTTGAAATGGTTTGTACCGGAAACAGCTCATAGCTCTAGAATCACATCTAGCTCTCAAATTGAAGAAGTAATTAAAAAATGTTCTTGTCCAGAAAAGCAAATGGCTATTAAACCTCATGAAACAAAATGATCATAAAATTTCCAAAAGGAATAGGACCTTTTGAAAACATAAAGATTTTTTAATAAAAATAGAGAAACAAGGATCAACCAAAGAATTTGAAGGGGTACACTGTACACAGTTACACACCTAAATTTACACAGCCTTGCATTTTTTGCCTATAGATACTTTTAGAGAGTAGATAGGAGAACGGATGTGGAGAGAGAGAGAGAGAGAGAGAGCGAACGAGAGCGGAGTCATTGAAGAAGATGAGCTCCGTTCTCTGCTCATTGGCTATGTGGCACTAATCTTAACGCGTTCTGGAGCGGTTTAGATGTCCATCAAACTAGAATTTAGTCGATGGGCATTGGAACACCCTGCTCCCACAAACCTATAAGTAGCTATAGCTTTATGATTGAAAAACAAAATATTGTATTTTTTTGTTCTTCCCAATTAAGTTTTAAGTAGCATATAATTAAGGAATAGATACAGTAAATCCGAAAGTACATACGTATTATTAAATATTAATACACCCATGCACACCTTCATACAAGTAATTGAGTTGACAAAATAGTGCTGATAATATAAATGGATCACGACCCCATATAGAAAGTAATTCAGACACATGCAGAAGTAACATTATTTCCGTGCTGGAATTAATCTATCTCGACTTAGACGATCATGCAGCACTTCTCTTCTTTACTTTCACCATTAGCCCATTTTTCATCTGAAGAATAATAGCGTGCTTTGGAGCAATGACATGGCCTTCTACCACCTCAAAGTAAAAATTATAAACCAGTGCAGCCGCAGCTGCTTTCATCAGAGTATAAGCTATGTCCTTTCCCAAACAAGTCCTTGGACCAGTATTAAAAGACATAAACTTATACGACGGTTCGTATTTCAACTTGTTGTTGTCAGAAATCCACCGTTCAGGTTTGAATTCTGAGCAATCTTTCCCCCAAACCTCCTCTATCCTTGCCATTGCGTAAATTGATATAAAAATCTTTATGCCGGGATTTGCCAAGAAACCGCTCGGTAGCATATCATCCTTCAACACCGCTTTGTGCTCAAATGGAAGTGGTGGAAAGAGCCGGAGTGCTTCATTTAGTGCAGCATGCAAGTAGACTGATTTTGCAAGCTCTTCGGTATTAAATATGGCCAACCCGTCAGAGGTGAAGCTCCGAGAAAATGAATTCAATTCATTTAGGATCTTTTCCTCGACATGACGATTTTGTGTAAGCAGCCAGAGGAACCATGAGAGGCCAGCCCCACTTGTGTCACGACCTGCTACCATTAGGTTGACAGTAGTGTCTCTTAAGAACTTGTCACTGTTGCCGGTTTCGTTATCATCTATATAAGATGATAACAAATCAGGCATGTTCTCTAACCCCTTTGCTGCCTTATTCTCGGCTCTCCTTTTCTCAATTGCTTCTTCGACAAATTGATCAATCACTCTCCTTGCATCAGCTAGCTTCTTTTCTCTTCCCATATTTAGTCTTCGTAAAAGCTTCCACACAGCCACCGGCATGGCATGCCGAAATAACAAACTCTCCATGGCATCATCTATTGCTTGAGCAAAAGGTACAGTCGGTAACTCGATAGAGAGGCTCTTAGGATCGGCACCAATGACTAATTTGGTAGTCATGTCGAAAGTTAGCCGCATAAACACATCTTGCATGTCTATAGGTTGACCTTGCTTGGATGCATGGGCCAAGAATGGGAGGAGTGCCTGTTCCACTATGTCCCGGCTTGACTGCGCCACATAGGCACGGAAGCGAGAGTGGGATAATAACATTTTTTGCTTAACACGTTGAGACCGCCATATGTCAGCATCGGAATTAAGGACGCCATCACCAAGGACATCGAATATCTCCAAAAGCTCCTTGCCTTTTGGATAGTTTTGGAAATTTGATGTGAAGATATGTTGTATGTTCAAGGGATCACATGTCCAAAAGATATTCATGCCTGTAAACCAATCACCACGGAAATAGAAGTTCCAACGGCACCTACATAGGACGTCGGTACTATACGCATGTAAATTGTGGAGATTTAATATTACTGCCGGCAACATGCCCACTAACGGCCAATTCACCGGAACATTAGGTGGTTTGTTTCTAGAGGAGGGAAAATTATGGTAGTAATAGAGGAAAAGAAGGAGGCAAGGAATGGAGAACATAAGCTCCAGAGGAGAAAGATATGGCCAGGCCATTGTTTGCTAGGTTGGGATAGAGAGGATGTGCATTGGCTTAGATATATATATATAGTAATTTCCGTTGTCTATGTGACTGTGCAACCAAATATTGTTCCAATTATTGAGGCGTCGTTGACTCGCGCGCCACAATATTTCGATCTCATCTTATTATCTATACTGGACATGAAGAAACTTTCTTTAGAGTTTAATTAGATCAATTCTTGGAGGCCGGGTAAATGTCCTAACTGAACGTTATCTGTTCATCTTTGTTGCCATTTACTAAAAGGTGATTCTTTACAAATTTCACAATGTATATATAAAAGAGAAACGCAATAAGTTTCTTGATTTTTAACCCTAGCCGCCTAATGCTCACCCCGCAGCTTTGAACATGAGTGCTCACCATGCAGCTGCGTAACCCTAGCCGCTGTTGAAGGGGAAGGCTCCGTTTAGAGAGGAGCCGCCTTGTCCGCCGGGATGTCGCCGCTATTGTAATCAAACCATATACTTCTCCGTTATATTTTTTCGGATACGCATACAGATACGGATAGTCTTGGATACGAATATGGATCATATTTTAAACATATACGGATACCGATTGGATATCGGATGGATACGAATAAAGATACAAATATAATTCTGATACTTAAAAACAATATTAAAATTTAAATTGTTTCCTAAAAATAAAAATATAGGTATGTTGGTTTCTTTCTTGATGATTGATGAATATGTTGGTATTGTAATTTACAAGAATAGCAAAATGCCACTACTGCAAAACCTGTCTTCAACGACCGGCATCAGCTACCAGTTTTGTCGCCGGTCGCTGAAGACCACCCAAAAGACAAAAAACAAAAACAAATTAAATGCATCGGAGACGAACCCTTCAGCGACCGGCGCCGACAGCCTTCAGCGACCGATTTGGCCCGGTCGTAGAAGGGTGCCTCCTAAAAAACCCGTGCGAGTTTTTCTTCTCTCTCTGTCTCCTCCCGCGTTTTAGGTTTAGCCAAAAAAAAAAGTGCCGGCCGCCCCCGACCCTCCCGACCGTACCCACCTGCCCGATCCCGCCCGGTCCTTCTCTCTCTGACCCCGCCCGCCCCTCCCGACCCGGCTCACCCGCCCGATCCCGCCCGCCCAACCCCGCCTGACCTCACCCGATCTTCCTGTCTCTAACCCCGCCCACCCCCTACGCATGATATGGTAAATAATAATTAGCACAGAATATCAATTGATTGGTTTTCCTGTACAAGTTGATTGGTTTTAATAGTAATTTCTATCAATTATTATTTCTCATGTACAGGTTGATTGGTTTACCAATAATTAGCACAGAATATCAATTATTATTAGCACAGAAAATTGCTATCATATCCATCTAGGTTGAACCTGTACAGTCCACTAATCTTAATGAGTGAGGCTATGGTACTTCGGCTAGTGTACTACGGCTCAATATGGTACTTTTTAAAATCCTAACGGTCGATCCGAACCGTTCAATGTGATATCCATATGAATATGTACTTGCAAACTAAATTTTATATATTTTCGAATTTTTTTTCTTTTTTTTAGCTAGATAGGTAGAATTTTCAGTGTTTTATACAAATTCTGGACCATCAAAATTCTACCTATCTAAAAAAATAGTAAAAAAAATTCGAAAAAATATAAAATTTAGTTTGCAAATACATATTCATATGGATATCACATTGAACGGTTCGGATCGACCGTTAGGATTTTAAAAAGTACCATATTGAGCCGTAGTACACTAGCGCCATAGTACACTAGCCGAAGTACCATAGCCTCACTCAATCTTAATTACATGACAAGATTTTCCTAGATCTTTGCCATTTTTGCCTAATTTAATTTTCTATTGTGACATTATCCATTTAAATTAAGGTATTATCAAACAGAAGCATCCATTTTTTGCTGGTTTTGATTTCACATCAATTACTTTATTTTATCCAGCTTACTAGTATGATTGAACCGAGTCATTTGTTCTGAACTTGATGCAGTTGTATTCCTTGTGGGCATGTATATGGTAAACTTTTAATAGTAATTGATTGGTAAATAACAATTGATTGGTTTGATTAATTGATTTCTTAATTGGTTTTAGGTGTTGTAGAAGGTAGTTTAATCTTGGGAAGAAAGAAGGAGAGGAGAAAGCTCAATCTTCAAGGGAGTAATTGCTTGTAATCTGGCAAGTGTTATCTCTTTCTTAATTCTATTATTAATTTAGTATAATTTTAATGATCCAACTGAACTGGAACATGTAGTATGCCTTTAAGGTTTATACCCGTTCAAAATTAATCCAATAGGGATTAATTTTGAATAGTCCATGTTTTGGGACTGCTCTTTGAATGATTTGTCTCATCCAGGATGTGAAGAAATGTATGTGGATCTAGTATTTAAGAAAAATTTGGTATCATTTCCTCTTGTTGTTCCTACAAGTACGTATTGAATTACATGTCCAAAAGGACGTGTTTCTAACGCGTACTTGGGGAACTAATGGGAAATGTTGCTGAATTTTTCTTAAATACTAAATCCACATACATTTCTTCACTACTGAGACATAGCATTCAAAGAGTGGGATAGGATTGTACACTAGCCCTGTGTAAGCCCCAAAAGACTAATGAGTTTGGACCTATTAATATTTAATGTCATTATTTCATTGAAGTGTCAAAATAGTAAGCAAGGCATAACTTTAAGTTTAGTTTTGACCTCGTGTGCATTATATGTTATTTAGAACTAATCAAGGTAAGGCAAGGTAAGGGAAGGGAACCGTCCTCTCTCTCTCTCTCTCTCTCTGGTATGTACGTTTAATTTCATAGCTTATGTAGATGCCGCTTGTATGGCAGTATACAAGTCCTGTTGCACAGGTAACCGAACATAACAATCTTTTAATAATATTCATTCTTTGTTGTACTTTATTATTTTATTTTATAAATTTTGTAGGAAGACTACGATCGGGAAATGAGCGCAAAGTATGGGTCTGATCGAGCCCTTTGGCCCTCTTTTGATGCAGACATCCGGTACAACAACACAGACAATAATGCTCACGGCGATAGCTATGGTCTCGGTGCTCTAGGTAAAATACACATACTTAAAATTATAAATTTGTATTTTTTTGTAACGTAATACTAATTATCTTATTTTTAATGTTTCAGGCAAAACGGGATCGCTGTATCGTCCAGGTGGGTCCCAAACGTCTTCTTCGCAATCGCAATCGCAATCACAATCATTTTCTTCGGCGCCACCTCCTCTCAGGCAAGAAGACATAAATGCGATTTCAAGTCAGGTGTTGGGCGTGCTTCAACCACAGATCAACCAATTCATGGAGGAGTTGAGGCGTAGCGTGGATGCTTTCGTCTCATTAGGTACGAAATTTGATTTTTGGGTATGTTTGAATCCAATAAGGACATCCTAAAAATGTTAGTTATATTCTCACAGGGAGGTTCTAGCTCGCACCATGCATCGAACCCCGATGCTCAGGATGACAGCGGGGATGATATGGGAGATGACTATATCTAGTTTTAGGACGTTTTGTATGAGTTTTAGATACTTTGATTTTTATGTCGTAATTTAGATATTTTATTTTTATGTGGCATTTTAGATATTTGTTATTTGATGTTTATGTACTTTAGATATTTCATGTTTATGTCGTTTTGTGAATTGCTTGGTACGTACCAACTAAATTGCTTGTGAATTACTTTTAAATTGCTTGGTGCATGGTACGGTTTGTACCATTATTTTATATTGTATATTTGAATTGCTTGTGAATTGTTTGGTACGTTTCGTACCAATTCGGGTTATGGAAATATAAATGAACATAATGGGTTCAATTATGGTTGTTATATTTGTTTGGTACATTTCGTACCAATTGGGGAAAAGATAAAAAACAACAAATACCAAAAAAAAAAAATCTTGCCCTTCTGCGATCGATAATGGGCTCATCAGCGACTGCCCAATCAGTCTCTGATGGTCTTCCAGCCACGTCAACATATACCATTAGCGACCGATCTCAACGGTCTCTATAAGGTCATCTGCTACCGATTTTTAACCCTTCAGCGACCAGTGAAGTCAGCGGGGTGGGCTTCAGCGACGGAGCAACTGCGACCGACCTTTCTGCGACTGATTTAAGTCTCCTGCGACTGGCACCATACCCTTCTATAACCGATTTGGCCGATCGCAGAAGGGTTGCGCTGCTGTAGTGTGCATTGACATTATTAAATATCTTTGTGGTACGTCAATCTTCAAACAGTGTGTGTGCACGTCTTTATCTTGTTCTGGCCCTGTCCAATTAATGATTGTAGAATGTCTTCACCTACAGAATCCTATACTGCGACTGATGATGTCGATGACCCGGTTGAACTTGAAGAAGGTGAAGGTAGCGAGAGTGTTGACTTAAGTAACGAACAAAGAGATACGGTCGATGCCGCAACTGAAGATGTCACAATTGAAGATGATGAAATTAATGATGATGGCGCTTCCAATCACAAAAGGAAACGAACTTTCGATGTTTGGCAGTATTTTGCAGATGTACAAGTAAAGATGAAAGGGAAGATGGTGTCAAAGGTAGAGTGCATCTATTGCCAAAAGAAGTATGAAGCTTTACGGGGCGGGCCCACAACAACTCTTTTGCGACACAAGGAAAATGCGATTCCATAAAGAAGTCAATAGGTAAAACTCAAGGCCTTCTAAATTTTGGATCATGTGATAGTGCTGCACTAGTTGGTAGTTTGACTTTGAACCCAAGCGGGGTTTTTTTTTATCAAGTGAAATAGCTGCAAAAATGATCTTAGCCCATGAGTTGCCCTTTACCTTTGTTGAGTGCCAATGGTTCAATATTCTAATGAAGTGCATCAATCCTCTTTATCAAAGAGTGAGTAGATCAACAATTAAGAGTGAGTGTAGTGTTCGACTTGGAAAAAGAGAAGATAAAAAAGATTTTTAAAGCATTGATAGAATCTCACTCACAAGTGATTGTTGAACCTCAAACCAAACCATTGGTTACATGTGCTTGACAACACATTACATTGATTCTGATTGGAAATTGCAAAACCGCATTATTAGTTTCAATGAGCTTGCTCCACCTCATAGTGGTGAGCTAATTGCATATGTCATCTTAGAGTCTCTTATAAAATGGGTATTCAAGACAAAATTGGGGCAATCACTCTAGATAATGCATTCAATAATAATTAATAGGGTTGTTGCCATGTTGTGGTCTAATTTTCAAGAGAGGGGCAAGTTACATTTTGGTGGGCTCTTTTTTCATGTGAGGTGTTGTGCTCAAATATTAAATCTGGATGTGCAAGATGGTCTTAGTAAAATCGATTATTTTATTCCGAAAATTAGAGGAGTGAAATACCTCAAAAAGACCAATGTTTGTCTTTTAAAATTTGGTGAAGTAGCAAAAGGTTTAGACATCCAAAGTAGTCGATCGTTATGTAGCGATGTCAAAAATAGGTGGAACTCAACACATTGCATGCTTGAATTGGCTATTTATTACAAATTCACATTTCACCAATATGACATGAGAGACAATAAGTTTGTTTGGTTGCCCACAGATGATGAATGGATAAGAGCCGAAAAAGTGTGCAAGTTGCTTGAAGCTTTTTTGGATGCCACTAACTTATTCTCGAGGTCATTGTACCCAACCGCAAATTTGTTTCTTGTGGAAATTTTGAAGTTAAAAAAGGTGATAAGTGAGGCACATACATCAAATGATCCACTCTTGAGGCTTATGAGTGTACCTATGTATGCAAAGTTTGAGAAGTTTTGGGGAGAAGTTGGGTTGCTTATGTCGATTGCATATATTCTAGATCCACGGTTTAAATTGGTCTCGGTTGAATTCAGTTTTACAAGGTTGTATCCCAATCCGGATGATGTTGTTACTCAAAAAGAAAAGGTAATCACTAATCTTAAAGTTTATTTGTTTGAAAAGTATTCAAAGGAGCAAATGGTGGCTAAGGCTAAGGCTATTGCTAAGGTTGTCGCAAGCACCTCAAATTCGGCAAGCACCAATAGACTAGGGGGGTAGAAAAGCCACCCAAATCTGATCTTGAGGTCTATTTGGAAGAACCCAATTATTTGGTAGAAGATGAGGCTTTTTTTTGATGGTTTGAAGTGGTGGAATCAAAATTCCAGCAAGTACCATATTCTAAGCAAGTTAGCGCCTGATGTGCTTTTCATTCCCATCACGACTGTGGCTTCGGAATCGGCTTTAGTGCCAGAGGTCATATATTAGACCACTATCAAAGTTCTCTCTCCAAAATTATGGTGGAGATTCTCGTTTGTGGAAGTGATTGGATAAAGGCTAACGCAAAAACCACCATTCAAATGTTACAAGTAAGAGTTCAGTTTCAAATTTGTATTCGTTTAAAGCTTTATACTCACTTTTTACTAATACTTCTATTTTTATTTTCAACAATATATTACTACAAAAAAGCTAATTCTACATTGCACACCGTACACAGTTTTTCTAATTTTATATAAAAACCGTGTGTCCAATATGAAATTTTGAAAGGCCAAAAAATATTGGGGAATTATACACGGACACTTAGTTATAAATCAGTGTATAATTGTTTGAGAGAGCTACACAGTTTATTAGGGATCAAAAATTCGTGTGGAATGAAACCGTGTGGAAAAGATTGAGAGAGTTACACGGATATTATACTAAAATCTGTGTATGAATAGCTACACGGATAATTGATTAAATAACCGTGTATAAATAGTAAGAGAGCTACACGGTTTTTAGTTACATGTCCGTGTAGAATAGTTAGAGAGCTACAAGGTTTTTTTTATAAAATATCTGTGTATAAAGGGTAATGCTACACGGATTGTTTAATAAATAACCATGTATAACTTGTGCGAGAGCTACACGGATTGTTAAGTATAAATCCGTGTAGAAAAGGCGTGTAGGGTTTTATGCAGTATAAAAGGGCCCCTTCTCTTCCAGAGACTTCTCCTTCTAGCGCCGTTTTGATCAAGTAATTAATACGCTCTCTCTCTGTATTGAACTGAGATCTGATTTCTGCAAATTAAAGGCTAGCAGCTGGAATCTGTCATCTTAGAAGTTTTTATTTTCTCCTCTCTAACTTTCGAAGGTTAGTATATACATATTTTCCTTTTTCCTCTCTAATTTTCTGTTCATTAATTATTATTGCTTATTTAATTAGGTGTGTAATATATTCATGCATGCTTGATTTAATTATTAATTAGATAATGTAAATATATAATTAGTGTATTGTGGTCCAATAACCGACCTATAAATGCTTTTAGGTCCATGCCCGTTCAAAATTAATCCAATAAGGGATTAATTTTGGACAGTCCCCGTTTTGGAACTGCTCTTTGAATATTGTGTCTCATTTAGGATGTGAACACATATTAGTGGGTTTTAATTAGTATTTGAGGAAAGTTCGACGGTATTTTCCCTTATTGCTCCTACGAGTATGTGGTTCGTACGCATACTTGGGGAGTTAAAGGGAAATGCTGCCGAATTTTTCTCAAATACTAATTAAAACTCGCTAATATGTGTTCACATATGGGACATAATATTCAAAGAGTGGGTTAGGATTGTAAACCGGCCCTTTGTAAGCCCAAAATTTGGTACAATTTATATGTTGACCATGCATGATTAATTGATCAAATCATTTTTATAATTTAATTTACAGATGGATCGAAGTTGGATGTATGAATTGCGACGTGACAGTGAAGAATATTTGGTTCGCGTTGATGAGTTTATAAAATTTGCTGAGAGGTATAGAGTGAAGAAAAAAAGGAGAAGACATTTTGTGTCCTTGTAGAGATTGTAAAAATATTTTAAGATTTGTGGACACCGAAGAAATTAGAGGTCATTTAATTTGTCAGGGATTTAAGAAGAGATATACATGTTGGATCATGCACGGTGAGAAATTTGGTGAAAGTAGTAGTACCAATAAAGATTTTAATCGTTGTGAATTGAATAATGAGAATGTAGAAATTTCTGATAATTTTGAACTTCATTGGAACGAGAATTATGAGGATGTCGAAATTTTTGATAACGTTGAACCCGAAACGACGATGATGAGCTGGAGATGAATTCTGGTGAAAATGTAGAACACGAGTTTATTGAAAATCTGGAGGAAATGTTTCGTGACGCCGAAGATGAAATTAGTGATAAAAATTATGATAAATTCCAAAATTTGTCTAATGATTCCAAAAAGCAGTTGTATCCCGGGTGTACCAAATTTACGAAACTGTCAGCTGTGTTGAAATTATTAAACTTAAAAGCAGACAATGGTTGGAGCGATAAGAGTTTTACGTCCTTATTACAGCTTTTACGAGAAATGCTCCCAGATAACAACGAGTTACCCGGTACAATATATCAGGCGAAAAAATTGATATGTCCAATGGGGTTGAAGATCGAAAGAATGCATGCATGTCCGAATGACTGTGTATTGTACCGTAACGAGTACGAGACCATGCATGTCTGTCCTAAATGCGGTGTTTCACGGTATAAGCGTAAGGACCAAGACAGTACTGATGATTGTAACGAGGACAAAAAGGGCCGGCCTCCGGCTAAGGTGTTGTGGTATTTGCCGATAATACCGAGATTCAAACGGTTGTTTGCGAATTCCAAGGATGTGAAATTATTGCGTTGGCATGAAGAAGAGCGCAAAAAAGACGGTAAACTAAGGCACCCGGCCGATTCTCCTCAGTGGAGAAACATTGATAGACACTTCAAAGAATTTGGTTCCGAAATGAGAAACCTTAGGATTGTGGTGAGCACAGATGGAATGAGTCCCTTTGGAAACTTGAGCAGTCGGCACAGTACTTGGCCAGTTCTTATATCCATCTATAATCTTCCTCCTTGGTTGTGCATGAAACGCAGGTATATAATGATGTCATTACCAAAGACCCAGGCAACCCGGAAATGACATAGATGTGTATCTCGCACCATTAATTGAGGACCTCCAGAAATTGTGGCGTGATGGCGTCCCGGTCTGGGATGCGTACAGCAAAGAGGTATTTCAAATGCGGGCCATGGTGTTTTGCACAGTAAATGATTTTCCTGCGTACGGGAATTTATCGAGTTACACTTGTAAAGGAGCAAAAGCGTGCCCTATCTGTGAAGATGACACGCAGGTGCTGAGGCTGAAAAATTGTCAGAAGAATGTTTTCATGGGGTATCGTAGGTTTCTTCCTGTTAATCACCCATACCGTAAGAAGAAGAGTGCATTCAACGGGAAAATTGAGCTTGGAGTGGTTCGTCGTCCATTAGACGAGAAGAGTGTCTTCAATTGGGTAAAAAACCTTGATGTTATTTTTGGAAAATGTGTCGAAGCACCACCGAAGAATATTTGGAAAAAAATGTCCATATTTTGGGAGCTACCGTACTGGAAATTTTTAGAAGTGAGACATTGCATAGATGTCATGCATGTTGAAAAAAATGTCTGCAACAGTTTAATTGGTTTACTATTGAACATTAAGGGAAACACTAAAGATGGTATTCAAGTTCGGAAATACATGGTAGAAATGGGAATACGACCCGAGCTTGCACTGCAGGAGAAAGGGAAGCGCACGTACCTACCCCCCGCACTGTGCACAATGTCGAAGAAAGAGAAAACAAGCTTTTGTGAATGCCTTCATAGTATTAAAGTCCCATCGTGGTATTCCTCGAATATTAAGAAGCTGGTGTCGAAGATGGACCTGAAATTGCTTGGTCTGAAATCCCACGACTGTCATGTTTTACTGACACAAATGATTCCTGTTGCAATTCGGGGAATTTTACCAAAGGAGGTTCGAGAAACCATTACAAAGTTCTGTACTTTCTTCAATGCAATCAATTCGAAAGTGATAGACCCTCTAAAATTGGACTCTTTGCAAAAGGAGGTCGTCGTTACTCTTTGCCAACTTGAGATGTATTTTCCGCCTTCTTTTTTCGATGTTATGGTTCACCTTGCTGTTCATCTTGTGAGAGAAATTCAGATCTGTGGTCCTGTGTTCCTGCGGTATATGTATCATTCGAGAGATACATGGGCATCTTGAAAAAGTACGTGAGGAACCGACATCGGCCCGAAGGTAGCATTATAGAAGGATATTCCACAGAAGAGGTCATTGAGTTTTGCACCAACTACATGGCCGGTGTGGATCCTATTGGCGTTCTAAAATCTCGATACGAGGGAAGGCTCCAAGGAGTCGGGACAATTGGGTTGAGAGCCGTAGTTGCTGATATAAATGATCTACAGAAGGCACATTTTATTGTACTACAGCACATGAGAGATGTTGCTCCCTACATAGATGAGCACATGACAGTCCTTCAACAACAGAACTACACGAGAAGTCAGAAGTGGCTTACTAACGAGCATAATCGTTCTTTTATAGGATGGCTGAAAGAAAGAGTGAAGTCACATCCCGTACCTGAAATTGTTAGACTGCTGGGCGAAGGACCCCAAATTGTTGTCAAAACATTCCAAGGATACGAAATTAACGGTTATACTTTTTACACTAAACGACAAAGTGAGAAGAGCACAATACAAAATAGTGGGGTGACGTTGGTGGCGACATCTCAAGAATTCAGTAGATCTGGAGATGGCCGGGCTGTAATAGCATCGAGGTCATATTATGGCGTCATTGAAGAAATTTGGGAGCTCGTTTACAATCCTCGCCTGAGCATTCCCTTGTTTCGATGTCAATGGGTCGAAGACCGGGGTGTTAAAGTTGATAAAGACGGGTTCACACTTGTTGATTTTAACAAAGTTGGGTATGTCGATGATCCGTTTATACTCGCCAAGCAAGCCACCCAAATCTTTTATGTCACCGACCCGAGTGATGATAGGTGGAGCGTCGTCCTATCCGGAAAAAGAAGGATTGTCGGGGTAGAAAATGTCGTCGACGAAGAAGAGTCTGACCAGTTCGACGAAATACCTCCATTTTGTGCCGACATGCAACCTGAGGTAGCAACAATTAAAGAAAACGACGGAGCAAACTACATGCGATCCGACCACAATGATGGAATATGGGCCGAGAGTACTGTTGAAAAGGAGAAAAAAAAGAGAAAAAGGAAAAAAAACCCGGTGTGTAATATTTATTTTTTGTTTAAAATTTAAACTTGTAATATTTCTTTTTTAGAAACAACTTTGTAATAATAAAACATTTGTAGTTCAAATATCAAATATTAGATTCCTCTAGTTCAAATATTAGTTCATTTTTTTAATAATATTAAAAAATTTCAAGTTCAAATATTAGTATTAGTTTTTAAAATATTAGTGAATTCTCAAAAAATGAAATAAAAAATAAAATATTAATATTAGTTTTTAAATATTAGTAGGAATATTAAATATTAAGAATAAAATATTTGTAGTTCAAATATCAAATATTAGATTCCTCTAGTTCAAATATTAGTTCATTTTTTTAATAATATTAAAAAATTTCTAGTTCAAATATTAGTATTAGTTTTTAAAATATTAGTGAATTCTGAAATAATGAAATAAAAAATAAAATATTAGTATTAGTTTTTAAATATTAGTAGGAATATTAAATATTAAGAATAAAATATTTGTAGTTCAAATATCAAATATTAGATTCCTCTATTTCAAATATTAGTTCATTTTTTTAATAATATTAAAAAAATTCTAGTTCAAATATTAGTATTAGTTTTTAAAATATTAGTGAATTCTTAAATAATGGAATAAAAAATAAAATATTAGTATTAGTTTTTAAATATTAGTAGGAATATTAAATATTACGAATAAAATATTTGTAGTTCAAAAATAAAATATTTGTAGCTCTCTGGTTCAAATGTTAGTTCATTTTTTATAATAATGGTACAAAATTTCTATTTCAAATATTAGTATTAGTTTTCAAAATATTAGTTAAGATATTATATAATAAAAATAAAATATAAAATATTAGTATTAGTTTTTAATTACTAGTACAAATATTAAATGTCTATAGTTCAAATTTTAATAATAATAAAAAAACCGGGTATTAGTTAATATTAGTATAAGTTTTAAATATTAGATGTGATATACTATATATTTTAGTTAATTTATTATTAGTTTAAATAATATAAAAAATAAAAAGAAACATAATTTAATATGTTTGAACTTTTTGTACACGGACTTTTAGTTAATAGTCCGTGTATAAATAGTCATTGTACACGGATTTTACGATAAAACCGTGTATAAAGGTGCAGAGAGCTACACAGACTTTTACTTAATAGTCCGTGTAGAAAGGGGATTTGTACACGGACTTTAAACTAAATGTCCGTGTAGAAAGAGGTGTACAATGTTTTTCAAAAGCTTTCTCTTCCAATTTTTTCCTGAAAATGAGCCGCTTCAAATCCTTCTCTTTCAAAGCCTTCTCTTTCAAAATCATTTTCACTACTCCTCCTCTATCACCCTCCCTCTTAGCCGCCTCTGTCACCCTCTCCGCCGCCTCTGTCACCGCCTCTGCCTTGCTGTGCTCATTGTCGCCGCCTCTGCTGTGCTCATTGTGCTGTGCTCATTGTCGCCGCCTCTGTTGTGCTCATTGTCGCCGCCTGCTGTTCTCACTACTGATTTGTAAGTTTTTTTTGCTTATTTTGCTGTGTTGTGCTGCCTTTGCTGTGCTGCTTTGCTGTGCTGGTGCCACTTTACTATCCCTAAGACAAAAAAAAAATCGGCTTGCACCATGTTTAAATTTCTGGTGGATATAGTTCAAAACCTTTTAACTAAATTATGGTGGATGTAGTTCAAAACCTATTAACTAAATTTGTTGGTATTAAATTTAAAGGGTCTGTATTTAACAATTTGTAATATTCTATTAGTTATCTATATGATGAAACACTATATAATATTAATATTAATATACATGCCATTGATCTTCTAAAAGTACTCCAAACGGCCAAAATGACCTCTGTTGGTAAATTGATCAGTGCAGATCAATGCGGGGGCCAAAACAGATTTATGACTGGACCAACAGATAGAGGACTCCAAAACACACAAAATGGACACAAATTTCATATTTTTCTGATTATATTTCAATTTTATATGAATTTTCAAAGTTCAGCTTTTTAATTCATATTTTCTGCCATTTAAAGGTGCAGAATTTTCATTTTGAGAGGCTGAACTTTGGAAATTTATATAAAATAGAAAAAAATCAGAAAAATATGAAATTAATGTCCATGTTGTGTGTTTTGAAGTCTTCCATTTAATTGTGGTGTTCATTTTGCATTTTATTTCTTTGTTTCCTCACTATTTTACACATAGGTCCATTACTTTCTTTTAATATTTCTTTGTATGGCAGAACCATGTCGGTTGAGGGTGAGCACATAGATGTGATGGCAGAAGAGGATCAGCAAGCTACTGCCTCATCAGAAAGAAGGAAAAGAGGTCCAACAATGTGCACAAGCACGTCTGAGAAGAAGCAGCTGGAAATCCAGTTCACGGACGACGGGCGTGCGCAAGGACCAAACCGAATGGCGTACTCAAATTGGTGTTGCAATTTGGTGAAGCGAAAGGCAAGTATCCTTGTAGAGAGTTGGAATAAGTTTGATAAAGAGGAGAAGAACGACTGGTGGAACATGGTGAAGGTAAAGTACCGAACAACTCTTTACTTTATTTTCATTGTTGTACATGAAATTAAATACAGTGAATTTGGTGTCAATCAGGCTCAGTGGAACATCGAGAGCGATACCCCAAAGACTAAGACTCTGAGGATCATGAACGAAGGTTGGAATCAATTCAAGAGCACGCTGAAGACAGATTTCATGGAGACAGGGAGAAATCTGGTAGGGTACTATTCTTGGCTAACACAAGAGGTGTGGGAGGAGTTTCAAGCTTTGAAGTCCACTGAAGAGTTCAAGGTATGTAACATTATCCAAAGTAGTTTTTGTTTTTTCTCGATCTTCAATTATTTTTCTAAAACTAATTGATTTTCTTGCACATGTGAAGAAAAAAAGTGCCGAAGGCAGGAGGATCGCTGCCATGAACAAGTATCCGCACCATTTAGGGTCAGGTGGTTACGAGGGTAAGTCGGCAGAGTGGAGGACAGTACTGGAGCAAAACAAAGATTCCGACTCACCCGTAGTTAGGATCCAAAATCCTAGGGGCCAAGATTGGTTCATGGGTAGATCCGAGTTAACCTCTGACGGGAGGATAGTACTCCCACAGAAATTGCAACCCGTGGCTCAGAGAATGGTAAGAGTCATTTGTTATAACTTTGTATCATTCAAACGAAATTATAACTCCGAATGTACATCACTTGGTCTTTTGCTATAACTAATTTTTCTATTAACAGTTGGAGGTGGAGCAGGAGGTCAGTTCGGGTGCCCGGACGGTCGAACGACAAAATGATTCCTTGGCCGCAGCGCTCGAGAATCCAGAACACACGGGCCGGGTCAGGGGTGTAGGGGCCTACAGGGGCTGGAAGGAGGTGTTCCGAGTTGAGGGACAAAAACCTCGAAGAAAACCTCGTGCCAAAGTAAATAAAGACGAGATAGTTGCGCAGGTACGCGCGGAGGTCAGCCAAGAGTACGACGCAAAGCTAGCTGAGATGGAATCAAGATTGTTGAACCGGTTTCATCTCTTGCGCAGCAATCCGAGCAACCACCTCCTATTTCGCCGGGAGTTCGGCGAAGTTGCCAAGCATCCGGGACTTGGGCCTTAGATGATTTGGAAAATCTAAAGGTAATCACTACTGTTTTATAGTCTAAAGGTAATTAATACCTGTTTGTAACCTTGTTAGACAATATCGCACCATTAAAAAGTAACAACTTTTTGATAATTGCAGGACCCCAGAGCATGCGACCTCGTCCTGTGGCAGGGTAGTTCTCCTCTGATCGTTGCCAAGGGCGTTGTACTTCCAGGAGCCCCAAGTGTACACCATGCTCAGCTCATGCCCGACTATGCATGCGTGCAGGTTGACTCAGTCGTGGAGGGATGAGGGCACGTACCTCTTCCTGCCCCTACCGGCGATATGGTTGTTCTTGATGATGCCCGGAAGTCATTTGTCCAATGGCCCAGGAGTCAGATTATTTTGCATCAGGTAATATCTAAATAATCAATTTCTTTTGTTACATTCAAATCATTCTTTTTCAAATACTTGAAGAAGATATGTTAATTTTAATGCAGACACGAGGAGATGATGTCATCGGTGCACAGGAGATGATGTCACCGGTACGGACTGTTGTGGCTTGCGACGTCAGGGCTGACGTGCCAGGATCACCAGACCGTCCTATGGTCACCGAAGAAGAATACAGCCGTTTGCCCGGTGATTTGCGCCTTCTCCACGACCGCTTGATGTCGGCACCCGAAGGCATGAAGGATATCATCATCCCTGTCCCACCTGGGATGTTTTTACATGAAGGCAGTATTATCAGTATGTCGTTCAAAGACTTCAAGGAAATTCTCCACCACTCGATGTGTCGTTCATCACCATTTTCCTCATGTTAGTGACTCAAAATTATTTTCATTATTGTATACAACTCAAATATATATTCTAATGTAAAATTATGAGTTTTCAGGAAGCTAATCCGAAACTGTAATGAGATGGTACAAAGGAAGAACTTGTGCATATTTCTGGACCCCGAGAGAGTGAGTACCACGTCCCTGAGATGTTATTCGGATATGGCTATCGAGTACATGTGTTCAGCGTTGCATCGTGCTATGGAGGAGGAGAAGAAATTCATTATCATGTCGTATCACCAGAGGTTAATTCTAACCTTAGCTTATGTATTGTTCATATTAGCAAACACTCGTGTCACTATTATATGCTAAAGTACTTTAATTTTTATCCTCCCACAGCAAACACTGGTGTCTGATAATCATTGTGCCTTACCTAAATACGAGCATAATCGTTGATTCTTGTAAGCCCAAAGGAAATATCCCAGCTAACAAGTGCAAAGATATCTTCCCTTATGTCAACAAGTAAGCAATAATAATTTAATTGGTTTGAATTTTTTTCAATTATATCAAATTATAAAATTGCTATAAACATTCACTCAATTTTGTAAGGGCTTTTGCGAAATATTTTAAAGAGGGAGGATTGCATAACAAGCGCCAGAAAACCAAGTTGAGTTGGAAGTGGTTGCTGGTGAGCACACTATAAATTTATAATTTCATATATTGTCCAAAAAAATATTATCATTCTAACATAGGCCGCTAAATGCAAATTTCAGGGCCCGCAACAGTTGGAGAGTTGGGAATGCGGTTATTACACGATGATTTTCATGTTTGACTTTGTCGAAAGAATACAATTCCAATTCCCAAAAGCGGTATGTAATTCATATTAATTGTTCCTATATAATAGCAATTGATATTTGCAACTGTATTTCATCTACCTTTTCTTGTTACTAACTAATACCAAATTGTAATTGTAGAATGTGCCAAAGGAACCGCATTACACCAAGGAGCAGATCGACGATATCAGATGTGTGTGGGCAATGTGGTTTCTAACGGAATTTTGCAATGCTCAACATGGATTTCCATAATTTTGTATAATTTGGTGTATATGAGTATTGTATAATTTATTGCATATGGATTTCTGGATAATCTGAAAAATATGAATTTCTTGCTAATCTGGAAAATATAGATTTATTGCTAATCTGGAAAATATGGATTTCTTGCTAATCTGGAAAATATGGATTTCTTGTTATATGAAATCTGGAAAATATGGAAAATCTGGAAAATCTGGAATAGTTCTGTAACAAAACTGGCTAGCAAAACTGGAGGCTAGCCCAAAAACAAAAACAAAAACAAAAAAAAAATGTTATTTCTACACGGACATTTAACTGAAGTCCGTGTAGAAAAAAAGATAGCTACACGGACATTTAGTTAAATGTCCGTGTAGAAAGAGGAGAGCTACACGGACATTTAACTAAATGTCCGTGTAGAAAGAGTCAAGCTACACGGTTTTTTAGTTAAAAGTCCGTGTACAAAAAGAATCGTACACGGTTGTTTAGGTAATATCCGTGTAGCTCGGTAACATGGAGAGCGACACATTCTGGTCTTTGTACACGGCTGTTTGTGAAGTTATCCGTGTAGAATCGTTAAAATTGCACACGGGCAAAAGTCCGTGTGTAGTTATTGAACTAATCGTACACCCTCGATTTAAACACGGTAGGAAATCCGTGTAGCTCCTCCATTATTGTCCGTGTATAATCTTTTTTTTTGTAGTAGTGTATATGCTATAGAGGATGAGAATTTGGATATTCCAATCCCAAACGAGCAATGATTAATTCAAAACAATATGATATTCCAATATGAAGTAGATTTTTATGAAGTAGCATCAGTTTATGCGCACATCAAATCTGAGTGGTTACATCAGTTTATGTGCACATTAATTGGTTTAGTACAGTGAATATACTTAGTTGGGTCACATCAGTTTATTTAATGGAGTGGTTAGTAGTTGAATAAATATATGGTTTTCATCTCTGAAATGAACAAGCAACTTACAGTTATTAGTTTCTTTCTCAAAACTGTAGCATCAGTTTGGAAATGTGACTACATGTTTCCATACAAAAGTTTTGATACACAGAGAAGGTTTAATCATGAATTTAACCAACTCAAGTTTAATCAACTCAATGATATTGTATTTTCTGCATGTTTTCATACATAGAGCAGGTTTAATGATTGTGGGGAACTTATATTTTCTTTTTTTCTTGCAACTTGATTTGTTATTTTGGAACTTCAATTTATCATCTTTCTTTTTTTCTCCAAAAGAAAAGTGCCATGACCACTGTCTTACATCACTACTGATCATTTACTATTTTCTTTTTTTTTATGATGTATTGCCAACTGGTATATTATAGGTTGAAGATTTGAAGATGAAGATGATTACCGAGGGTCACTTGCTCCTTTTTTTTTGTTAACTGAAAGTGTGACATGTTTTAGATATGTACTGTTTGTGTTTTCTAAATTATGGATTGTTTGCTTGTGATATTTTGAACAGTGTAACATGTTTTTAAGTATGTACTTCTTTTCTTTTGTTAAATAATTACTGACATGTTTCTAATTTGTGGATTGTTTGTTGAATTGTTATGGGCTGGTATCAAAGGGGCTGAGGGGGGCAGTAAACAGTTGCCAAAATGTTCTCATTTTTCATTCAACCATACTATTTCAACAAATGCACATTCCCACTTTTATTTTGATTCTGATTGCTATTTCAGCACTGACTGTATATGGCATATGCCTATGCAGCTATACTAGACTACAAACAATAAAAAAAATCTTATTAAAAAAGAGTTGATTCACGAGTTACGAGTCAACTCGAGTTACTCGCGAATTGAATTCAAGTCAGCGAGCCAGCTCGACTCAGTATTCTCAACATGAATCAACTTGTCTCACTGTCTTCCAAGTTAAATTCGAGTTATCCATAACTCGAGCTAACTCAGCTCGTGAGCCAATGAGCCAAATTAAATATCGCTTGCCTACTAACCACAACATGAGCCAAATTAAATTCGAGTACAGTAGTAGTACAATTGTTTACTATACTCTTATTCAATTATTTGTTTAATTATCTGTTCAGATCTCAAACTTACTCTTATTAATTATCTGTTTAGATCTGAAACGAGTTGATTCACATGTCACTATTAATTATCTGTTCAGATCTCAAACTTACTCTTATTTAATTATTTGTTTACTTTTCTTTGCCAAACTTCCCATATGCTTCAACTTAACTTTATAGATGGCTTGCCCTTGATTAATAATTTCAAGAAGAATAATCTATTATGTGATGTGTGAATTCCCAACTCAGCATTAATTTTTAGTAAATAAAAAGTTTGTAAATAAACTCTATTTTGAAGCTTTAATTATCTTTTAAGAATATAAACTTTTAAACTAAAACATGCTAAATAGATTGTCATAAGAAATTTTCCCTGTAAAAGTAAAACTAATTAAAACATGCCCTATAAATTTTATTCCAAAAATTGAAATACATGCACCTTCAATTATTAATTGGGCAATTTCAATTCTTGCCCAGATCCCTCTGAATTTAAAACTCGAAAATTGAGATAAATAATTATATTTGTCTAATACCCATCCAGTCAAGGTCAGCCTATCAAACAGCGTTCACATTCAATTTGTATCATGTGCTTTTTGCTTAGAGGCAATGGTATGGAAAATTGGAGATCCACAATAATCTATTATGTGATGTTTGAATTCCCAACTCTGCATTAATTTTTGGAAAATAAAAAGTTTGTAAATAACACATATCAATTTTTTTTTTCATCATTATTGGAACTAAGTCTGAAAATATATTATACCCCTGAAAATAATATTGTGCTCGATTAATTATCCTTCAAATATTGTTTTGAACAGTGTTTCATCTGGACCTTAATTGAGTTTAAATTGGGAAATTGAATAGCACTAAGGCTTAATAATTAGTTGCACGTACAATTGAAAGCTCCCTTGGGACTTATTTGAGTCTTTCAATTTGGCAGGAATGAAATATTATAATTAATGTGCATGTTAATTAAGTTACCAAATGCAGGGTATATATATGTACAGACCTACAGTTTTCATTTTATTTTTAGCACTAGAGATTAAATTTAATTTTACTGAATTGTGGGGGTAAAGTTAGTTTGAAGAAAAGAAACTTGGTTGTATGAACTACCTGGATAATTAGTGGAAGCAGAAGTCTGAATATTGTGTAATACATCTTACATATGTTGATTGACCTAAGCGGCTAAGCCTAAGGCTTCTGTAATTTTAATATTTAAACATGGTAAACAAAAAAAAAAAGGCCTGATAATCTCAAAAAAAAAGGACCTGACCTAAGGCTTTTCTTTTATAAAATAAATGCTTCTTATTAATTTGAGGGGCCGTGACCAGTTGGGCTTAAACAGGCCGTAAGCCCCAAAGTGCTATCTTATTAATTTTTATCTGATGAAAGTGGGATAGCTTTTAATTTTTAGAAGCAAACGAACTCTGGTAAATACCATGGGGAAGCTCATCATGTGTGCTTTGTACGTACCTCACATGCATGAGCCCCACATTTCTATTCAACAATCTCCTTAAATAAATCATCTCCTTTTCTCTGTGGCCCCTTCTGTGTATTCATTCATGGAATGGGTCAGAAATTGTGGGAACACTGACTTGCTACGCTGACTGTCACATTTTACTGACGCTGGTATTTAACCTTCTAATCAGAACAGTTGAGCATTTAAAAACCCAATGAAAACATTTGCCACCTTCTGTTTGTCCTTACTCAAGAGGAACAAACAGTAGGCATTCATTGATCAAGAATTGAATGTACAGTCTTATTCTTATATTACATAGAAGAGTTGATATATATAAAAGAACACTGCTCCTTTAAGACCCAAATAATAGTACAAACATGCATCCAGACATTATCATATATATAACTCTTTGAACTCTTTGCTTGTGTGTCCACTAATCATGACATTCGTTGGAGCTGTTATATTACATACATAGAACCAGTACACATACCCCAGAAAGAAACAAATATCAAAAAACCAGAATACAATACATATGTTACCAGTAATGGAGATGTTTTACAAAATTCACAGAAAAAAACAATGAAGGCAAAAACAGTGTACCAGTGAGGACAAAACAGCAGCACCAGTAAGGTGAAACCCAGTAACCAGTGACAAAATATAATTAATCTGTTGGATTTGTTGCAGATTAAACAGAAGAAGAAGATATTTTTAGACATTAGATAGGAGAACGGATGTGGAGAGAGAGAGAGAGAGAGAGCGAACGAGAGCAGAGTCATTGAAGAAGATGAGCTCCGTTCTCTGCTCAGTGGCTATGTGGCACGAATTTTAACGCATTCTGGAGCAGTTTAGATGTCCATCAAACTAGAATTTAGTCGATGGGCATCGGAACACCCTGCTCCCACAAACCTATAAGTAGCTATAGCTTTATCATTGAAGCACAAAATATTGTATTTTTTTGTTCTTCCCAATTAAGTTTTAAGTAGCATATAATTAAGAAATAGATACAGTAAATCCGAAAGTACATACGTATTATTAAATATTAATACACCCATGCACACCTTCATACAAGTAATTGAGTTGACAAAATAGTGCTGATAATATAAATGGATGACAACCGCATATAGAAAGTAATTCGGACACACATGCAGAAGTAACATTATTTCCGTGCTAGAATTAATCTATCTCGACATAGACGATCATGCAGCACTTCTCTTCTTTACTTTCACCATTAGCCCATTTTTCATCTGAAGAATAATAGAGTGCTTCGGAGCAATGACATGGCCTTCTACCACCTCAAAGTAAAAATTATAAACCAATGCAGCCGCAGCTGCTTTCATCAGAGTATAAGCCATGTCCTTTCCCAAACAAGTCCTTGGACCAGTATTAAAAGACATAAACTTATACGACGGTTCGTATTTCAACTTGTTCTTGCCAGAAATCCACCGTTCAGGTTTGAATTCTGAGCAATCTTTTCCCCAAACCTCCTCTATCCTTGCCATTGCGTAAATTGATATAAGAATCTTTATGCCAGGAGTTGCCAAGAAACCGCTCGGTAGCACATCATCCTTCAACACCCCTTTGTGCTCAAATGGAATTGGTGGAAAGAGCCGGAGTGCTTCATTTAGTGCAGCATGCAAGTAGACTGATTTTGCAAGCTCTTCGGTATTGAATATGGCCATCCCGTCAGAGGTGAAGCTCCGAGAAAATGAATTCAATTCATTTAGGATCTTTTCCTCGACATGACGATTTTGTGTAAGCAGCCAGAGGAACCATGAGAGGCCAGCCCCAATTGTGTCGCGACCTCCTAGCATTAGGTTGACAGTAGTGTCTCTTAAGAACTTGTCTCTGTTGCCGGTTTCGTTATCATCTATGTAAGATGACAACAAAGAAGGCATGTTCTCTATCCCCTTTGCTGCCTTATTCTCGGCTCTCCTTTTCTCAATTGCTTCTTCGACAAATTGATCAATCACTCTCCTTGCATCAGCTAGCTTCTTTTCTCTTCCCATATTTAGTCTTCGTAAAAGCTTCCACACAGCCACCGGCATGGCATGCCGAAATAACAAACTCTCCATGGCATCATTCATTGCTTGAGCAAAAGGTACAGTCGGTAACTCGATAGAGAGGCTCTTAGGATCGGCACCAATGACTAATTTGGTAGTCATGTCGAAAGTTAGCCGCATAAACACATCTTGCATGTCTATAGGTTGACCTTGCCTGGATGCATGGGCCAAGAATGGGAGGAGTGCCTGCTCCACTATGTCCCGGCTTGACTGCGCCAGATAGGCACGGATGCGAGAGTGGGATAATAACATTTGTTGCTTAACACGTTGATACCGCCATATGTCAGCATCAGAATTAATGATGCCATCACCAAGTACATCGAATATCTCCAAAAACTCCTTGCCTTTAGGATAGTTTTGGAAATTTGATGTGAAGATATGTTGTATGTTCAAGGGATCACATGTCCAAAAGATATTCATGCCTGTAAACCATCCACCACGCAAATAGAAGTTGCAACGGCACCTACGTAGGACGTTGGTGCTATATGCATGTAAATTGTGGAGATTTAATATTAGTGCTGGCATCATGCCCACTAACGGCCAATACACCGGAACATTAGGTTGTTTGTTTCTAGAGGAGACAAAGTTATGGTAGTAATAGAGGAAAAGAAGGAGGCAAGGAATGGAGAACATAAGCTCCAGAGGAGAAAGAGATGGCCAGGCCATTGTTTGCTAGGTTGAGATAGAGAAGATGTGCACTGGCTTAGATATATATAGTAATTTCCTTTGTCTATGTGACTGTGCAGTCAAATATTGTTCCAATTATTGAGGCGTCGTTGACTTGCGCGCCACAATATATCGATCCCATCTTATTATCTATACTGGACATGAAGAAACTTTCTTTAGAGTTTAATTTTTGAAATAATTATTTATAGAGTTTAATTAGATCAATTCATGGAGGCTGGGTAAATGTCCTAACTGAACGTTATCTGTTCATCTTTGTTGCCGTTTACTAAAAGGTGATTCTTTACAAATTTCACAATGTATAAAAGAGAAACGCAATAAGTTTCTTGATTTTTAACCCTAGCCGCCTAATGCTCACCCCGCAGCTTTGAACTTGAGTGCTCACCACGCAGCTGTGTAACCCTAGCTGCCGTTGAAGGGGAAGGCTCCGTTTAGAGAGGAGCCTTGTCCGCCAGGATGTCGCCGCTATAGTAATCAAACCATATACTTATCTGTTATAATTTTTCAGATACGCATACAGATACGGATTGTCTTGGATACGAATATGGATCATATTTTAAACGGATACGGATATGGATCGGATATCGGACGGATACGAATATAGATACAAATATAAATCAGATACTTAAAAACAATGGTAAAATTTAAATTATTTCCTAAAAATATAAATATAGGTGTGTTGGTTTCTTTCTTGATGATTGATGAATGTCTTGGTATTGTAATTTACAAGAATAGCAAAATGCATTGACATTATTAAATATCTTTGTGGTACGTCAATCTTCAAACAGTGTGTGTGCACGTCTTTGTCTTGTTCTGGCCCCATCCAATAAATGATTGTAGAATGTCTTCACCTACAAAATCCCATGCTGCAACTGATGATGTCGACGACCCGGTTGAAATTAAAGGAGGTGAAGGTAGCGAGAGTGCTGACTTAAGTAACGAATGAAGAGATACGGTCAATGCCACAATTGAAGATGATGAAATTAATCATGATGGCGCTTCCAATCACAAAAGGAAACGAACTTCCGATGTTTGGCAGTATTTTGCAGATGTACAAGTAAAGAAGAAAGGAAAGATGGTGTCAAAGGTAGAGTGCATCTATTGCCAAAAGAAGTATGAAGCTGTACGGGGCGGGCCCACAACAACTCTTTTGCGACACAAGGAAAAGTACGGTTCCATAAAGAAGTCAATAGATAAAACTCAAGGCCTTCTAAATTTTGGATCATGTGATAGTGCTGCACTAGTTGGTAGTTTAACTTTGAACCCAAGTGGGGTTTATGATCTAGTGAAGTGTAGGGTAATAGCTACAAAAATGATCATAGCCCATGAGTTGCCTTTTAGCAATAATTTTGATTATAATTTTTTTGATGTATATCTGTTCGGTGAAAAAAATTGATAAAGATAAACTTATTTGAAAATGTTTATCTTTTCTTTATGAGAAAAAAAGCTTATTTAAATATAATTTCACAACCACGTCAACAACCCTTTTTTTTAATTGAACTCATGAACTAAAAAAATTTGTAGAACCATTAAAAAAATAATTTAAATTTCTCCCTAACATGTATATATCCACAGCCCAAGTTTCATAATAAATGCTACTAAGGTTTGTTGATTAGCTATATATATATGTAAAATGTGTGGCTAGAACAGAAAGGATGGCCGCCAAATTAAACCACATAAATATCTTATTATTAAAATTCAATTTATTGATTAAGGGACTTTATTATGATTATAGCTCGACACTACAAGTCTATAAAAATATTAGAGAAATGCTTTCCGTATATATTGGGACTGGGAGCTCCCTATATATCTCTCTCTCTCTCTCAATGAAATCTAAAAACATCATTTGTCACCAAAATTCTCCAAACCGGCCAAATTGCCCACCTTTAAATATCTTCGATTCGTTGCTCTTTTTCTTATTGTAATAAATTAAAGATCAGCTATCTTTGCTATCGTTGTAACCATGATATATATATATATATAGAGGGACATGTCACTAGTATATCTTTTGTGATGCTAAAAGTGTCTTTTGTTTTTTAAAAAGAAAAAATAATTTTGTTGGGTGCGTACCGAAATTTATGTTTATTAATTGCTTGCTAGGGACAGCAAATATCTTTGGTTTTATTGATTATCCAATTACACCTTTTTTTTATAGCTGATAGCATCTATTTCTTTTAAATTCCTCCATTTTCTCATTTTGATAAAAGGCAACTCATGATTTGTAATTAGTAATTGTGTTTTTATTTGAATCATAAGTTTTATGTGAAGGAAATAATATGTGGTAGCAAACTGTATTTTGAACAATGAATAAACTGGAATAAAATAAACAGATTTTCCTATTCCTCTTGTTTCTCTTCTTAAATGCTCTCTGGTTATAGATTATAATATATATAGACAATAAATCAAATTCTTCCTTTTCACCTCAGAAAGTACAAATTATGAAGCTTTATCATTTAAAATATAAACTTTTAAACTAAAACATGCTAAATAGATTTTGGAACTAAAGCATGAATTGTGAAACTCACAATTGTCTTTGCTAATGCAATTTTGTGTCTTGTTCACATGCTAAAGAAATAGATGTTGCCATAAGAAATTTTCCCTGTAAAAGTAAAAGTAAAACAAGCTCAATAATTTTTTTTCCAAAAATTGAAATACACCTTCAATTATTAATTGGGCAACATCATGCCCAGTTCCCTCAGAATTTAAAATTCAAAAATTGAGTTAAATAATTATATGTCCATCAGCTCATACCCATCCAATCAGGCTATCAAGCAGGGTTCACATTCAATTTGTAACATGTGCTTCTTGCATAAAGTCAATGGTATGGAAAATTGGAGATCCACAATAATCTATTATATGATGTGTGAATTCCCAACTCAGCATTAATTTTTGGTAAATAAAAAGTTTGTAAATAACACATATCAATTTTTCTTTTCATCATTATTGGAACTAAGTCTGAAAATATATTATACCCCTGAAAATAATATCGTGCTCGATTAATTATCCTTCCAATATTGTTTTGAAATGTGTTTCATCTGGACCTTAGTTAAGTTTAAATTGGGAAATTGAATAGCACTAAGGCTTAATAATTAGTTGCACGTACAATTGAAATTAAGCTCCCTTGGGACTTATTTGAGTCTGTCAATTTGGCAGGAATGAAAAATTATAATGTGCGTGTTAAGTTACCAAATGCAGGGTATATATATATATATATATATATGTACAGACCTACAGTTTTCATTTTATTTTTATTTAGTGCACTAGAGATTAAATTTAATTTTGCTGAATTGTGGGGGTAAAGTTAGTTTGAAGAAAAGAAACTTGGTTGTATGAACTAGTGATTCGTAATTGCACAGCCAAGGATTTGTTTTGATTTCTAATTGATTCTAATATATTAGCAGATAAAATGGGGTAAAAATTGGGGACTACCTGGATAATTAGTGGAAGCAGAAGTCTGAATATTGTCTGATACATCCTTACATATGTTGACTGACCTAAGCCTAAGGCTTCCGTAATTTTAATATTTAAACATGGTAAACAAAAAAGAAAAAAGGCCTGATTATCTCAAAAAAAAAGGGCCTGACCTAAGGCTTTTCTTTTATAAAATAAATGCTTCCTATTAATTTGAGGGGCCGTGACCAGTTGGGCTTAAACAGGCCGTAAGCCCCAAAGTGCTATCTACTTAATTTTTATCTGGTGAAAGTGGGATGGCTTTTAATTTTTGGAAGCAAACGAAATCTGGTAAATACCATGGGGAAGCTCATCATGTGTGCTTTGTACGTACCTCACATGCATGAGCCCCACATTTCTATTCAACAATCTCCTTAAATAAATCATCTCCTTTTCTCTGTGGCCCCTTCTGTGTATTCATTCATGGAATGGGTCAGAAATTGTGGGAACACTGACTTGCTACGCTGACTGCACATTTTACTGACGCTGGTATTTAACCTTCTAATCAGAACAGTTGAGCATTTAAAAACCCAATGAAAACATTTGCCACCTTCTGTTTGTCCTTACTCAAGAGGAACAAACAGTAGGCATTCATTGATCAAGAATTGAATGTACAGTCTTATTCTTATATTACATAGAAGAGTTGATATATATAAAAGAACACTGCTCCTTTAAGACCCAAATAATAGTACAAACATGCATCCAGACATTATCATATATATATAACTCTTTGAACTCTTTGCTTGTGTGTCCACTAACCATGACATTCGTTGGAGCTGTTATATTACATACATAGAACCAGTACACATACCCCAGAAAGAAACAAAATATCAAAAAACCAGAATACAATACATATGTTACCAGTAATGGAGATGTTTTACAAAATTCACAGAAAAAACAATGAAGGCAAAAACAGTGTACCAGTGAGGACAAAACAGCAGCACCAGTAAGGTGAAACCCAGTAACCAGTGACAAAATATAATTAATCTGTTTGTTGAAGAGTAAACAGAAGAAGAAGGATTGACACAAATAATTCTACTTCACCTTGATGAATAATTCGATTACAACTTGCTGAATTTATAGCCCTACAACAACTAAATTTGGATTATCCAAGTTTAGTACCCCACTACCTTATTCTACACTTAGTACCCACTACCTATCCTCCTATTACAAGCAGTCCCCAAAATAGAACTATACCCGCACCTATCCTGCTATTACAAACAGTAGCTACTTGACTAATTATAGAACCCACTAACACCTACATGCTCCTAGAGCTAATTTTGGAACAACTCTCAACAGAACTCTAAATATGGAAAGCTAATTTTGGATCAACTTTCAACATAATCTACAGTACCAGTGGGAGCAAAAATCAGTACCAGTACCAGTGACTCTCTGAAAGACTGCACCATTGAATGAACAAAAAAAAAAAAGTACCAGTGCCCAAACACAAATGATCAAGGGTATAATAGGAAATTAGTGAGTCAGTTGAAATGGTTTGTACCGGAAACAGCTCATAGCTCTAGAATCACATCTAGCTCTCAAATTGAAGAAGTAATTAAAAAATGTTCTTGTCCAGAAAAGCAAATGGCTATTAAACCTCATGAAACAAAATGATCATAAAATTTCCAAAAGGAATAGGACCTTTTGAAAACATAAAGATTTTTTAACAAAAATAGAGAAACAAGGATCAACCAAAGAATTTGAAGGGGTACACTGTACACAGTTACACACCTAAATTTACACAGCCTTGCATTTTTTGCCTATAGATACTTTTAGAGAGTAGATAGGAGAACGGATGTGGAGAGAGAGAGAGAGAGAGAGAGAGAGAGAGAGAGAGAGAGAGAGAGAGAGAGCGAACGAGAGCGGAGTCATTGAAGAAGATGAGCTCCGTTCTCTGCTCATTGGCTATGTGGCACTAATCTTAACGCGTTCTGGAGCAGTTTAGATGTCCATCAAACTAGAATTTAGTCGATGGGCATTGGAACACCCTGCTCCCACAAACCTATAAGTAGCTATAGCTTTATGATTGAAAAACAAAATATTGTATTTTTTTGTTCTTCCCAATTAAGTTTTAAGTAGCATATAATTAAGGAATAGATACAGTAAATCCGAAAGTACATACGTATTATTAAATATTAATACACCCATGCACACCTTCATACAAGTAATTGAGTTGACAAAATAGTGCTGATAATATAAATGGATCACGACCACATATAGAAAGTAATTCAGACACACATGCAGAAGTAACATTATTTCCGTGCTGGAATTAATCTATCTCGACTTAGACGATCATGCAGCACTTCTCTTCTTTACTTTCACCATTAGCCCATTTTTCATCTGAAGAATAATAGCGTGCTTTGGAGCAATGACATGGCCTTCTACCACCTCAAAGTAAAAATTATAAACCAGTGCAGCCGCAGCTGCTTTCATCAGAGTATAAGCTATGTCCTTTCCCAAACAAGTCCTTGGACCAGTATTAAAAGACATAAACTTATACGACGGTTCGTATTTCAACTTGTTGTTGTCAGAAATCCACCGTTCAGGTTTGAATTCTGAGCAATCTTTCCCCCAAACCTCCTCTATCCTTGCCATTGCGTAAATTGATATAAAAATCTTTATGCCGGGATTTGCCAAGAAACCGCTCGGTAGCATATCATCCTTCAACACCGCTTTGTGCTCAAATGGAACTGGTGGAAAGAGCCGGAGTGCTTCATTTAGTGCAGCATGCAAGTAGACTGATTTTGCAAGCTCTTCGGTATTAAATATGGCCATCCCGTCAGAGGTGAAGCTCCGAGAAAATGAATTCAATTCATTTAGGATCTTTTCCTCAACATGACGATTTTGTGTAAGCAGCCAGAGGAACCATGAGAGGCCAGCCCCACTTGTGTCACGACCTGCTACCATTAGGTTGACAGTAGTGTCTCTTAAGAACTTGTCACTGTTGCCGGTTTCGTTATCATCTATATAAGATGATAACAAATCAGGCATGTTCTCTAACCCCTTTGCTGCCTTATTCTCAGCTCTCCTTTTCTCAATTGCTTCTTCGACAAATTGATCAATCACTCTCCTTGCATCAGCTAGCTTCTTTTCTCTTCCCATATTTAGTCTTCGTAAAAGCTTCCACACAGCGACCGGCATGGCATGCCGAAATAACAAACTCTCCATGGCATCATCCATTGCTCGAGCAAAAGGTACAGTCGGTAACTCGATAGAGAGGCTCTTAGGATCGGCACCAATGACTAATTTGGTAGTCATGTCGAAAGTTAGCCGCATAAACACATCTTGCATGTCTATAGGTTGACCTTGCTTGGATGCATGGGCCAAGAATGGGAGGAGTGCCTGTTCCACTATGTCCCGGCTTGACTGCGCCACATAGGCACGGAAGCGAGAGTGGGATAATAACATTTTTTGCTTAACACGTTGAGACCGCCATATGTCAGCATCGGAATTAAGGACGCCATCACCAAGGACATCGAATATCTCCAAAAGCTCCTTGCCTTTTGGATAGTTTTGGAAATTTGATGTGAAGATATGTTGTATGTTCAAGGGATCACATGTCCAAAAGATATTCATGCCTGTAAACCAATCACCACGGAAATAGAAGTTCCAACGGCACCTACATAGGACGTCGGTACTATACGCATGTAAATTGTGGAGATTTAATATTACTGCCGGCAACATGCCCACTAACGGCCAATTCACCGGAACATTAGGTTGTTTGTTTCTAGAGGAGGCAAAATTATGGTAGTAATAGAGGAAAAGAAGGAGGCAAGGAATGGAGAACATAAGCTCCAGAGGAGAGAGAGATGGCCAGGCCATTGTTTGCTAGGTTGGGATAGAGAGGATGTGCATTGGCTTAGATATATATATATAGTAATTTCCTTTGTCTATGTGACTGTGCAACCAAATATTGTTCCAATTATTGAGGCGTCGTTGACTCGCGCGCCACAATATTTCGATCTCATCTTATTATCTATACTGGACATGAAGAAACTTTCTTTAGAGTTTAATTAGATCAATTCTTGGAGGCCGGGTAAATGTCCTAACTGAACGTTATCTGTTCATCTTTGTTGCCATTTACTAAAAGGTGATTCTTTACAAATTTCACAATGTATATATAAAAGAGAAACGCAATAAGTTTCTTGATTTTTAACCCTAGCCGCCTAATGCTCACCCCGCAGCTTTGAACATGAGTGCTCACCATGCAGCTGCGTAACCCTAGCCGCTGTTGAAGGGGAAGGCTCCGTTTAGAGAGGAGCCGCCTTGTCCGCCGGGATGTCGCCGCTATAGTAATCAAACCATATACTTCTCCGTTATATTTTTTCGGATACGCATACAGATACGGATAGTCTTGGATACGAATATGGATCATATTTTAAACAAATACGGATACCGATTGGATATCGGATGGATACGAATACAAATACAAATATAATTCTGATACTTAAAAACAATATTAAAATTTTGAATTGTTTCCTAAAAATAAAAATATAGGTATGTTGGTTTCTTTCTTGATGATTGATGAATATGTTGGTATTGTAATTTACAAGAATAGCAAAATGCCACTACAGCAAAACCTGTCTTCAAGGACCGGCATCAGCTACCAGTTCTGTCGCCGGTCGCTGAAGACCACCCAAAAGACAAAAAACAAAAACAAATTAAATGCATCGGAGACGAACCCTTCAGCGACCGGCGACGACAGCCTTCAGCGACCGATTTGGCCCGGTCGTAGAAGGGTGCCTCCTAAAAAACCCGTGCGAGTTTTTCTTCTCTCTCTGTCTCCTCCCGCATTTTAGGTTTAGCCAAAAAAAAAAGTGCCGGCCGCCCCCGACCCTCCCGACCGTACCCACCTGCCCGATCCTTCTCTCTCTGACCCCGCCCGCCCCTCCCGACCCTGCTCACCCGCCCGCCCAACCCCGCCTGACCTCACCCGGTCCTCCTGTCTCTAACCCCGCCCACCCCCTACGCATGATATGGTAAATAATAATTAGCACAGAATATCAATTGATTGGTTTTCCTGTACAAGTTGATTGGTTTTAATAGTAATTTCTATCAATTATTATTTCTCATGTACATGTTGATTGGTTTACCAATAATTAGCACAGAATATCAATTATTATTAGCACAGAAAATTGCTATCATATCCATCTAGGTTGAACCTGTACAGTCCACTAATCTTAATGAGTGAGGCTATGGTACTTCGGCTAGTGTACTATGGCTAGTGTACTACGGCTCAATATGGTACTTTTTAAAATTCTAACGGTCGATCCGAACCGTTCAATGTGATATCCATATGAATATGTACTTGCAAACTAAATTTTATATATTTTCGAATTTTTTTACTTTTTTTTAGCTAGATAGGTAGAATTTTCAGTGTTTTATACAAATTCTGGACCATCAAAATTCTACCTATCTAAAAAAATAGTAAAAAAAATTCAAAAAAATATAAAATTTAGTTTGCAAATACATATTCATATGGATATCACATTGAACGGTTCGGATCGACCGTTAGGATTTTAAAAAGTACCATATTGAGCCGTAGTACACTAGCCATAGTACACTAGCCGAAGTACCATAGCCTCACTCAATCTTAATTACATGACAAGATTTTCCTAGATCTTTGCCATTTTTGCCTAATTTAATTTTCTATTGTGACATTATCCATTTAAATTAAGGTATTATCAAACAGAAGCATCCATTTTTTGCTGGTTTTGATTTCACATCAATTACTTTATTTTATCCAGCTTACTAGTATGATTGAACCGAGTCATTTGTTCTGAACTTGATGCAGTTGTATTCCTTGTGGGCATGTATATGGTAAACTTTTAATAGTAATTGATTGGTAAATAACAATTGATTGGTTTGATTAATTGTTTCTTAATTGGTTTTAGGTGTTGTAGATGGTAGTTTAATCTTGGGAAGAAAGAAGGAAAGGAGAAAGCTCAATTTTCAAGGGAGTAATTGCTTGTAATCTAGCAAGTGTTATCTCTTTCTTAATTCTATTATTAATTTAGTATAATTTTAATGATCCAACTGAACTGGAACATGTAGTATGCCTTTATGGTTTATACCCGTTGAAAATTAATCCAATAGGGATTAATTTTGAATAGTCCATGTTTTGGGACTGCTCTTTGAATCATTTGTCTCATCCAGGATGTGAAGAAATGTATGTGGATCTAGTATTTAAGAAAAAATTGGTATCATTTCCTCTTGTTGTTCCTACAAGTACGTATTGAATTACATGTCCAAAAGGACGTGTTTCTAACGCATACTTGGGGAACTAATGGAAAATGTTGCTGAATTTTTCTTAAATATTAAATCCACATACATTTCTTCACTACTGAGACATAGCATTCAAAGAGTGGGATAGGATTGTACACTGGCCCTGTGTAAGCCCCAAAAGACTAATGAGTTTGGACCTATTAATATTTAATGTCATTATTTCATTGAAGTGTCAAAATAGTAAGCAAGGCATAACTTTAAGTTTAGTTTTGACCTCGTGTGCATTATATGTTATTTAGAACTAATCAAGGCAAGGCAAGGCAAGGCAAGGCAAGGGAAGGGAAGGGAACCGTCCTCTCTCTCTCTCACTCTCTCTCTCTGGTATGTACGTTTAATTTCATAGCTTATGTAGATGCTGCTTGTATGGCTGTATACAAGTCCTGTTGCACAGGTAACCGAACATAACAATCTTTTAATAATATTCATTCTTTGTTGTACTTTATTATTTTATTTTATAAATTTTGTAGGAAGACTACGATCGGGAAATGAGCGCAAAGTATGGGTCTGATCGAGCCCTTTGGCCCTCTTTTGATGCAGACATCCGGTACAACAACACAGACAATAATGCTCAAGGCGATAGCTATGGTCTCGGTGCTCTAGGTAAAATACACATACTTAAAATTATAAATTTGTATTTTTTTTGTAACGTAATACTAATTATCTTATTTTTAATGTTTCAGGCAAAACGGGATTGCTGTATCGTCTAGGTGGGTCCCAAACGTCTTCTTCGCAATCGCAATCGCAATCACAATCATTTTCTTCGGCGCCACCTCCTCTCAGGCAAGAAGACATAAATGCGATTTCAAGTCAGGTGTTGGGCGTGCTTCAACCACAGATCAACCAATTCATGGAGGAGTTGAGGCGTAGCGATGGATGCTTTCATCTCATCAGGTACGAAATTTGATTTTTGGGTATGTTTGAATCCAATAAGGACATCCTAAAAATGTTAGTTATATTCTCACAGGGAGGTTCTAGCTCGCACCATGCATCGAACCGCAATGCTCAGAATGACAGTGGGGATGATATGGGAGATGACTATATCTAGTTTTAGGACGTTTTGTATGAGTTTTAGATACTTTGATTTTTATGTCGTAATTTAGATATTTTATTTTTATGTGGCACTTTAGATATTTGTTATTTGATGTTTATGTAGTACTTTAGATATTTCATGTTTATGTCGTTTTGTGAATTGCTTGGTACGTACCAACTAAATTGCTTGTGAATTATTTTGTAATTGCTTGGTGCATGGTACGTTTTGTACCATTATTTTATATTGTATATTTGAATTGCTTGTGAATTGTTTGGTACGTTTCGTACCAATTCGGGTTATGGAAATATAAATGAACATAATGGGTTCAATATATGGTTGTTATATTTGTTTGGTACATTTCGTACCAATTGGGGAAAAGATAAAAAACAGCAAATACCAAAAAAAAAAAATCTTGCCCTTCTGCGATCGATAATGGGCTCATCAGTGACTGCCCAATCAGTCTCTGATGGTCTTCAAACCACGTCAACATATACCATTAGCGACCGATCTCAACGGTCTCTATAAGGTCATATGCTACTGATTTTTAACCCTTCAGCGACCAGTGAAGTCAGCGGGGTGGGCATCAGCGACGGAGCAACTGCGACCGACCTTTCTGCGACTGATTTAAGTCTCCTGCGACTGGCGCCATACCCTTCTATGACCGATTTGGCCGATCGCAGAAGGGTTGCGCTGCTGTAGTGTGCATTGACATTATTAAATATCTTTGTGGTATGTCAATCTTCAAACAGTGTGTGTGCACGTCTTTGTCTTGTTCTGGCCCTGTCCAATTAATGATTGTAGAATGTCTTCACCTACAGAATCCTATACTGCGACTGATGATGTTGATGACCCGGTTGAACTTGAAGAAGGTGAAGGTAGCGAGAGTGTTGACTTAAGTAACGAACGAAGAGATACGGTCGATGCCGCAACTGATAATGCCGCAACTGAAGATGTCGCAATTGAAGATGATGAAATTAATGATGATGGCGCTTCCAATCACAAAAGGAAACGAACTTTCGATGTTTGGCAGTATTTTGCAGATGTACAAGTAAAGATGAAAGGGAAGATGGTGTCAAAGGTAGAGTGCATCTATTGCCAAAAGAAGTATGAAGCTGTAAGGGGCGGGCCCACAACAACTCTTTTGCGACACAAGGAAAAGTGCCATTCCATAAAGAAGTCAATAGGTAAAACTCAAGGCCTTCTAAATTTTGGATCATGTGATAGTGCTGCACTAGTTGGTAGTTTGACTTTGAACCCAAGTGGGGTTTTTTTTTATCAAGTGAAGTGTAGGGAAATAGCTGCAAAAATGATCATAGCCCATGAGCTGCCCTTTACCTATGTTGAGTGCCAATGGTTCAATGTTCTAATGAAGTGCATCAATCCTCTTTATCAAAGAGTGAGTAGATCAACAATTAAGAGTGAGTGTAGTGTTCGACTTGGAAAAAGAGAAGATAAAAAAGATTTTTAAAGCATTGATAGAATCTCACTCACAAGTGATTGTTGAACCTCAAACCAAACCATTGGTTACATGTGTTTGACAACACATTACATTGATTCTGATTGGAAATTGCAAAACCGCATTATTAGTTTCAATGAGCTTTCTCCACCTCATAGTGGTGAGCTAATTGCATATGTCATCTTAGAGTCTCTTATAAAATGGGTATTCAAGACAAAATTGGGGCAATCACTCTAGATAATGCATTCAATAATAATTAATAGGGTTGTTGCCATGTTGTGGTCTAATTTTCAAGAGAGGGGCAAGTTAAATTTTGGTGGGCTCTTTTTTCATGTGAGGTGTTGTGCTCAAATATTAAATCTGGATGTGCAAGATGGTCTTAGTAAAATCGATTATTTTATTCCGAAAATTAGAGGAGTGAAATACCTCAAAAAGACCAATGTTTGTCTTTTAAAATTTGGTGAAGTAGCAAAAGGTTTAGACATCCAAAGTAGTCGATCGTTATGTAGCGATGTCAAAAATAGGTGGAACTCAACACATTGCATGCTTGAATTGGCTATTTATTACAAATTCACATTTCACCAATATGACATGAGAGACAATAACTTTGTTTGGTTGCCCACAGATGATGAATGGATAAGAGCCAAAAAAGTGTGCAAGTTGCTTGAAGCTTTTTTGGATGCCACTAATTCTCGAGGTCATTGTACCCAACCGCAAATTTGTTTCTTGTGGAAATTTTGAAGTTAAAAAAGGTGATAAGTGAGGCACATACATCAAATGATCCACTCTTGAGGCTTATGAGTGTACCTATGTATGCAAAGTTTGAGAAGTTTTGGGGAGAAGTTGGGTTGCTTATGTCGATTGCATATATTCTAGATCCACGGTTTAAATTGGTCTCGGTTTAATTCAGTTATACAAGGTTGTATCCCAATCCGGATGATGTTGTTACTCAAAAAGAAAAGGTAATCACTAATCTTAAAGTTTATTTGTTTGAAAAGTATTCAAAGGAGCAAATGGTGGCTAAGGCTAAGGCTATTGCTAAGGTTGTCGCAAGCACCTCAAATTCGGCAAGCACCAATAGACTAGGGGGTAGAAAAGCCACCCAAATCTGATCTTGAGGTCTATTTGGAAGAACCCAATTATTTGGTAGAAGATGAGGCTTTTTTTGATGTTTTGAAGTGGTGAATCAAAATTCCAGCAAGTACCATATTCTAAGCAAGTTAGCGCCTGATGTGCTTTTCATTCCCATCACAACTGTGGCTTCGGAATCGGCTTTAGTGACAGAGGTCATATATTAGACCACTATCAAAGTTCTCTCTCCAAAATTATGGTGGAGATTCTCGTTTGTGGAAGTGATTGGATAAAGACTAACGCAAAAACCACCATTCAAATGTTACAAGTAAGAGTTCAGTTTCAAATTTGTATTCGTTTAAAGCTTTATACTCACTTTTTACTAATACTTCTATTTTTATTTTCAGCAATATATTACTACAAAAAAGCTAATTCTACATTGCACATCGTACACGGTTTTTCTAATTTTATATAAAAATCGTGTGTCAAATATGAAATTTTGAAAGGCCAAAAAATATTGGGGAATTATACACGGACACTTAGTTATAAATCAGTGTATAATTAGTTATAAATCAGTGTTATAATCAGTTTATTAGGGATCAAAAATTCGTGTGGAAGGAAACCGTGTGGAAAAGATTGAGAGAGTTACACGGATATTATACTAAAATCCGTGTATGAATAGCTACACGGATATTTGATTAAATAATCGTGTAGAAATAGTAAGAGAGCTACACGGTTTTTAGTTACATGTCCGTGTAGAATAGTTAGAGAGCTACACGGTTTTTTTATCAAATATCCGTGTATAAAGGGTAATGCTACACGGATTGTTTAATAAATAACCGTGTATAACTTGTGCGAGAGCTACACGGATTGTTAAGTATAAATCCGTGTAGAAAAGGCGTGTAGGGTTTTATGCAGTATAAAAGGGCCCCTTCTCTTCCAGAGACTTCTCCTTCCAGCGCCGTTTTGATCAAGTAATTAATACGCTCTCTCTCTGTATTGAACTGAGATCTGATTTCTGCAAATTAAAGGCTAGCAGCTGGAATCTGTCATCTTAGAAGTTTTTATTTTCTCCTCTCTAACTTTCGAAGGTTAGTATATACATATTTTCCTTTTTCCTCTCTAATTTTCTGTTCATTAATTATTATTGCTTATTTAATTAGGTGTGTAATATATTCATGCATGCTTGATTTAATTATTAATTAGATAATGTAAATATATAATTAGTGTATTGTGGTCCAATAACCGACCTATAAATGCTTTTAGGTCCATGCCCGTTCAAAATTAATCCAATAAGGGATTAATTTTGGACAGTCCCCGTTTTGGGACTGCTCTTTGAATATTGTGTCTCATTTAGGATGTGAACACATATTAGTGGGTTTTAATTAGTATTTGAGGAAAGTTCGACGGTATTTTCCCTTATTGCTCCTACGAGTATGTGGTTCGTACGCATACTTGGGGAGTTAAGGGGAAATGCTGCCGAATTTTTCTCAAATACTAATTAAAACTCGCTAATATGTGTTCACATATGGGACATAATATTCAAAGAGTGGGTTAGGATTGTAAACCGGCCCTTTGTAAGCCCAAAATTTGGTACAATTTATATGTTGACCATGCATGATTAATTGATCAAATCATTTTTATAATTTAATTTACAGATGGATCGAAGTTGGATGTATGAATTGCGACGTGACAGTGAAGAATATTTGGTTCGCGTTGATGAGTTTATAAAATTTGCTGAGAGGTATAGAGTGAAGAAAAAAAGGAGAAGACATTTTGTGTCCTTGTAGAGATTGTAAAAATATTTTAAGATTTGTGGACTCCGAAGAAATTAGAGGTCATTTAATTTGTCGGGGATTTAAGAAGAGATATACATGTTGGATCATGCACGGTGAGAAATTTGGTGAAAGTAGTAGTACCAATAAAGATTTTAATCGTTGTGAATTGAATGATGAGAATGTAGAAATTTTTGATAATTTTGAACTTGATTGGAACGAGAATTATGACGATGTCGAAATTTTTGATAATGTTGAATCTGGAACGACGATGATGAGCTGGAGATGAATTCTGGTGAAAATGTAGAACACGAGTTTATTGAAAATCTGGAGGAATGTTGCGTGACGCGGAAGATGAAATTAGTGATAAAAATTATGATAAATTCCAAAATTTGTCTAATGATTCCAAAAGGCAGTTGTATCCCGGGTGTACCAAATTTACGAAACTATCAGCTGTGTTGAAATTATTAAACTTAAAAGCAGACAATGGTTGGAGCGATAAGAGTTTCACGTCCTTATTACAGCTTTTACGAGAAATGCTCCCAGATAACAACGAGTTACCCGGTACAATATATCAGGCGAAAAAATTGATATGTCCAATGGGGTTGAAGATCGAAAGAATGCATGCATGTCCGAATGACTGTGTATTGTACTGTAACGAGTACGAGACCATGCATGTCTGTCCTAAATGCGGTGTTTCACGGTATAAGCGTAAGGACCAAGACAGTACTGATGATTGTAACGAGGACAAAAAGGGCCGGCCTCCGTCTAAGGTGTTGTGGTATTTGCCGATAATACCGAGATTCAAACGGTTGTTTACGAATTCCAAGGATGCGAAATTATTGCGTTGGCATGAAGAAGAGCGCAAAAAAGACGGTAAACTAAGGCACCCGGCCGATTCTCCTCAGTGGAGAAACATTGATAGACACTTCAAAGAATTTGGTTCCGAAATGAGAAACCTTAGGATTGTGGTGAGCACAGATGGAATGAGTCCCTTTGGAAGCTTGAGCAGTCGGCACAGTACTTGGCCAGTTCTTATATCCATCTATAATCTTCCTCCTTGGTTGTGCATGAAACGCAGGTATATAATGATGTCATTACCAAAGACCCAGGCAACCCGGAAATGACATAGATGTGTATCTCGCACCATTAATTGAGGACCTCCAGAAATTGTGGCGTGATGGCGTCCCGGTCTGGGATGCGTACAGCAAAGAGGTATTTCAAATGCGGGCCATGGTGTTTTGCACAGTAAATGATTTTCCCGCGTACGGGAATTTATCGGGTTACACTTGTAAAGGAGCAAAAGCGTGCCCTATCTGTGAAGATGACATGCAGGTGCTGAGGCTGAAAAATTGTCAGAAGAATGTTTTCATGGGGTATCGTAGGTTTCATCCTGTTAATCACCCATACCGTAAGAAGAAGAGTGCATTCAACGGGAAAATTGAGCTTGGAGTGGCCCGTCGTCCATTAGACGAGAAGAGTGTCTTCAATTGGGTAAAAAACCTTGATGTTATTTTTGGAAAATGTGTCGAAGCACCACCGAAGAATATTTGGAAAAAAAGGTCCATATTTTGGGAGCTACCGTACTGAGAATTTTTAGAAGTGAGACATTGCATAGATGTCATGCATGTTGAAAAAAATGTCTGCGACAGTTTGATTGGTTTACTATTGAACATTAAGGGAAACACTAAAGATGGTATTAAAGTTCAGAAATACATGGTAGAAATGAGAATACGACCCGAGCTTGCACCGCAGGAGAAAGGGAAGCGCACGTACCTACCCCCCGCACTGTGCACAATGTCGAAGAAAGAGAAAACAAGCTTTTATGAATGCCTTCATAGTATTAAAGTCCCATCGGGGTATTCCTCGAATATTAAGAAGCTGGTGTCGAAGATGGACCTGAAATTGCTTGGTCTGAAATCCCATGACTGTCATGTTTTACTGACACATATGATTCATGTTGCAATTCGGGGAATTTTACCAAAGGAGGTTCGGGAAACCATTACGAAGTTCTGTACTTTCTTCAATGCAATCAATTCCAAAGTGATAGACCCTCTAAAATTGGCTTCTTTGCAAAAGGAGGTCGTCGTTACTCTTTGCCAACTTGAGATGTATTTTCCGCCTTCTTTTTTCTATGTTATAGTTCACCTTGCTGTTCATCTTGTGAGAGAAATTCAGATCTGTGGTCTTGTGTTCCTGCGGTATATGTATCCATTCGAGAGATACATGGGCATCTTGAAAAAGTACGTGAGGAACCGACATCGGCCCGAAGGTAGCATTATAGAAGGATATTCCACAGAAGAGGTCATTGAGTTTTGCACCAACTACATGGCCGGTGTGGATCCTATTGGCGTTCTGAAATCTCGATACGAGGGAAGGCTCCAAGGAGTCGGGACAATTGGGTTGAGAGCCGTAGTCGCTGATATAAATGATCTACAGAAGGCACATTTTATTGTACTACAGCACATGACAGATGTTGCTCCCTACATAGATGAGCACATGACAGTCCTTCAACAACAGAACTACACGAGAAGTCAGGAGTGGCTTACTAACGAGCATAATCGTTCTTTTATAGGATGGCTGAAAGAAAGAGTGAAGTCACATCCCGTACCTGAAATTGTTAGACTGCTGGGCGAAGGACCCCAAATTGTTGTCAAAACATTCGAAGGATACGAAATTAACGGTTATACTTTTTACACTAAACGACAAAGTGAGAAGAGCACAATGCAAAATAGTGGGGTGACGTTGGTGGCGACGTCTCAAGAATTCAGTAGATCTGGAGATGGCCGGGCTGTAATAGCATCGAGGTCATATTATGGCGTCATTGAAGAAATTTGGGAGCTCGTTTACAATCCTCGCCTGAGCATTCCCTTGTTTCGGTGTCAATGGGTCGAAGACCGGGGTGTTAAAGTTGATAAAGACGGGTTCACACTTGTTGATTTTAACAAAGTTGGGTATGTCGATGATCCGTTTATACTCGCCAAGCAAGCCACCCAAATCTTTTATGTCACCGACCCGAGTGATGATAGGTGGAGCGTCGTCCTATCCGGAAAAAGAAGGATTGTCGGGGTAGAAAATGTCGTCGACGAAGAAGAGTCTGACCAGTTCGACGAAATACCTCCATTTTGTGCCGACATGCAACCTGAGGTAGCAACAATTGAAGAAAATGACGGAGCAAACTACATGCGATCCGACCATAATGATGGAATATGGGCCGAGAGTACTGTTGAAAAGGAGAAAAAAAAGAGAAAAAGGAAAAAAAAAACCCGGTGGGTAATATTTATTTTTTGTTTAAAATTTAAACTTGTAATATTTCTTTTTTAGAAACAACTTTGTAATAATAAAACATTTGTAGTTCAAATATCAAATATTAGATTCCTCTAGTTCAAATATTAGTTCATTTTTTTAATAATATTAAAAAATTTCTAGTTCAAATATTAGTATTAGTTTTTAAAATATTAGTGAATTCTGAAATAATGAAATAAAAAATTAAATATTAGTATTAGTTTTTAAATATTAGTAGGATTATTAAATATTAAGAATAAAATATTTGTAGTTCAAATATCAAATATTAGATTCCTCTAGTTCAAATATTAGTTCATTTTTTTAATAATATTAAAAAATTTCTAGTTCAAATATTAGTATTAGTTTTTAAAATATTAGTGAATTCTGAAATAATGAAATAAAAAATAAAATATTAGTATTAGTTTTTAAATATTAGTAGGAATATTAAATATTAAGAATAAAATATTTGTAGTTCAAATATCAAATATTAGATTCCTCTATTTCAAATATTAGTTCATTTTTTTTAATAATATTAAAAAATTTCTAGTTCAAATATTAGTATTAGTTTTTAAAATATTAGTGAATTCTTAAATAATGGAATAAAAAATAAAATATTAGTATTAGTTTTTAAATATTAGTAGGAATATTAAATATTACGAATAAAATATTTGTAGTTCAAAAATAAAATATTTGTAGCTCTCTGGTTCAAATGTTAGTTCATTTTTTATAATAATGGTACAAAATTTCTATTTCAAATATTAGTATTAGTTTTCAAAATATTAGTTAAGATATTATATAATAAAAATAAAATATAAAATATTAGTATTAGTTTTTAATTACTAGTACAAATATTAAATGTCTATAGTTCAAATTTTAATAATAATAAAAAAAACCGGGTATTAGTTAATATTAGTATAAGTTTTAAATATTAGATGTGATATACTATATATTTTAGTTAATTTATTATTAGTTTAAATAATATAAAAAATAAAAAGAAACATAATTTAATATGTTTGAACTTTTTGTACACGGACTTTTAGTTAATAGTCCGTGTATAAATAGTCATTGTACACGGATTTTACGATAAAACCGTGTATAAAGGTGCAGAGAGCTACACAGACTTTTACTTAATAGTCCGTGTAGAAAGGGGATTTGTACACGGACTTTTAGTTAATAGTCCGTGTAGAAATAATCATTGTACACGGACTTTAAACTAAAAGTCCGTGTAGAAAGACTAATTGTACACAGACTTTAAACTAAATGTCCGTTTAGAAAGTGGTGTACAATATTTTTCAAAAGCTTTCTCTTCCAATTTTTTCCTGAAAACAAGCCGCTTCAAATCCTTCTCTTTCAAAGCCTTCTCTTTCAAAATCCTTTTCACTACTCCGCCTCTATCACCCTCCCTCTTAGCCGCCTCTGTCACCCTCTCCGCCGCCTCTGTCACCGCCTCTGCCTTGCTGTGCTCATTGTCGCCGCCTCTGCTGTGCTCATTGTGCTGTGCTCATTGTCGCCACCTCTGTTGTGCTCATTGTGCTGTGCTCATTGTCGCCGCCTGCTGTTCTCACTACTGATTTGTAAGTTTTTTTTGCTTATTTTGCTGTGTTGTGCTGCCTTTGCTGTGCTGCTTTGCTGTGCTGTGCTATATAGTTCAAAACCTATTAAATTTCTGGTGGATATAGTTAATTGTGCTGGTGCCACTTTACTATCCCTAAGACAAAAAAAAAATCGGCTTGCACCATGTTTAAATTTCTGGTGTATATAGTTCAAAACCTTAAATTATGGTGGATGTAGTTCAAAACCTATTAACTAAATTTGTTGGTATTAAATTTAAAGGGTCTGTATTTAACAATTTGTAATATTCTATTAGTTATCTATATGATGAAACACTATATAATATTAATATTAATATACATGCCATTGATCTTCTAAAAGTACTCCAAACGGCCAAAATGACCTCTGTTGGTAAATTGATCAGTGCAGATCAATGCGGGGGCCAAAACAGATTTATGACTTGACCAACGGATAGAGGACTCCAAAACACACAAAATGGACACAAATTTCATATTTTTCTGATTATATTTCAATTTTATATGAATTTTCAAAGTTCAGCTTTTTAATTCATATTTTCTGCCATTTAAAGGTGCAGAATTTTCATTTTGAGAGGCTGAACTTTGGAAATTTATATAAAATAGAAAAAAAATCAGAAAAATATGAAATTAATGTCCATGTTGTGTGTTTTGAAGTCTTCCATTTAATTGTGGTGTTCATTTTGCATTTTATTTCTCTGTTTCCTCACTATTTTACACATAGGTCCATTACTTTCTTTTAATATTTCTTTGAATGGCAGAACCATGTCGGTTGAGGGTGAGCACATAGATGTGATGACAGAAGAGGATCAGCAAGCTATTGCCTCATCAGAAAGAAGGAAAAGAGGTCCGACAATGTGCACAAGCACGTCCGAGAAGAAGCAGCTGGAAATCCGGTTCACGGACGACGGGCGTGCGCAAGGTCCAAACCGAATGGCGTACTCAAATTGGTGTTGCAATTTGGTGAAGCGAAAGGCAAGTATCCTTGTAGAGAGTTGGAATAAGTTTGATAAAGAGGAGAAGAACGACTGGTGGAACATGGTGAAGGTAAAGTACCGAACAACTCTTTACTTTATTTTCATTGTTGTACATGAAATTAAATACAGTGAGAACATCGAGAGCGATACCCCAAAGACTAAGACTCTGAGGATCATGAACGAAGGTTGGAATCAATTCAAGAGCACGCTGAAGACAGATTTCATGGAGACAGGGAGAAATCTGGTAGGGTACTATTCTTGGCTAACACAAGAGGTGTGGGAGGAGTTTCAAGCTTTGAAGTCCACTGAAGAGTTCAAGGTATGTAACACACTACTAGAATTCCCAGTAATGGCAACGGTAGTAAGTGGTTTTAGCAAGCGTAGTAAGAGCCCTTGCAATAGAAATTGAGATTCTGATTTTTTCCGAATAAATTAATATAGTTGCAACGGCAGCCCTTGCAAATAAGCACGCTTGCTAATGTCTTATACTTACCCTTGCTAATGTCTCCTATTGCACTTGCAAATGAGTCCCAGACGGTCAGGACACACTAGTTGCAAGGGGCACCGTTGCAAATAAAATTAAGGGTTCTGTTTACATTTTTTTAGTGTGCAGGTCATTCTTATTTGCAAGCGAGCACCGTTGCAAATAAATTTAAGGGGTCTGTTTACATTATTTTATTGTGCAGGTCGTTATTATTTGCAAGCAGCACCGTTGCAATTGTTTTTAGTGTAGTTTTTTATATTATTTTATTCGAGTCCGACTTACCATTTGCAAGGGCCACCATTGCAAATGTTGTTTATAATATTTTGGTGCGAAAGGCCCTATCTAATTGCAAGTGCCACCGTTGCAAATGCTTTTTATCATTTGTATTTATATTATTCAATTATTAAAGTCTAAACTATTTGCAAGCGACACCGTTGCAAATGCCATACCGGTTTCGTTTATATTATTTTATTGCGAACGTTCTAGCTATTTGCAAGGGGGGCCGTTGCAATTGTTTTTGAGTATCGGTTTATATTTTTTTAATTGTGAAAGTCCTAACTATTTGCAAGAGGCACCCTTGCTACTGTTTTCTAAGTTGCGTTTTATATAACTTTATTGTAAAAGACATTAATTAGTATTATCCAGAGAGACAACCTTGTAAGGAGACAACAAAAATTAGTATTATCCTATAACTCATGAGACAATTTGATTAAAGTTGCACAAGGTGTATATATCCCAGTGGTTGTGCAGTTCAAGACTCATCAAAAGGTCACCAGTTCAAACCCGCCCTTTGGCTTATTTTTGGAAAAATGTTATGCATGACCCTTATTCTGGTCACCAATTGTATTCATTTACTTATATAGAAGGTTAATGATATTAAATAAATGAAGAATCTGGATGCATTAACACAAAACAATATTACACTGGATTAGAGGTTTTAATATTGTTTTTTCAATATTACATTGGATTCCTTAAAAAAAATATATATGGAAGGGAAAAAACAAAAGGGTGGCATGTGAAGGGGTGGCTGTGCAATAGCTTGGGCAATGGATGTTTTATGCCTTGACACTCTTTAATTAGCATTGCTGGCTGTTTCTACCTCTTAACCTTCTAATCTGCAACAAACACAGTATTAATTTTGTGATTAGGAGAGGAGTGAGCATTGTTGGCTGTTTCTACCTCTTACTTCTAAAATTGTCACAATATGTCACAATATTAAGGTACAACTGTTGTAATTATTTTGTCATACAAACACAATACTATAACTTACTATACTTACTATACACAATACTATAACTTCAACTGATACATTTCCTCAAAAAACTATCTACTGATACAAGGAAGCTTTTTATGCATGCAAAACTTTGACACTAATTAGAAAACTTATAATAGAAGAAAAAAGAACTTCTAGATGTATTTATCTTAAACTCTACATAATCAAAATATATTCAATTATAAAAATGTGACTACTTACCAATTAAAAACCATCTTCCTCAGATTCATAAAATTCCCCCCAAAAAGCTTCTTGCTGAGCTTGATCCATTTGATCCATGTCATTCTCTTCCTCACCTTCCTCTACCGGATTGCTGTCATTCGTCGCGCGTGGTTGTGTGACCTCCATGATGTCGTCCACTAGGTCGAACTCATCTTCTTGTATGACAGTATTAGCCCAATCAAAACTTGGTCCGTCAGGAACCTCGATATGATTTTCCGGCATTTCCTCTTGATAAAATTCAAGGTTTACATCATCTTCCTCATCACGAAATTGTCCTCTCGGTGTTGTTTTGAATGCAACCCACCATTTTTTCTTTCTTTGCCCAGAGAAGCGTAAGGAAGGTAGCTCACTTGGACTGCTTGACATGCCAATACAAATGGCTCATAAGTTTTTAGCCGAGATTCATGTTTAACCTCGACAATCCCATGTTGGCAGTCGACCCTTACGCCCTTTGTTATGTCAAACCAATAACACCTAAAGAGAACCACCTTGTTGCCTCCTTCATATGAGAGCTCAATGACCTCTTCGAGGACTCCATAGTAGTCGTGTTGGGTGCCACCTGATTCCGACTCTCCTTTGATGCAAACACCGCTATTTCTTGATGATTTGTTTTGCCCATGTGTTTCAGTGTGAAATCGATACCCATTGATTTCGTACCCATCGTACCAACTCGCCCGTTTGAGTGGTTTGATTGCTGCCTTTCGAACGTATGGGTCGCAGTCTCGGTCGGTTATTAGCCTTTGTCGTAACCAATCTGCGAAAAGATCTTGACGTGCTTTTGCAAGTCGATGTGGGGCTGTACCAATGTTAAGCATGTTTGAATCAAACTCCCTGCAATTTGTAAGACAGACATCAAATTATATTTTGGCAGGTTTTAGATTTGGTAACTTATGAAATCAGAATCAGTGATAAATAGTAATATTGTACCCTAAGTATTTGTCACGTATCTCTGGGCAATTGAGGACGACATAAGTGTGAGCTGCTTTATATTCATCGTCAGTGAGTGTCCTTCGATTCTCCCTACCAATGGAACGGCCAGTTCTGTCAAAAATCGAAAGGTTTCCCCTCGAAGTTCTACCTTTTTCAGCTCCTTTTAGGCCATTTAGTGATAAATCTTCAAAATAGAATCTAGAAGTGGTGGAAATCTCTTTGACTATCGTAGCCTCGATGATTGAACCCTCCACACGTGCTTTGTTGGTAACTCGTAGCCGTTGTTCTTTGTTACGCCTTTAATAGCAACAGTTAATTGAGTTATGTAATATACTACTATTTAATTTTGGTAATTTATTTAAAAAGACAATTGAGAAAACAACGCACCTTTCACATGGAAACATCCATCGGGACCCTACTGGCCCACCCAGTCTAGCCTCATGTGCCAAATGGACCACAAGATGCTGCATAGAATTGAAGAAACCAGGGGGGAAGATTTTCTCCATTTTGCAAATTGTGACGATAATATCCCTTTCTAATTGGTCGATACGGGATGGATCAAGTTCCTTGGCACAAATCTCTCTAAAGAAGCTTGAAACCTCACACAGAACATCCCATACGGGTTCAGGGACAAAATCTCGAAATGCAACAGGTAATAGGCGCTCCATGAACACATGCCAATCATGACTCTTCATCCCAGTTAGGGTGTTAGTTGTTAGGTTAACACACCTTGACCAATTTGATCCGTGTCCATCGGGAAACTTGACTTTATCTTTTATCCAAGTTAGAACTAGCTTCTTGTCACCTTGTGAAAGTGCGAATGGTGCCTTTGGTTTTTTCATCTTTCCTGGGTTTATTGTACATGGGATTAGGTGTTGTTTGGGTGGATTGCAAAGGAGAGCCAAATCTTTCCGAGCTTTTTCGTTATCCTTGGTTTTAATTCCCATGCTTAAAAGTGTGTTAACCAAAGCTTCCGTGAAATTCTTCTCCGTATGCATCAAATCAATGTTGTGTGGCAAGAGATTGTCTTTCCAATATGACAAACTCCAAAAGATACTCTTCTTTTGCCAATGGTGAGTCACACCATAACCATCAAACTGTGGTAAACCAACATTTTTACCCCATTTCGTATCACCTAGTTTGTTCACTACCTCGAGTATTTGTTCTCCCGTCAATCTTGGTGGTGGCCCATCCCACTCTTCTCTTCCTTTAATGAAATTTGTTTTATCTCGACGAAATGGATGATCCATAGGCAACATGCACCTGTGACAATCGAACCAGCATGCTTTACCACCATATTCCAGTTGGAAGGCCTTTGTTGCACCTTGGCAATAATAACAGCCCAAAAAACCTTTCGTACCCCACCCGCATAGCATCTCATAAGCTGGGTAGTCACTCACTGTCCAAAGAAGCATGGCTTTCATGTTGAAATTTTCTGATCTAGATGCATCCCATGTCATTGCACCGTCCCTCCACAACTTTTTCAATTCTTCGATTAAAGGTTCTAGCAGGATGTCAATGTCCCGACCCGGATGCTTCGGTCCCGGTATGACTAGCGCGAGAAACATGCTTTCCTCTTTCATTATCATCCCCGGTGGTAGGTTATACGGAAAGACAAATACCGGCCAACAAGAATATGGAGCTGCACTCGAGTTGAATGGCATGAACCTATCCGTCGTTAACCCCAATACAACATTCCTAGCCTCTTTACCAAACTCCGGGTACTTTTTTAAGAAATGCTTCCAAGCCTCACCGTCAGCTGGGTGTGACATAACCCCGAGTCTATCACGCTTACCATTCTTATGCCACTTCATATTTACTGCATTAGACTTTGTCATGTAAATCCTTTGCAATCTTGGCGTGATAGGTAGATAGCGAAGTTGCTTTTGTGGGACTGGTTTTGCCTTAGGATTAGGTCCACGTGGCTTGTATCTTGATTCGCTACAAACATCACATTTTGTCTTTTTCCCCCTCACCGGTCCGTAATATAGCATGCAAAAGTTCAGGCATACGTCTATTTTCTCATGTTCCATGCCCATTCCCTCAATTAAACGCTTTGCTTGGTAGAAATTATCCGGCATATTCTCACCAGCAGGTAGTGTGCTCTTAATAAGGGCCAACATCCCATTGAAGCATTTCTGACTTAGTTGGTTTTCCGACTTCAACGCCAATGCTTGTGTCACTAAAGACAATACGGTTTGTCCTTAACATTGGAGTTCACCTGTTGCGTGGACTTTCCAAAGCGGCGTTTTATTAGCCTCTATCATGTCGAAGAACTTCTTAGCCGCTCCAGTTGGTGACTGGTCATCCCAATTGAAATCTGGACCAGCTACTGCCCTTACCATCTCCGCCCCTGGATCAATGCTTTGGTTGTCTAAATCAGGTTCAACTAGTGTTTGCCCCTCCCCGTGCCTGTGCCACACACTATATAAGGCGCAAAAGCCCGACTTATAAAGATGTACAGCGACGGTATCCACATCTCTCTGCTGCCCGTTTCCATATTTTTTGCATGGACACGGGATACATTTCTTTCCATCGCCGTCATAGGTCACAACATGTGGTTTGGACAATGCCGCCTCAAGGAACAATTCAACCCCATCAACAAAATCTTTGTGCAGACCACCACCAGAATCGTGTCTATTGTTGTACATCCAGTGACGACTTTCCTACATTGTCCTATTAAACAATTCAATTACATGGTGTGAGTTAATATCATGCGGGATTTTATGTTCTATCTAAGCTAGCTTCTAATTTGTAATTACGATTATATGTTGTGTCACCAAGTGGCTGGGATGTAGCAACTTACTGGTTCAGTAGTGGAAGCTTCTCTAGTACAAGTAGGCTAGTGGATAAACAAAAGTGGTTACTTTATAATATACAAAAGCTGTAACTTTCTTGTTCAATTGCCCGATATGAACAAACCTAATTAGTGACTTTGACTGGTTTTAATTGCAAATAAACAAAACTAATTAGTGACTTTGACTCTTTTTAATTGTCAAAAGGTCAATATGAATTGAGAAAATAGATGATTAGATACTGCCTTTTTTTTAGTATCTCTCTGTTGTATGAAATTTTTTCCAATATGAGAAAAAAAAGTCAAAACAAAAGTAATAAGAAGGTTGAGATTACAATAACAGGAATAAGACTGAATAGAGCATATATTGGAGTTGAATTAGAGAAATGATGCTGTTATTGAACTGGAATTATCTTAGGGTTTGAGTATGTTACATTGAGACCTATTGTTGAAAAAACTATAAATTCTCTAATATTTATGTCTATGGAAACCGTAAATTGAAAAAACTGAAGAGAGGGAGGGATAAAGAGATAGATCACCCAAACCCGAGTGAGAGAGCTACGAACCTCTTTCAGTGAGATCACCCAAACCCGTGAGAGAGAGCTACGCACCTCTTTCAGTGAGATCACCCAAACCCGAGAGAGAGAGGCACGGGAGAGATGGAGGGATAGAGAGAGAGCGAGATGAGATAGAGAGAAGGGATTAATTTCAGGTCACAGTTGATTTGAGTGCGGTGAGTCGTGTGGGAACAGGTTTTGAAAAACCAACGCGAAAGAGGAGCTCAATGCCTCTCGATTAACACCATTGTGGGAATATTTTATAAGTTTCAAAATAAAAGATAGGGTACGGGTATTTATGTCGGCATTGCGTAACAAATACTTATACATCCCTGTGTGGAACTCATCAATTTTTTGTTGCGTACCCAATTTGTACGCTTCAAACTGGTGGTTTTGGCACCATGCATTGAATACCAATCTATAGAGGGATGTACCCACCAATAACACCACTGAATATAGATGGGTACTAAACACAAAACAGGAACAAATGACAATAGACTTTAAGCCTAAATTAAACATAGTTTCACATCCTACTTAAGAATTACATAGTTTCACATCCTACTTTATTGTTCAGTACAATAAAGATTCACATCCTACTTACGAATACATTTTCAGACCCCATCCTACTTAGGAATTGCTGTTTAAAACACATCCTACTTACTGTTGGCAACAATCATTGCTCAAAACAAACATGCATTGAACAACATTAACTAGAGGTAATTGTACTTCCTACTTAAAACTACCAAATATTAACTGCTCATCTACATTAGGTCCTAGTCACACTGAACGCCTTCATGCATTGCCACCACCACTGTTGTCTCCCCGACCATGTTGGCCATTTGATGACTCCTACGAAACAATTAAAAAAATTTAAGATTTCACTAAAGAGGAGGGTTTGAATATTTAGTTTTAAAATGTTAGTAACTTAAACCCTAAACCTTAAAACTTAAACGCCAAACCTTAAATGATTTAAACCCTAAATAATTCTGGTTGCAGCCTTTGGTAAAACTCGAAAAATGCATGAGAAACAAGTACACTTTATTTGAAATGTATAAATTGAAAGAGGAATGGGGACTTACACCAAAAACTGGAGGCTTTGTTCCTACCCGTCGGAAGAGCTCCTCGATTTGTTTATTGGTCCATTCATTTTGTTTTTTTACTTCTAGCATTTCAGCTCTGTGTCGTTCCTCTTGGGCAGCTATATCCTTAACACATGCACGACGTTCGGCCGATACGGCATCAGCAACTAACTTAGCCACCTGTGCTTCTGTGAAGGATTTATTAACATCCTCAGCAGAAGTGGCCGTGCTCCTCATTGGATCTGTTCGGGATGCCTCCATGGCCTCCAGTTCTTTGTTGGCTTTGCATATCCTACCCTTGGTGCCAAAGCCAAACAACCTTCCACGCCGGTCCTCCCCGTCAGCAGCCAGCTCCCACACCGTCTCATCAGGCAATTGCCCACCGTATTTCTTCTTCAGGTCATTATACTTTTTCTGCAATGGTCATAAAAACATGTCAACTATTGCATTATGAAAACAGCATATATAAAAGCATCCATAACAACATGAAGTAAAATGGGAAATTTTACAAATTCAAATACAAGTTGGATTCGATGAGGCAGTTTTAAATATATATGATCTTGTCTTGTTCGAGTCGAGGTTACATAGAATTTTTCGAGTTTCATAAAACATCACTTCTTAAATGAACAATAGTGTAGTATAAATTTTAAAACATCCCTGTACTTGCTCTTTCAGAAAAATTATTCTACACAAATGCTATCAAAATTCTTCTAATAAATTATAAATGCTGAAATAAAATTAATTTGGAATCACTGGCATTCAAAACTGTAACAGATGTAAAAGTGAACTGCAATCAGTTTCTATTTGACCAAAACAGTTCTAAAATAACCTAAATAATGGCCTAACATTTCGGAAGATCTACAAACTAAAAAGGATTCTCTGATATGGTGAACTAACGAGCCTCAATGAAAGGAACTTGAAATTTACCACTGTTTTCCTATAAATACAGTAATAATTTTTTTTCAGAAGGGCAGGAATGAAAACATGAATATTTTGAGGTAGTTTATCGCTGCGTTTAAAAGGCCAGAAACATAAAGTCATTTTGGATGTGTGATAAATTCCAACACAAGGAATGATTATCTTACCACTGTTTTTTCCGCCCTCTTGTTGACGTAGACCTTGCCTCCTTTTGTTTTGCGGGAGTGAAGTCGATCGAATAATTCCATCAGTTCAAAAGGAGGACCCTTTTCAGCCATCTGAAATTCAGAAATAACAGAATTGTGAAGTTGTAAGTACAAAATCACAACTTCGTGAAAACAGCATGCAAAGTCTGCAAGCATTTTCAATCCAATAAAACGATAAATTAAAAAGCAAAGTTTGGGGAATACCATTGCCTCCTTGTGCCTGTATGCGCTTCTCGAACCTCCCACATGGTGGCACACCTTGGCTTTCTTGTTTTCTGCGTTGGTGAACGACTGTTTGGCCCACTTCTCCTTGGACCAAATATCACATAGCCCCTTCCAGTGAGATAAATTCTTGGACCAGGGGGGGCAGTACTCTTTCCACAACTCCTTCACCGGTCCATACTTTTTGTTAGCCGCCATCCTTGCTTTCTTCAGTACACGAGTGTATGACTCGGAAGCAATTTTTTCAAATACATCAAGACATCGACCCTTATCTTCCCCATCCCCCCATGAGTACCTTTGTAGGAACCGTCGCAGTATTTTTAATCTGGCCCACGATGGGAACAAGTTATAGGTTCTATAAGGCCCCGGCATTTCGGCCATGGTCAGCAGCCTTATGGTAGGTACCACTTTCGTGCACTTGGTAAATGGAAACCTGATAAAAATAGCCATGAAAAGGCATAAGCAACATTGCCTGGACTGTTTATCTAAAAGAAAGATATTACTAATATATTTCATTCCCTTTTGGTGATTAGCTAAACAAAAAAGAAAATTAATTGGACTCTACTTTCATTTCCCTTTTGGTGATTACCACTGTTTTATACTTTGCCTAGTGTATGATTAATTGGTAGACATATCCTAGTTAGTATAATAACATGAATTTCTTGTTTTGACTTGCATGGTAGTAAGTAGTGCACTGTTGATATATATGTAGTACTATACTACACTACATATAGTAATTTGGTATACATGACAGATTTGCATGTTTTAAAAGCTAATTGCACTAATTGTTTTAGGAGTTGTAGAAGTTAGTTTAATCTTGTGAATAAAGAAAGAAGGAGAGGAGAAAGCTCGATCTTCAAGGAGAGTAGAACTAATCAAGGCAAGGCAAGGCAAGGCAGGGGAAGGGAAGCGTCATCTCTCTCTATATCTCTGGTACGTACGTTTAAATTCATAGCTTATGTAGATGCCGCTTGATTGGCTGTATACAAGTCATGTTGCATGGATGATGCAACACTTGATTTGATTGTGTTTCTTCCATGACTTGTTTTAGAGGGTCCGTTATCAATTGATGATATCTGAAGGGTCTAAAGTATAGATCTGAATTTTTTGTTTGAGTCAAAGTTTTAGTGGGAATGATGAATTAATAGATCTGAGATGAGTCTTGTCTACCTAAATTGAATTTGTCATTCTTTAAATTGAATGAACTAACGTATAGTTAGGATTTGAGTCTTGTCATCCTAAATTATAATGTCATCTATTAATTAATGCATTTAGGTCATGTTTATACAATAACTCCATTGCAGGTATGCAGAGCAGAAAGGGGAAGGAGAAGGAGGCATCATCCAGTGGATCCAAGCGCCCTCCACGTGGCCGAAATGCATACATCTCGCCGCCGCAGGCGCCGGAGGACAGACCAGTGATTCATCGGGAGGGTTATAGGTACAATTCATTTTTTGTGAATTTTTGTGCATGTAGGATTATCCATTTGTAGTGGTTTTAACTAATTTTGTTTGCAGATCTTTCATTGGAGATTTGTTGATAGCGACCCAAAATGTCAACAAAATAATCTCGCAATGCACATGTTTCCACTATCCTGAGGGAACTAGATTACCCACCATACCTGTGTGTACAAAATTTGATGACTATCCTGAGGAAACTAAAGAAAAGGTCCAAGATGAGTTTTTGGTGAGTAAAATCTCATTTTTAAAATTGGCAACCTAATGTGTCTCTTTTAAGCTAACCAACAATTTTTTAATGATGCATGTAGAAGCACTATCAGTTTCCTCCAAGTGAAGACATGGATCTGGCCTAGAAGACATTCAGCAGCATAGCCAACAAATCTCTCCAAAACTTGCTTCACAAGTGCAGAGGAGAAGCGAAAAGTAGGTATGGAGATAGCATTCTGGAGTGGAAGGACCAAGGGGTGCCAAGCACATATGACTGGATAATGGCGAATAACTGGTCCAAATTGTGCGACTATTGGTGCTTCGAAGATTTTGCTAGGCGGAGCGAGCAGAATCAATGAAATAGGACCAATTCTGGATAGAGTTCCTTTGCAGGCACGGGCTCCGTAAACATGCTGGTTTACAAACAAAGATTCGTAAGATGTTTTATTTCATCAAAACATTTAATTTCAATTTCAGTTTACTCGAACTAATCTTGGTAATTTTATTTGGATTGAAATATTTATTCATCATAGAAGAATGAATACCACCTCCAGCCCAGGTGGTCTGACGAGCTGTTTACGCCGACGCATACTAATTAGGAGACGAGGCAATTGTGTTCCGCGAGGGAGAAAAAGGCACAGGTAATATAGAACATAACAATATTTTAATAATATTCATTCCCTCTTTTCCCTTTCTGTTTTCTGTCAAGTAGGGTTTTAGTCTTTGGAAAAATACATAAAAGACTTACATTTAAAAAAGCCATAAATTCACATCATTATTTTATAAATTTTGTAGGAAGAGTACGAACGGGATATGAGAGCAAAGTATGGGTCTGATCGAGCCCTTTGGCCCTCTTTTGACGCAGACATCTGGTACGGCAACACAGAGAAAAATACTCACGGCGATAACTATGGTCTCGGTGCTTTAGGTAAAATATACATACTTAAAATTGTAAATTTGTATTTTTTTGGGCGTAATACTAATTATCTTATTTTGAATGTTTGAGGCAAGACCAGATCGCTGTATCGTCCAGGTGGGTCCCAAACGTCTTCTGAGCAATCGCAATCACAATCACAATCATATTCTTCGGTGCCGCCTCCTCTCAGGCAAGAAGACATAAATGCAATTTCAAGTCAGGTGTTTGGCTTGATTCAACCACAGATGACCCAATTCATGGAGGAGTTCAGGCGTAGCATGGGACGTTCTTCGTCTCATCAGGTACGAATTTCAATTTTTGAGTATGTTTGAATCCATTAAAGACATCATTAAAATGTTAGTTATATTCTCACAGGGTGGTTCTAGCTCGCACTATGCATCGAGCCCCGATGATCAGGATGACAGCGGGGACGATTTGGGAGATGAGTCTTAGACATTTCATATTTGTTATTATGTTGTACTTTAGATATTTTATTTTTATGTGGTACTTTAGATATTTTATTATTATGTCGTACTTTAGATATTTTATTTTTATGTGGCACTTTAGATATTTGTTATTCGATGTTTATGTACTTTAGATATTTATGTCGTAATGTGAATTGCTTGGTACGTACTTAAATTGCTTGGTGCTTGTGAATTGTTTAGTACGTTTCGTACCAATTGGGGCTGGAGAAATATAAATGAACAGAACAAAATGGATTTAATTGTTGTTATATTTGTTTGGTACATTTCGTACCAATTGGGGAAAAGAAAAATAACAGCAAAAAACAAAAAAAAAATAGCCTTCTGCGACCGATTATTGGATCATCAGCGATCGCCATATCGGTCTCTGATGGGCTTCTTGCCACGTCGACATATACCATCAGAGACCGATCTCATCGGTAGCCAAAGAGTCATATGCGACCAACGTCTTACTCTTCTGCGATCGATGACGTCAGCAGAGAGGGCATCAGCAACGGAGCAACTGCGACCGACCCATCTATGACCGATTTCGTCCTTCTGCGACCGAGACCACCCATCTACGACCAGCGACATTACTTTATGCGACCGATTGGGGCGGTCGCAGATGAGTCTTGCTGCTGTAGTGAAATAATATGTGGTAGCAAACTGTATTTTGCACAATGAATAAACTGGAATAAAATAAACACATTTTCATGTTCCTTGTTTCTCTTCTTATAAAATTCTCTCTGGTTATTGATTATAATATATATAGACAATAAATTAATCAAATTGGACAAGTGTAGTACTAGGATGAGTGGCTTCCTGGAAAGTTCATGTGTTGCTAATTCCGGTTGTGTTTCATTTCTAACCTACCCCAACTTATTTGAGAATAAAGACTTTGAAGAAAAAGAAGAAGAATAAATAAATCAAATTCATGCTAACTTGTAAATTTTAGTACTTGAAACGAAAGCATGAATTGTGTAAAAAAGGAAGCTTTATATTTTTCTTTTTACCTCAGAAAGTACAAATTATGAAGCTTTATCTTTTAAGAATATAAACTTTTAAACTAAAACAAGCTAAATAGATTGTCATAAGAAATTTTCCCAGTAAAAGTAAAACTAATTAAAGCATGCTCTATAAATTTTCTTCCAAAAATTGAAATACACCTTCAATTATTAATTGGGCAATTTCATGCCCAGATCCCTCTGAATTTAAAAATTCGAAAATTGAGATAAATAATTATATTTGTGGATCAGCTAATACCCATCCAGTCAAGGTGAGCCTATCAACCAGCGTTCACATTCAATTTGTATCATGTGCTTTTTGCTTAGAGTCAATGGTATGGAAAATTGGAGATCCACAATAATCTATTATATGATGTGTGAATTCCCAACTCAACATTAATTTTTGGTAAATAAAAAGTTTGTAAATAACACATATCAATTTTTTTTTCATCATTATTGGAACTAAGTCTGAAAATATATTATACCCCTGAAAATAATATTGTGCTCGATTAATTATCCTTCAAATATTGTTTTGAAATGTGTTTCATCTGGACCTTAATTGAGTTTAAATTGGGAAATTGAATAGCACTGAGGCTTAATAATTAGTTGCACGTACAATTGAAATTAAGCTCCCTTGGGACTTATTTGAGTCTTTCAATTTGGCAGGAATGAAATATTATAATGTGTATGTTAAGTTACCAAATGCAGGGTATATATATATGTACAGACCTACAGTTTTCATTTTATTTTTTGCACTAGAGATTAAATTTAATTTTGCTGAATTGTGGGGGCAAAGTTAGTTTCACTACTAGAATATGAGTTTATTGCATGGGTAGCACTAGTTTGTTGCATGGTAAGGACGACCCATGCAAAAGAAATGACATTTTTGAATTCGTAAAACTTGTTGCAAGGCAAAGCCCATGCAACAAGTATCCCATGTAAATGTGTAATGTGCAACCATGCAACTGTTTTCTATCTCCCCATGCAAATACATTTTGAAAATCAGATATTATAATTAATTGGAGGTCCATGCAACAACTCAACCCCATGCCCATGCAACTACTTAATCACATCTTAGATATTATATTTTATTAAAGGTCCATGCAACAACTCAACCCCATGCCCATGCGGATCCGTATCCTCTGCATTAACTCAAAAGGGAATCTTTTGAGTTAATGAATTTCAACCGTCCGATTTTAAACGGAGCCAATCCAGCTCGTGTCTATAACATAGAGAGTTCTTTAATATTAGTGCAGATCTTTTCACACGAATTTTAAAACAGATCGGACAATTGAGATTCATTAACTCAAAAGAGAATCTTTTGAGTTAATGCAGAGGATATGAATTCTGCCCATGCAACTACTTAACCCCTTGTTTATATTATATTTTATTGAAGGTCCATACAAATAGTCCACTACTTGCCCATGCAAATAGTCTGGACTGACGGTTCTCATTAATTGCATGGGTTTGCCCATGCAACTAGTTTAATTCCTACCCATGCAATTTTTTGCTTACTGGAGACATTCATTTCTGTTTATTTGATATCTCCTTTTAGTGATGATTTTTAGTATAAATCACAACAACATAAATAATAGTAGTATATAAGAATTCAATACTTAAATAACTAAAAATTTTGCATTTAGAAACAAAAATAATTGTACAACCTTTGTTACACAAGACACATACAACTATTGATTCAACAAAACATTAATATATATCATTCAAATTTACATTTGATAATAACAAAAGAAAAAAAAAACCAAGCTGTCATCTAAAGAGGAAAAAAATGGATTAAGATATTATATATTTAGTTCAAATACAATGGCTTGTTCCTCAGTAAAGCTCTCTCTTTGGCAGACAAATCAGACAAGTCTTGTCTTGTCAAGATTAGTAAGAACTTGTTCAACTCTAAGCCTCTATTGTTGGGCTACACAATATTAAAGTAAATTTAAATTAGTTCAATTGAATTTGTAGGCTAATAATCAAGATTGTTGCCGCAATATATTTTGAAAAGTATTAAGACAAATAATCCCAAACACAATAACATTTATGTATAATTGAGATCTCCCTTTGTATGGTGAATAAAAATAAATCACAACAACAAGAATAATATCAGTATATAAGAAACTACATTTTGTTTAATAGCAGTATAAAAAATCACATCACATTTTTTTTTTCTTTTTTCTCATATATATTATTATGAACTACACAATTTAAATTAAATTTATTATCTCTACACCTCTTATTTCAAAATAGTTATCTTGAAATACGGCATTATTTTGCATTAGAGATATCTGAAGTAATTGGTATAACAAAGTTAATTGATCAGCTTTCCAATCTTATACAATGCTCCTCATACTGTGCTTATAATATATATTGCCGGGTAAAAATCCCAAATAAATGGAGGTATTATAAAGCAACAATAATCACATGCAACTCTTATCCATACAAAATTTGTCCAACAGCATATTTCCTAATTATGTGAGGAACAACTCTATTCTCAATTATAAAAGAGCTGAGTACTAAAAAATTAAACAACAAAATAATCATCCAATATATATTAACATATATACTACTCCAGACATGACAAAGAAACAACTCTATTCTCAATTATAAAAGAGCTGAGCACTTAATGGGTTTTTTGGTATTTAACCCGAAGAGGAATTCTAAACAATTAAAGAGATGATATATTTTCTAAACTTGCTTTTTTTCTATACCAAATAAAACATATGACATTATAGTTACTACGATTTATAATGAATTCTCAAAGTTTGGCCTCAGGAAATGCGAAAACTGGTACAATAGTGCTGCTGGTGCAGAACTTCCCTGTACAAAACCTCAAATTCAACTCAGTTAAAAAATCCATAAAAATGTGAAATAAATAATGGTGAAAGATCTTAATATCCTGAGAATTTTGGTACCAAGAACACTCAATTTTGAGTTGTAGTTTGTCCTGTGTAAATTATACAAAACTGGTTGTCAGAAAATACAAAACTGGTACAGAACCAAAACTAGAACAAAACTGATCTTGAGAAAAACTTAAGTTTGGCATATCTCTAGGCAAAACTGTTGAGATAGATTGTATGTTTACATGTTTTCGGGGTTTCTAGGGGCCTATGAGTAAATAGGTCATTACGTAATAGTTCAGGGGGTTGTTTGTAAGAGTGAGTTGTAAGGCTTATATAAGCCCGAGTCATTAATCAATAAAGATACTTTTTTGGCTCAAATCAATTTGGTATCAGAGCCACAAAAACAATTAGGGTTAGCCAGTTTTGAAAAAAAAAAAAAAAAAAAAAAAAAGAAAAAAAAAAAAAGAGAGGAGAGAACAGCAGCTTCTCCAGGCCGCCGCCGCCGCCCCTCCAGGCCGCCGCCGCCGTTCCGTCAGGTCTCCGCCAAGGGGTCTGTCAGGTCGCCGCCAAGGGGGGGTCAGCCAGGTGGTCGCCAGGGGATCCGCCAGGCCGCCGCCAGAGCAGATCCGCCTCCGCCAGCGCTGATCTGGTCCGCCAGGGGGTCCGCCAGGAGGTCCGCCAGGTCGCCGCCTCCGTCTCCGCCAGCTCGGGCCACCCTGTCTCCGCCACTACCTGACCCGAGCCACCACCTGGCCGCCTAGTCCAGATCTGACCCGAGCCACCACCTCCTAGCCGCCGCCACCTTCCCCTAGCCTCCTAGCCGACAGCCACCTCCCTCCTAAGGCCGACAGCCACCTCCCTAAGGCCGACAGCCACCTCCCTCCTAGCCGACAGCCACCTCTTCCTTCTCTCTTCTCTCTCCTTCCACTCGGTTTCTCTCTTTCTCTCTCTCTCTAGGCCGAAAGGCAAGGTAAAGGAGTTGTTTGTTGGCTGATTTGGCCGGCGTGGGGGGCCTATACCCCACGATACCCGAGAAGCGGGTTTGGATCGAGTTTGATCGGGTTTTTTCGACTCGAATCTTGATGACATAGATCAAGATCGGGTCAAGAAGGAGATAGAGAGATTGGAGAAGTAGGAAGGGTTCGAACTCAGAAAGGTGTGTGAGAAGTGAGTCTGAGTCGGATCAATGGCAGGGGAAAGTCCGAACCTAATGGAGGAGGTGATGAGGAAGCTGAGCGCCCCTGAGCTCCAGATGCTGATGCGAGCGTTCAGTATGGCTGCGAGCGAGAGCACACCGAGACCAGTACCGAGGGTAGACCTTCCACCGCTCGACAAGAAGCTCGATGGGCCAGCTTCGTATTTAAGCTGGTCACGTCGGGTAAGGTACACTCTGGAGGGGAAGGATCTCGAGGGGTACTTGACTGGGGACAAGAAGGAGCCAGCTGAGGGGTCTCCAGAGAGGGCAGAGTGGAAGTCCACTCACATGATAGTATACATGTGGCTTCTGAGTTCATTGACTCCTTCTATTGCATCCACAGTGGATGGCATAGATCGGGTCAAGGATGTCTGGGAGAAGCTGAAGAGGATTTATGATGGAGTTGGAAACAATCTGAGGGTGTTCCAGATTGAGAGGGAGATAGAGACAGTAGCGCAGGGAGATAGATCGATTCAGGAGTATGCCACAGATCTGGAGCGACTGTGGGCAGATTATGATCATTTCTCACCAGCTGCATGCTGCAAAGACCCTGAGTGCAAGAGAGGGGCGCGCGACACTCAGAGGAGGACCATGCACTTCATGAGAGGGTTGAACCCGGCATTTGAGCCGAGGTGTGCAGTGTTGCTAGCTCAGCCGCAGATTCCCTCACTGGATGAGACGATCTCGGCCATGATACAGGAGGAGAGCAGGATTAGGCTCCAGTCTGGTGCAGCAGGACTTCCAGGGGTGAAGTCAGCACTTGCAGTCTCCAAGCCAGGTAACACAGGATACAGGGGCGAGACCCGGGAGTGTTACAACTGCGGTGAGGTAGGCCACTTAAAGCAGGCGTGCACTAAGCCACCAAAGGAGAGGAACTCAGGTGGTAGAGGCCAGTCTGGAGGTCGGGGTCGAGGCAGAGGTGGCCGGAGGGGTGGAAGAGGAGGCTACCAGGCACATCTGACGGTAGCAGAGGAAGAGAGTGAGGAGACTGTGGTCTTTACTGAGGAGGATCATGAGTTTCTTGAGGCATTGAAGAGGAAGCAGAAAGCAGCAGGTGAGGGGAAGAGTGTGCTCGATGATGCGTCCACCTCATCTTCATCAAGGGGTAACATTGCTTCCTTTGCTCACTCAGCCACAGGTACTTGTGATACACTTGCTCTCGCATCTATATCTACCACTAGATCACCAGATTGGATAGTCGATTCTGGTGCATCTCGACATGTGACTGGTGCTGCTAGAGAGTTTTCTTCCTATACTCACCTAGCGGTACCAGAGAGCATTCAGACTGCCGATGGTACGGCCCAGCCGGTGGTTGGTAAGGGTACAGTGCAATGTACCAACACTTTGACTTTGTCTAATGTTTTGCATGCTCCTTCCTTTCCTGTGAATCTCTTATCCATAAGTGCCATTATATCACAACTAAAATGTGTTGTTTTGTTTGATATTCCAAAGGTGATCTTCCAGGAGAAGGAGACCGGCAGGCGACTTGGGACTGGCACATGGCATAGTGGCTTGTGGTACCTGGATAGGGAGAGTATGGATTCGGCTCTTTCATCTTTTGTGGAGGGTACAGGAGGAGTTGAGAGGAGTGTGGAGGACTTACTGCTGCTTCATCATAGGCGCTTAGGTCATCCTTCTTTTTCTGTTTTGAGTAGGTTGTATCCGCCTTTGTTTGAAAAGGCTAATAAGGAGAAACTAGTGTGTGATGCGTGTGAGTTGGGAAAACACACTAGGAGCTCATATTCTAGTTCTGGGAGTAGGAGTTCTTTTGCTTTTGACTTAGTGCATTCTGATGTATGGGGGCCTTGTCCCACAACTGCTGTGAATGGATTTAGATATTTTGTTTCTTTCATTGATTGCTTTTCTCGTGTGACTTGGCTTTATTTGATGAAAAATAAGAGTGATGTGTTTGCTTGTTTTAAAGACTTTCATAAAGGGGTTCAGACTCAATACGGTGCAGTTGTGAAAGTATTGAGGTCTGACAATGGGACAGAGTACACCAACAGGGCGTTTGGGGAGTACTTGTCATCCCAGGGAATACAGCATCAAACCACCTGCCCATACACACCAGAGCAGAATGGGGTAGCCGAACGGAAGAACAGGCATCTTCTTGAGGTCACCCGGAGTATGATGATATCAATGAAGGTACCAAAATACTTGTGGGGGCAAGCAGTCCTGACAGCAGCCTACTTGATTAATAGGATGCCCTCGCGGGTCTTGGATTGGAAATCTCCGATTGAGATGCTGAAAGGCAAGAATGGAGATGGTTTGCCTCTCAAAACTTTTGGCTGTGTGTGCTTCGTGCAGGACAACAGACCAAATGTAGGAAAACTGGATCCAAGAGCTGTGAAGTGTGTGTTCGTTGGGTATTCAGCTACTCAGAAGGGGTATGTTTGCTGGAGTCCGGTGGAGAGGAGATTGTTTGTTAGTATGGATGTCACATTTCGCGAGCTTGAGCCATACTACTCCTCTCAGGTCACATCGCCCTTTGGGGACTCGCTCGATACAGGAGGTATGAGGCGAGAGGGGGAGGATGATAGTGGTAGTGAGAGGAGGATGGTGAGTGTGGAGGATGATAGTGGTAGTGAGAGGAGGATGGTGAGTGTGGGGGATATTCCTTGTCCGATTGTGGAGTCGGCTGTGGTGCCGGACCATGAGAGGACCGAACCAGAGAATGGTAGGACTCAGGCTCAGGGGGAGCTAAGAGTGTACACGAGAAGAAGAAAGCAGAATGAGGGAGCAGTGCCTACAGTGCCACTTGTGCCAAGTCCCTTGTCCCTGCCTCCTCCGACTCCTGAGACACCTACACCATCCACCTCAGATTCAGAATACACAGGTGATATGATTCCTCTCTCTACTCCTCCCACTCCCCTATCGGTAAGGAGGACTTCTCGCAGCAATGCGGGAGTTCCTCCTGATCGATATGGCTTTCCACATGACATTGCCCAGTTTGTCTCTTACTCTCACATATCACCTGTACATGGAGCATTCATTGCATCTTTGGACATTGTCTCTATCCCTAAGTGTTGGCAGGTTGCTAAGGAGGATCCAAAGTGGAAAACTGCCATGCTAGAGGAACTTGAGGCTCTGGACAAGAACAAAACCTGGGAGCTCGTGTCACTACCACCAGGCAAGAAGGCAGTTGGTTGCAAGTGGGTCTTCACGGTGAAGCAAAACCCAGAGGGTCGGGTTGAGCGCTACAAGGCCCGATTGGTAGCAAAGGGGTACAGTCAGACTTATGGCATCGACTATGATGAGACCTTTGCACCCGTGGCAAAAATGAGTACAGTGCGAACACTCATTTCCTTGGCAGCGAATGGGGGTTGGAAATTACACCAGCTTGATGTGAAGAATGCCTTTCTTCATGGTGATTTGTTGGAGGAAGTGTACATGGAGGTACCACCAGGTTTTGGCACGAAACAAACAGTCGATAAGGTGTGCAGGCTCAAGAAGTCTCTTTACGGGCTGAAGCAGTCTCCTCGGGCCTGGTTTGACAGGTTTAGGAGAGCTATGGTAGGCATGGGGTATCGACAGACCAATGCAGACCATACAGTGTTCTTTAGGCGACATGGAGTTCACATTACAGTGCTTGCAGTGTATGTGGATGACATGATTATCACGGGAGATGATGAGGGAGAGATAGCCTTGCTGAAGAAGAGATTGGGGAAGGAGTTTGAGGTGAAGGACTTGGGACAATTGAGGTACTTCCTTGGGATTGAGATAGCTATTGGTGTAGAGGGAATTGTCTTATCTCAAAGGAAGTATGTGCTAGATTTGCTTACAGAAACAGGCATGTTGGGGTGCAGGCCTGCAGTTGCTCCCATTGACCAGAAGTCCAAGCTGAGTGCTGAGGCAGGAGAGCCAGTTGATAGAGAGAGGTACCAGAGGTTGGTAGGTCGCTTGATCTATTTGAGCCACACTCGTCCCGACATATCCTTTGCTGTGAGTGTGGTGAGTCGCTATATGCATGATCCTAGAGAGGGTCACATGGATGCTGTGTACCAGATTCTGAGGTACTTGAAGAGTGCACCAGGGAAGGGGTTGATTTTCAGGAGGAATGGGCACTTGAACATTGAGGGCTATTGTGATTCAGACTGGGCTAGTTGTGCTGATGACAGGAAGTCCACATCTGGATATTGCATGTTTGTAGGGGGCAATCTGGTCTCCTGGAAGAGCAAGAAGCAAACAGTGGTTGCGAGATCCACAGCCGAGGCTGAGTACAGAGCCATGGCTTTAGGCGTGGCAGAGATGTTGTGGTTGAGAGCTCTGCTGGTGGAGCTCAAGATGGACCAAGGGGCTCAAATGAAATTGTGGTGCGATAACAAGTCAGCCATCAGTATCGCCAACAATCCAGTGCAGCATGACAGAACCAAGCATATCGAGATCGATAGGTTCTTCATCAAGGAGAAGTTGAACAGTGGACTACTGGAGTTAGGCCATGTTTCAACTAAAGACCAAGCAGCAGATTGTCTGACGAAAGGACTCAATTCATTGGACTTAGCGAGAGGATGTGACAAGATGGGCTTAGTGGATATCTTTCGCCCACCTTGAGGGGGAGTGTTGAGATAGATTGTATGTTTACATGTTTTCGGGGTTTCTAGGGGCCTATGAGTAAATAGGTCATTACGTAATAGTTCAGGGGGTTGTTTGTAAGAGTGAGTTGTAAGGCTTATATAAGCCCGAGTCATTAATCAATAAAGATACTTTTTTGGCTCAAATCAATTAAAACAATGAGTTGAAATTAATTGTGGGTGCAGATTATGACTTCCTGAAATTTTAGATACAAAAAACATCCAATTTGGATCTATGGTTTGTTCTACACAAAAATAACAAAACAGCATGTCAGAATGATCCAAACTGCACCTCACAAACTGAAAAGTGATGAAATAAATTGTTAGAAATGTTGCAAAAATAAGGAAAACATGCACACAGGTTGTATGAAGGTCTTTGGGTAAGTTTTGCATACATTTTTGTGATAAAATCATCAAATTGAGCATCAAGGAGACTATAAACTGACCCATAGTATATGTTGCTTTTGCACTGTGTATTGACATGAACTTAATATGAGTCTCACACTCAATCCAGTAGCATAGATGCAAAGGTATTAGTTATTTCTTCTTGCTAACTTTTTAAAAGATATAAATAATCAACTGTGCACTTGTGTCATTTCATCAAACACTTTGTGTGCACATAATCAAACACCGGTATACAACTAAAAAAACTAAAAAAATGTACAACAAGGAACTCAATACTAAGCAAAAATGTCAGCTTTGATTTGTTTGTTGTAGTTATATTCAACCTATATTTATTTTTAAATGCATACAAAACACTTCTTCCCATTTAAGCATTTTCAGAAATACTTTCTGTGCAACACATTGTTAGTTCCTAAATTGATTAAAATGCAGAAAAGTTAAACAATATACTACCTTGAGCTGTATAAAATGACAAGGTGTCAGCTTGCAAAGCACGAAGTACTGGTTCTGAGATAGAATCCATGCGGCACCAGCATACCTGATAAATCAGAGTGCCATGGAATGATAAGAAAAAAAAACACCCTAAACATTTACTAAAAACCAGATAATTTAACAACACAGCAAGCTAATTTATGGCATCAAGCTGATTACATTAAAGCAATATCATTAAGCTGACATCAAGCATTTTTTTTTTGTTCAAACCATGGGCATGCCAGAATATCAGACTCAATTTCTCAAATAATGTAAGAAGGAAAGTACCAAGTGGAAATTTGCATTAAAATTCAGGCTAATGTAAGAAGGAAAGTACCATAGTAGAAATTTAATTTAGGCCAATTTTTTTCACAACTTTTACCAATCAACATTTTAATCCAAAATCAGGGTCCAAAATCACTACATTAGTTGTAAGCAAATATAGAGGTAGAGAGATCACAAATCCAGCTTGATTGAAAAGCAAAAAGTGAACCAAAAAATATATCATAAGATAAGACAGACTTAACTTTTAATTTTGCAATTCCGAGCAAAGAAGAACAGCACGCATGCACACTTCTGGCGGGAGTTGACAGGGTGGGGTGGGAGCGGGACAGAGAGCGCTGGAGAGGAAGCGATCGGGGTTGGGTTTGGAGAAGGAGCACTAGAGGGTTAAAGAGCGCCGGAGAGTTCTGTTGTTTGGGGTTTTAGAGGGAAATGAAAAGTAGGGTACTTAGGCTAATTTTTCAGAGAGATGTCGGAAATGACGAGTGGGACCCATCTGTAAATGACGAGCGGAAGTTAGTGAATTTTGTTTTGGTTTTGGCTCGCTTTGCATCCAGAGGAGTGAAAAGTGGGAAGAGAAGAGAAACTCTCCAGAGAAGGAAGACAGTGAGGTAACGTAATTTCTCCATTTTAGATTTGGGTCGTCTAATCAGATTTTGCACGAATATTGAAGGATCCATTACATTTTAACTAGGGCGGATCTAAACAGAACTATTATGTTACCACAGTGAATATGGACTCCCACCCACAGCTTCTAAAATGGAGACCTCCTTTGAAATCAAGACACTTCATCACCCATCCAACGGCTCTGATTTACAAATATACAAATTAGGTAATAATTGTACAGCAAACAATACGAAAAAATTTGAAAAAAATTATTTTCTACTTTTTGACATCTTCAATGGCCAAATCATACTCTAAATGTCAATTTCATAGAATTTCATTGTTATATCCCTCTTAAAATTAAACCAATAATTATGGACCGTTCATTTTCACATTATCCATCGACGGTCGATCTGTAATGAAATAATTCTAAATTTGTTTTGAAATGATCAAGGGAAAACTCTGAACATAAACAACATAAAAGTTTTCGAGTTTGGTTATGTCTGAGCTTTGATCCAACGTGAAGTGTTTCTAGCCATTCGATGACGCAATATTCTGTCAGCGGGATGGATAGGTAAATCAGCGTAAATTTTGATCAAACTTTCCTACGATAAAATTAAGGTAATAATATTTAATTTGAACGGTTTCGATCGACCAACGGGCGACGTTTGTCTTTGTTCCTTTATTAACTCACCCAACAGGAGTTGATGTTCTATGGTCATGCATGTTATACATAAGTCATTGATGCAACATGCATGCACAACTATACAATTTAATTTGTCAAAATTATTTAATAATGCAATAAAAATGTTCTAGCATTATATTTTTATGTAATTTTATCAATATCATTTTAAATTACTGTCATTTTAATAATTGCCATTTTAACAATATGATAGTAAAAATATTGAACTAGTTAAATTTATAATAAACAAAACCAACATCAAATATTACTCATAAACATTTAAACACATATGTACCATTAATTATAATATTTGCCTATATCTTTGCATTTTCTATTCTTTTAATTCCAGCAATGAAGAAATTATAAAACACATATGTACCATTAATTATAATATTTGACTATATCTTTGCATTTTCTATTCTTTTAATTCCAGCAATGAAGAAATTATAAAACACATATGTACCATTAATTATAATATTTGACTATATCTTTGCATTTTCTATTCTTTTAATTCCAGCAATGAAGAAATTATAATTCTTAAATCAATTCGACCCTAATAAATTAGTGTTAAAGTTACAACTTACAGATCGATGAAGTTAATTCCACTCTGAACAGAGCAGTTAAGACCTGATACAACGCACAATCTTTAGATTTAAAAGAGCGTTCATTTTGTTTAGTACTATGCATGAAGCTAAAAATGCTCTATACTGATGAACACCTTATTCCCAGATAGAAATTTTCATTTGATCTCGGATCCACTAAGATAACCCAAATTTGGTTTTAGATCCGGACCGTCCATCTGTTTTAACACGAATATTAAATGCGCCAGATTTTGTTCGGACAATCCGGATTAAAACTCAATTTTGGGTTACTGGAGGGAATCAAGAGTCCGTCGAATTCCCCCAAAAAAATTTCGACCCGTATTCCCTCCAAAAAATTTCGCCAAATCCCCAAATTTTTGGGTTACTTAGAGGGGATCAAGAACACGTCTCTCTCTCACTTTACTCTCCTTCCTCTCTTTTTCTCTTCCAACTCTGCCGTAGCACCTCCCCCGCTGCCGTAACATCTCCTGGCTGCCGTAGCACCTCCCCCGCTGCCGTGACACCTCCCAGCTGCCGTAGCACCTCCCCCGCTGCCGTGACATCTCCCGGCTGCCGTAGCACCTCCCCCGCTGCCGTGACACCTCCCAGCTGCCGTAGCACCTCCCCCGCTGCCGTAGCACCTCCCCCGCTGCCGTGACATCTCCCGGCTGTCGTAGCACCTTCCCCGCTGCCGTAACATCTCCCGGCTGCCGTAGCACCTCCCCCGCCGCCGTAGCATCTTTCGTACCACCTGGCCCCGCTGTCCTCCACCTATCTCAAAGCTAAAGGTTAGTTTTTTTTTTTAGTTAGGGTTTTTTTGTTTAGGGTTTTGAGGGTTCCAGTGAGTTAGGGTTTTGAACACATAGAACTCTTGAACTGTTTTTGGTTGATGCCAAATGATTAGGTTTCAATTATTTTAGTTTTAAATTAGACCACAAATTGGATTAAAATAGACCATTAATTTTGTACATTTTGTCTTGTTTATGATGATATCGGAGTTGTTAAATTAATTAGTTGTTGCTAAATGTTACATGAATTAGGCATGTATTTTGACTTCTAGTACTAATGTGTGTGCTGAATTGTAAATGAACATGTTTTGTTGAGTTTAGGTTTAGGTTTAGGTTTATCACATTCGCTATTTGACTAATGCTATTTTTATTTTTGCCAATTAGAATTTGATGTATCAGTACTGGGGGTAGAAGGTTTACGCCCTTACCAATGTAATCACATTTATTATTCTTTTCTAATTCCATATAAAACAAGCAAGTGTAGCAGGTTTATGTTTTTCTAATTCCATTTATTATTCGCTATTTGACTAAATGATCTATACAATTTTATGTAATAGTAAGCTTATCATTTTCATTGACTTATAACTCATTATCTTCTATGATGTTGATTTAATATATTACTTGTATGTGTATATATGCATGAATGAAATCATAATTTGCTAAATAAAACTTGTTCTTTTTCAGTAAATATGAAAAGACATGTGCTCCTCGTGTGTAGGAGTTCTGTTTCCTCACTTGCAATTCATAGAGCAAGATATTTCAAATTTCTTTCTCTTCAACTTGTATTGGAATTCAAATTTCTGATCTGACTAGATTTATTTCTGTTTTTCAGTTTCTGGGATGGTGAACACTTTGGAGCCTACTCTGGGAAATAATGTAAGATCAAGGGTTCTATTGCATGTATTAATAATTTCTTAGTTATTTTTCTTTAGTAAAATTTTATCTGTTACTATGCTTTTAGGTTCCACTTAACTGCGCTGGAACGAACACGCTTACTCCACGCGAGCTGCCTGCAATTAGAGCTGAGAAGAACTCTTCAAGGTTTATCTCCCTTACTCTATTCTGTTCTTTCCAATTTTGCATGCACAACCCTCTTTCTTTGCTGGCATCAGATTGTACAGTGTTGTGGTTATGAGTTTGAAATTAGTTTCCCTTGCTTCTTAATTCCTCCTTTAGGATGTTAAGCTTACTAGTGCAGCTGATGCTTAATCACCAAAAAGAACAAGAAACCAGTAATTCTTCAAATCGAAACAATTAAGGAAAGTTATTCAAGTATGATACCATATTACCAAGTAGGCGGGTTCTGAGACCAACACTGAGCAAATTCTCACATAAATTATGAATATTCCTCTTTGTCTCTATTGATGCTATAACGAGTTTGAACCCGATTGCGGTTGGCAGTCAATACACTATAATTGGGCTTGATAATTTGGGTTGTGTTGTCTTTGAGTAAAATTTCAACTTAATTTAATTCCTAGTTCCTTATTTGAGAGTTTGGATAGGGTATAACTGATATGCAAGGAACTTCTGGGATTTTTCTTTATCAAATTCTGGACTCTATTTTTCTACTCTCCACCACATCACTTTTCTTTTAATATGGCATTGATTTACAAGGCCTTGTACTAGCATCATATTTTTACTGTTATAAAGCATTTTAGGTTTCTGGTATTTACTGATACAAATTCCATCAACTTAATTGTGAATTTTCTATATTAGAAAGTCTATCTTTATAAATTTCAAAACTGGAGTAAATTACTTCTTGTCAGAGGGGTCTAAGCACAAGTTGCTATTATTAGTTGGAATGGACTCTGTGGAAATCAAAAAAATTTAGATAGGAAATAAATGGTTGGGTTTACGGTAGCTAAAGAAGAAACTAAAATTGATATGAACTTGGGTGCTTTGATTTATGACTTTAATTTCATTTAGTTGATTTTGAATCAATCTTTTTGGACAGCTTGCAATCTAGAATAAAAAGAGCTGGGCTTAGATAAATAATAGTAAATAGGAACTTATTTATTGGGATAAGGTAATTGTTGCATTACGAGAAACTTATAAATAATAATCGACATCCGTTGTTCAGATGATTTAGAGGCGAGCACCGAGATACCGGACGAGACGGGATTTCTCAGAGCTGCAGACTATCCGTGACTCTTGTTCTCGTGGGCCATACTATCAGGTGCAGAATTTCTGTGTGTTTGTAAGTTCATACATGGAATCAAATAACAGTCATTTCTGCATATACATTTCTAACTTATTTGTATTGTATGAATTGTACATCGTATGCATATTTACACTGTTTCTATAGTTGTACAGTTAGGGGTGTTATATGAACCTTATTAAACATTTGAAGGTACAAGCTGTAGCTCCAGCTTAGTTTGCGAGGGTACCAAATTAATAAATATCTAGAAGAGCATCTAAATATGGATGCTACAGAAATACATATGCTCATAGGCTATGAAATCTCTTTCCTTGGTTTTAAGTATAATATGAAATTAGATTAATTGTAAATAATGGTCATTTTGGCATGCTTACTGATTGTCCATTCTTTTATTTAATATCTCATGAAGTACCATCATATGTTTTTCGGCCAACTATTACTACCTCATTTTTATTGTAAAAACAAACTCAAGTTAGTGTATAACAATAATGGGTAATAGTACTGTATGATCAACAAACAAGTTATTTCGAGGCTTGAACTACATAATTAATTTTTATAACAATAACATGTTCTAACATTATAAATTGGTCTACATAGGATTTGCTGGTTCTTTTCAACCAAATCAGGAAGGGTCATTCCAAGCACTGCTGAGTACTCAGGTTGGACAAGAAATGGCAGGGAATGAGGCCGCAATGACAGATTGGTGGGGCAATCAAACTTTGCCTAAACCCCAGAGGTCTAGTGTGGATGTCAATATTTAGGGTAAAGTTTTTTTGTTATATTTTGGGTATACTTTGTTAACTCGTGGGGTTGAGTTTATTTTGTGAATGCTTCTTTGGGATGTTACATTTTGGGTATATTTACAAGTTAAGTCTTTAATTATCAATGTTGTTTTAATGCTTTTATAATTTTGGTTCTATGTATGACGATTATACTATGTTGGTCAATGTTTATTAGTTGCTTTTTACAAATTTCTCAAATGTGATTTATGTAATTCTTGTTGAATGGGAACTGAGAATTTTAAAACAGCACTGGGCTCGTACTAGATTGGTACAGGGAGGGAGGATTGTACAATTAAAGCATGCTAATTTGCACCCATTTCTTCTTATTATTACCTTGGGTACATCCATGCAAATAGTTACAACTGCAGTGCATGCAAAAAATGTAATTCATATCCTTGCAAATAATCACCCATGCAATAACGCAAACAGTCTTCCCATGCTAATACTCCGGTGGGACCCACAATACCTAGCCTTGCAAATAGTCAGGTGGGACCCACGTGTGTTAGCCTTGCAAATAGTCATGTAGGACCCACGTTCTCTAGCCATGCAAATAGTCAAGTGGGACCCCCGTTCGCTTACCATGCAAATAACCAGATGGGGCCCACGTTGTCTCCCCATGCAAATACTCCAAACGGGGCCAACTCTGAAAGTTGTTGCATGGGCCGTTGTTGCATGGCTAATCTCATGCAACAAGTCAAAACAGAGTTGTTGCATGGGCGCCCATGCAAATACTTAGTATTTGTATCGAAGCTTGTTGCATGGGCACAGTTGCATGGCTATTCGCATGCAACAAGTCTTTTCGGGCTTGTTGCATGGCTATCTCCATGCAACAAGCCATTTTCTGGCCCATGCAATAAACTCATATTCTAGTAGTGTTTGAAGAAAAGAAACTTGGTTGTATGAACTAGTTACTTGTAATTGCACAGCCAAGGATTTGTTTTGATTTCTAATTGATTCTAATATATTAGCAGATAAAATGGGGTAAAAATTGGAGACTGTTATAAAATAAAGATAAATAATAATAAACAAGATAGAGAACACATAAAAGATGACAAGCTCTTTATCTCGTGTATTTCTCATGTGTACAATACAATATTACAAAGCCTCTATTTATAAGCTACAAATTGTAAATGAAAAGTCATTACAATAATAAATAAGACATTGAATTCTAAATAGTAGTGGGATATGAATTCCAATAGTAGTGGGGTAGTGGGAAAGTGAATGAGGATTAATATTGGGAGTTACAAAATGAATGGACCATCAACTATTATATTCATAACACTCCCCCTTGGATATCCATTTCATAAGAATATACCTCATTAAAATCTTACTAGGAAAAATCCTATGGGATAAAAATCTAGTGAAGGAAAAAGAGTACAATATTCCTTTTAATATACAACTACAACTTTACCAGAAAAATTCAGTGGGAAAAACCATGGTTAAGGAAAATATAGTGCATATTGACTCCCCCTCATGACAACATCAATCAAGATTTTTAAGTCGACGAACTCCAATATTACAAACTAGCTTTTCGAATATTGGAATAGGGATCGCCTTAGTGAATTAATCTGCTAGATTTTCACTTGAACGAATTTGTAGCCTATAAATAGAGGCTTTGTAATATTGTATTGTACACATGAGAAATACATGAGATAAAGAACTTGCCATCTTTTATGTGTTATCTATCTTGTTTATTATTCTTAATTTATATTTTATAACACGTTATCACCACAAGAGCTCTACTAGTTGAAGATTCGAGGTAATTTTACTATTGTTTATTTCGATTTCATTTATATAAATAATACTTCTAATAAGTAATTACTAAATGGAATAAGTTATGAATTTTTGTACATTTACTTCAAGATGTTTAGTATGGTTCATATAATTTTATATGAAGTACAATTTTTTTTTATAATTTAATCTTTCGGAAGAAGATTTAAAGATATCTTCTTGAAGAAGATTCATATGATGTACAAAAATTAATATGAGAAGATTTATATGATATACAAATTTTATATTAAGAAGATTTGAAGATGTCTTCCTGAAGAAGATTTTTATGATGTACAAATTTTATATGATGTTCATATAAAAAAAAATCAATAATTTAATCTTTTAGAAGAAGATTTCAAGAAATATTAAGAAGATTTAAGAAATTGTCCTAAAGGAAATTTCAAGAAAATTTATATGATGCACAAAATTTGTATGATGTTCGTATTAATTTGTTTTTCAATAATTTAATCTCCCTGAAAAAGATTTAAAAAATATATAAATTGTGTTAATATCAAATGGCTCGAAGCCATCTGTTAATAATAAATTCTCAACTTTATCAAATGGCCCGAAGCCATCTATTAATCATAAATTCTCAATTTTATTAATTGGCCCGAAGCCATTTTATCAATTCATATTATTGAAAAAGAATTTACAAAAAAATGGCCTGAAGCCAATTCAATTTTAAATTATGTCTTACTATTGGCATTTAACTGATGGCATAGCATTGGTCCGAAGCCAATTTAATTCACATTTATTAAAAATTGGCCCGAAGCCATGGTATTGAAATTTGCAATCATATTCTTATTAACGGACGTATATTCAACTGGCCCGAAGCCATAGTATTAAAAAAAAAATTTGTCATAGTATTCAATTTTAACATGTTCATGTTATTTTTATTCTAATAGTTTAATTTTCCTGAAGAAGATTTCTAGAAATATTTTGAGTAAATTTCTTGTATCCTTATGGTTGAATAAAATAACGAGTTGCTGATGATCATGAATTTAGTCCAATTAGTTATGCTTCATTCCCCGAAATGAGTGTAGCAACACATAATAATAATAATAATAATAACAACAACAACAACAACAACAACAACAACAACAACAACAACAACAACAACAACAACAACAACAACAACAAATGTGGACGTGATAATAAAGAAAATACACATGTTGGAAATGGAGAAATTTTATTTGTGAATATGGTCTCAAGTTTAAACTAGTTTTCTCCTACCTTAAGTTTTAACATCCTCACTTTATTTTCTGATCTTGTCAAATAATTTTTCATCTATTTGTTTAAACTTGATTTGTTCGTACTAGCTAGTAGCTATATGCTGATTACTACATTGTTACTCGTGCTGATAACGTGTTATAAAATAAAGATAAAAAATAATAAACAAGATAGAGAACACATAAAAGATGTCAAGCTCTTTATCTCATGTATTTCTCATGTGTACAATACAATATTACAAAGCCTCTATTTATAGGTTACAAATTGTAAATGAAAAGTCATTACAATAATAAATAAGACATTTAATTCTAAATAGTAGTGGGATATGAATTCCAATAGTAGTGGGGTAGTGGGGAAGTGAGTGAGGATTAATATTCGGAGTTACAAAATGAATGTACCATCCACTATTATATTCATAACAGGGACTACCTGGATAATTAGTGGAAGCAGAAGTCTGAATATTGTCTGATACATCCTTACATATGTTGATTGACCTCAGCCTAAGGCTTCCGTAATTTTAATATTTAAACATGGTAAACAAAAAAAATAAAAAAGGCCTGATTATCTCAAAAAAAAAAAAAAGGCCTGACCTAAGGCTTTTCTTTTATAAAATAAATGCTTCTTATTAATTTGAGGGGCCGTGACCAGTTGGGCTTAAACAGGCCGTAAGCCCCAAAGTGCTATCTTATTAATTTTTATCTGATGAAAGTGGGATAGCTTTTAATTTTTAGAAGCAAACGAAATCTGGTAAATACCATGGGGAAGCTCATCATGTGTGATTTGTACGTACCTCACATGCATGAGCCCCACATTTCTATTCAACAATCTCCTTAAATAAATGGTCTCCTTTTCTCTGTGGCCACTTCTGTGTATTCATTCATGGAATGGTTCAGAAATTGTGGGAACACTGACTTGCTACGCTGACTGTCACATTTTACTGACGCTGGTATTTAACCTTCTAATTAGAACAGTTGAGCATTTAAAAACCCAATGAAAACATTTGTGTCAATTATTATACCTGAATATCATAAATTTGTGTCAACGGTCATATTGATGCAGTGTACCAAACCAACCAAATATCATGCTATAATCTGGCATGTGACCAGGTACAGGTACAACTCTTATAAACCCACCTGTTATATGTTTTCTTAGGAATTTAGGTGGAGAATAATGGTCCCTGCACATGCTCTCTTAACATTGGTCTTGTCTTCCAGGTTACCTCTATATGCTTTTTCTCATCTCTTTCTTTGATTGGTATTTATATATTATGTAATTGTAGTTACTTTGTGCTAATGTTGCATTTCATGCAAACTGTCAGGCATGGATCTTGGAGCAAGCTAACTATACAATTATAAATTGCGTCTTTCAATTCAATCTTTTTTTTAGTAATCAGAATTGTTCTTCTAGGCAACAGGTCGCAACATGTCGTGTTGTTACTTGTGAGTTGATAATGACCAGAAACCACATATTATATTTGCTGCTGTTACATTTACATTGTGCATGAAGAAATATTGCAATTCTATCAGTAGCTATATGCGGTACAACTGGTTCTGGTTGAAATCAACTGTTTTTAAATTAAAAAAAAGTCAACTGCTATTAAAATCATTTTATTTGTACTTTGTATCACGGCCTCTGATGTTTTTCCTTTATTTATTCTCAACCCTTTGCTTGCAGATGCAGCACAAGAGAGGAGGCTTTTAGTTCTGTCTCTCTGAAGACTACTGGTAAAATAAACCCTAATTTCACAAATTAATAATATAGTTCATCAATCTGTATAATTATTCTGTTAGTTCTCTCCCATTCTTTGGCTTGAGTATGTTGCATGTCTACATAGAATTGAATCAAAATTTTGCTGTATAGATTGTGGGCATAAGCTGATCTGTCATTTTATTGTGATGCTATTCTAGAAAGTCGTATGAATTTTGTTACTTTAATGTCAATATTTTTAATGACAATTATTTTTCTGTTGTTCTTTGTCATCTATAGCCTCTTTTAGTGGAACTAGGACCTTATCTTAGGCAGCATCTTTGACAGGATTCAGGTTTTTCAAAGATAGTTCTATTGTGTCATTATTAAATTTTAAATTTCAATTACTGCTTTCGTTTTGGTTTTTAATGACTTGTCTTATGTTCAATTGCACGTCATGATTTAGATTGATATTTTAAGCAGTGGATTCGCTATTATCTGAATCACTTTTGTGCATTTTGTACTTTGGGAAAAGGGAAGATAGTTGTACAGGCCGTAAGCCCCAAAGTGCTATCTTATTAATTTTTATCTGATGAAAGTGGGATAGCTTTTAATTTTTAGAAGCAAACGAAATCTGGTAAATACCATGGGGAAGCTCATCATGTGTGATTTGTACGTACCTCACATGCATGAGCCCCACATTTCTATTCAACAATCTCCTTAAATAAATCATCTCCTTTTCTCTGTGGCCCCTTCTGTGTATTCAATCATGGAATGGTTCAGAAATTGTGGGAACACTGACTTGCTACCCTGACTGTCACATTTTACTGACGCTGGTATTTAACCTTCTAATGAGAACAGTTGAGCATTTAAAACCCCACTGAAAACATTTGCCACCTTCTGTTTGTCCTTACTCAAGAGGAACAAACAGTAGGCATTCATTGATCAAGAATTGAAAGTACAGTTTTATTTGATAACAAAAAAAGAAAAAGAAAAAAAAAAAAAAGTACAGTTTTATTCTTATATTACATAGAAGAGTTGATATATGTATAAGAACACTGCTCCTTTAAGACCCAAATAACAGTACAAACATGCATCCAGACATTATCATATATATAACTATTTAAACTCTTTGCTTGTGCGTCCACTAACCATGACATTCGTTGGAGCTGTTATATTACGTACATAGAACCAGTACACATACCCTAGAAAGAAACAAAATATCAAAAAACCAGAATACAACACATATGTTACCAGTAATGGAGATGTTTTACAAAATTCACAGAAAAAACAATGAAGGCAAAAACTGTGTACATGTGAGGACAAAACAGCAGCACCAGTAAGGTGAAACCTAATAACCAGTGACAAAATATAATTAATATATTGACAGTACCAGTGGGAGCAAAAGTCAGTACCAGTACCAGTGACTCTCTGAAAGACTGCACCATTGAATGAACAAAAAAAAAAAGTACCAGTGCCCAAACACAAATGATGAAGGGTATAATAGGAAATTAGTAAGTCAGTTGAAATGGTTGGTACTGTAACAGCTCATAGCTGTAGAAATCTAGAATCGCATCTAGCTCTCAAATTGAAGAAGTAATTAAAAAAAGTTCTTGTCCAAAAAAGCAAATGGTTATTAAATCTCATGAAACAAAATGGTCATAAAATTTCCAAAAGGAATAGGACCTTTTGAAAACATAAAGAATTTTTTTAATAAAAGTAGAAAAACAAGGATCAACCAAAGAATTTGAAGGGGTACACACCTCAATTAACACAGCCTTGCATTTTTAGCATAGAAGGAAAAATCGGAATCGGAATCGGGATTAGTCTTTTGACCGTGGAATCGGAATCGGGTGGATCGGTCGGAATCAGCCGAATCGGATCGGAAAATCAGACTTTTTTGTCAGAAGCTTGTTTTATAAAAACTAAAAAAATAGAAAAAAATTGATAAAAAAATAATTTGTCAACAACTTCTATTTTGTCAAATGATTACAAGCAAATAATCCACTAATATAATCTAATACAAGAATTACAACTAAAAACACACTCTTTGACATAATACAAATTACAAATGTTATATATAAATGAGTTATGTTTTCTAACAATAAAGATTGTGGTAGTTGGCTTTGGTTGCCTAGCTAGAGGTCATAGGTTCGATTCACGCATGGCTCAAAAAAATTTGGAGTTTGTTTAATTCACGTTTCGTCCGTTTTAGTGAAATCAGTTCATTTTGGCCCAATTTTGGCTGGAATTGGGCCGGAACGTTCGAAATTGGACGAAATCTACACTAACCGCGTAACTCGGCCTGAAATTGGATCGGTACTGTCCGATTCCGCTCCGGAACGGCCGATTTTTACTTCTATGATTTTTAGCCTATAGATATTTTTAGACAGTAGATAGGAGAACGGATGTGGAGAGAGAGAGAGTGGGGGGGGAACGAGAGCGGAGTCATTGAAGAAGACGAGCTCCGTTCTCTGCTTAGTGGCTATGTGGCACATATCTTAACGCATTCTGGAGCGGTTTAGATGTCCATCAAACTAGAATTTAGTCGATGGGCATCGGAACACCCCGCTCCCACAAACCTATAAGTAACTATAGTATAGCTTTATCATTGAAGCACAAAATATTGTATTTTTTTGTTCTTCCCAATTAAGTTTTAAGTAGCATATAATTAAGAAATAGATACAGTAAATCCGAAAGTACATACGTATTATTAAATATTAATACACCCATGCACACCTTCATACAAGTAATTAAGTTGACAAAATAGTGCTGATAATATAAATGGATCACGACCGCATATAGAAAGTAATTCGGACACACATGCAGAAGTAACATTAAACATTATTTCCGTGCTGGAATTAGTCCATCTCAACTCAGACGATCAGGCAGCACTTCTCTTCTTTACTTTCACCATTAGCCCATTTTTCATCTGAAGAATAATAGAGTGCTTCGGAGCAATGACATGGCCTTCTACCACCTCAAAGTAAAAATTATAAACCAGTGTAGCCGCAGCTGCTTTCATCAGAGTATAAGCCATGTCCTTTCCCAAACAAGTCCTTGGACCAGTATTAAAAGACATAAACTTATACGACGGTTCGTATTTCAACTTGTTCTTGCCAGAAATCCACCGTTCAGGTTTGAATTCTGAGCAATCTTCTCCCCAAACCTCCTCTATCCTTGCCATTGCGTAAATTGATATAAGAATCTTTATGCCAGGAGTTGCCAAGAAACCGCACGGTAGCACATCATCCTTCAACACCCCTTTGTGCTCAAATGGAACTGGTGGAAAGAGCCGGAGTGCTTCATTTAGTGCAGCATGCAAGTAGACTGATTTTGCAAGCTCTTCGGTATTAAATATGGCCATCCCGTCAGAGGTGAAGCTCCGAGAAAATGAATTCAATTCATTTAGGATCTTTTCCTCGACATGACGATTTTGTGTAAGCAGCCAGAGGAACCATGAGAGGCCAGCCCCACTTGTGTCACGACCTCCTAGCATTAGGTTGACAATAGTGTCTCTTAAGAACTTGTCTCTGTTGCCGGTTTCGTTATCATCTATATAAGATGACAAAAAAGAAGGCATGTTCTCTATCCCCTTTGCTGCCTTATTCTCGGCTCTCCTTTTCTCAATTGCTTCTTCGACAAATTGATCAATCACTCTCCTTGCATCAGCTAGCTTCTTTTCTCTTCCCATATTTAGTCTTCGTAAAAGCTTCCACACCGCCACCGGCATGGCATGCCGAAATAACAAACTCTCCATGGCATCATCCATTGCTCGAGCAAAAGGTACAGTCGGTAACTCGATAGAGAGGCTCTTAGGATCGGCACCAAAGACTAATTTGGTAGTCGTGTCGAAAGTTAGCCGCATAAACACATCTTGCATGTCTATAGGTTGACCTTGCCTGGATGCATGGGCCAAGAATGGGAGGAGTGCCTGCTCCACTATGTCCCGGCTTGACTGCGCCACATAGGCACGGAAGCGAGAGTGGGAAAATAACATTTGTTGCTTAACACGTTGATACCGCCATATGTCATCATCAGAATTAATGATGCCATCACCAAGTACATCGAATATCTCCAAAAACTCCTTGCCTTTAGGATAGTTTTGGAAATTTGATGTGAAGATATGTTGTATGTTCAAGGGATCACATGTGAAAAAGATATTCATGCCTGTAAACCAATCACCACGGAAATAGAAGTTGCAACGGCACCTACGTAGGACGTCGGTGCTATACGCATGTAAATTGTGGAGATTTAATATTAGTGCCGGCATCATGCCCACTAACGGCCAATACACCGGAACATTAGGTTGTTTGTTTCTAGAGGAGACAAAGTTATGGTAGTAATAGAGGAAAAGAAGGAGGCAAGGAATGGAGAACATAAGCTCCAGAGGAGAAAGAGATGGCCAGGCCATTGTTTGCTAGGTTGAGATAGAGAGGATGTGCATTGGCTTAGATATATATATAGTAATTTCCTTTGTCTATGTGACTGTGCACCCAAATATTGTTCCAATTATTGAGGTGTCGTTTACTTGCACGCCACAATATATCGATCTTATCTTATTATCTATACTGGACATGAAGAAACTTTCTTTAGAGTTTAATTCTTGAAATAATTCTTTAGAGTTTAATTAGATCAATTCTTGGAGGCCGGGTAATTAAATGTCCTAACTGAACGTTATCTGTTCATCTTTGTTGCCGTTTACTAAAAGGTGATTCTTTACAAATTTCACAATGTATAAAAGAGAAATTAAACTCAATAAGTTTCTTGATTTTTAACCCTAGCTGCCTAATGCTCACCCCGCAGTTTTGAACTTGAGTGCTCACCATGCAGCTGCGTAACCCTAGCTGCCTTTGAAGGGGAAGGCTCCGTTTGGAGAGGAGCGGCCTTGTCCGCCGAGATGTCGCCGCTATAGTAATCAAACCATATACTTATCCGTTATAATTTTTCCGATACGCATACAGATACGGATAGTCTTGGATACGAATATGGATCATATTTTAAACGGATACGGATCGGATATCGGACGGATACGAATACAGATACAAATATAATTTGGATACTTAAAAACAATATTAAAATTTAAATTGTTTCCTACAAATAAAAATATAGGTATGTTGCTTTCTTTCTTGATGATTGATGAATATGTTGGTATTGTAATTTACAAGAATAGCAAAATGCATTGACATAATTAAATATCTTTGTGGTACGTCCATCTTCAAACAGTGTGTGTGCACGTCTTTGTCTTGTTCTGGCCCCGTCCAATTAATGATTGTAGAATGTCTTCACCTACAGAATCCCATGCTGCAACTGATGATGTCGACAACCCGGTTGAACTTGAAGAAGGTGAAGGTAGCGAGAGTGTTGACTTAAGTAAGGAACGAAGAGATACGGTCGATGCCGCAACTGATGATGCCACAACTGAAGATGCTGCAATTGAAGATGATGAAATTAATGATGATGGTGCTTCCAATCACAAAACTGAAAAGTGCCATGACCTAGAGTTCTATTTGGAAGAACCCAATTATTTGGTAGAAGATGAGGCTTCTTTTGATGTTTTGAAGTAGTGAAATCAAAATTCGAACAAGTATCCTATTCTAAGCAAGTTAGCGCGTGATGTGCTTTTCATTCCCATCACGACTGTGGCTTCGGAATCGGCCTTTAGTGCCGGAGGTCATATATTAGACCACTATCTAAGTTTTCTCTCCAAAAATATGGTGGAGATTCTCGTTTGTGGGAGTGATTGGATAAAGGCTACTGCAAAAACCACCATTCAAATGTTACAAGTAAGAGTTCAGTTTCAAATTTGTATTCGTTTAAAGCTTTATGACGGGACTTCGTCGCGAAAAGTACCGTCGCAAATAGAAAAAGCACGTTTATGACGGTACTCCGTCGCGAAAAGTCACTTTTTATCCTCGTGAAAAGTGCCTGTCTTTTGTAGTGACAGTATGATATTCGAATATGAAGTAGATTTTTATGAAGTAGTATCAGTTTATGTGCACATCAAATCTGAGTGGTTACATCAGTTTATGTGCACATTAATTGGTTTAGTACAGAGAATATACTTAGTTGGGTCACATCAGTTTATGTGCACATCAAATAATCTGAGTGGTTACATCAGTTTATATGCACCTTAATTGGTTCAGTACAGAGAATATACTTAGTTGGGTCACATCAGTTTATGTGCACATCAAATAATCTGAGTGGTTACATCAGTTTATGTGCACATTAATTGGTTTAGTACAGAGAATATACTTAGTTGGGTCACATAAGTTTATTTAATGGAGCGGTTAGTAGTTGAATAAATATATGGTTTTCATCTCTGAAATGAACAAACAACTTACAGTTATTAGTTTCTTTCTCAAAACTGTAGCATCAATTTGGAAATGTGACTACCTGTTTCCATACAAAAGTTTTGATACACAGAGAAGGTTTAATCATCAATTTAACCAACTCAAGTTTAATCAACTCAATGATAATGTATTTTCTGCATGTTTTCATACATAGAGCAGGTTTAATGATTGTGGGGAACTTATATTTTCTTTTTTCCTTGCAACTTGATTTGTTATTTTGGAACTTCAATTTATCATCTTTCTTTTTTTCTCGCAAAGAAAAGTGCCATGACCACTATATCTTACATCACTACTGATCATTTACTATTTACATTTTTTTTATGATGTATTGCCAACTGGAATATTATAGGTTGAAGATTTGAAGATGAAGATGATTACCGAGGGTCACTTGCTCCTTTTTTTTGTTAACTGAAAGTGTGACATGTTTTAGATATGTACTGTTTGTGTTTTCTAAATTATGGATTGTTTGGTGGTGATATTTTGAACAGTGTGACATGTTTTTAAGTATGTACTTCTTTTCTTTTGTTAAATAATTACTGACATGTTTCTAATTTGTGGATTGTTTGTTGAATTGTTATAGGCTAGTATCAAAGGAGCTGAGGGGGGTAGTAAACAGTTGCCAAAATGTTCTCATTTTTCATTCAACCAAACTATTTCAACAAATGCACATTCCCATTTTTATTTTGATTCTGATTGCTATTTCAGCACTGACTGTAAGTTTGGACTTGGAGCTCATGTATCGCTTAATAGGTAAGCGATATTTAATTTCATCTGCCATGTTTGGTCCTCATGTTTGGATACAGAACAAAATTGAATATAATTTTATTAGATACGGATAGTTTCGGATACGGATATTTATCGGATTTTAAACGGATATGAATACGAATCGGATATCGGACAAATAGCAATATGAGTCGGATAATTTAAATTAAAGCAATATTGGTAATTCAAATTGTTTCATGAAAATAAATATGTAGGTCGGATAAATAATATTGGGTTCTTTTTTATGACTGATAAATATGTTAGTACTCTAATTTACAAGAGCAGCAAACTGCATTGTCATTATTAAACAAGGTCTTTGCTCTTAGGTTGTACGTCAATCTCCAAACAGTGTGTAGTGCGTCCAATTCCACTAATTCTAATGAACAGTGGATTTACGGTACCACGTCGTTTATGTGCACATTAATTGGTTTAGTACAGAGAATATATATAATTAGTTGGGTCACATCAGTTTATTTAATGGAGTGGTTAGTAGTTGAATAAATATATGGTTTTCATCTCTGAAATGAACAAGCAACTTACAGTTATTAGTTTCTTTCTCAAAACTGTAGCATCAGTTTGGAAATGTGACTACATGTTTCCATACAAAAGTTTTGATACACAGAGAAGGTTTAATCATCAATTTAACCAACTCAATGATAATGTATTTTCTGCATGTTTTCATACATAGAGCAGGTTTAATGATTGTGGGGAACTTATATTTTCTTTTTTCCTTGCAACTTGATTTGTTATTTTGGAACTTCAATTTATCATCTTTCTTTTTTTCTCGCAAAGAAAAGTGCCATGACCACTATATCTTACATCACTACTGATCATTTACTATTTACATTTTTTTTATGATGTATTGCCAACTGGAATATTATAGGTTGAAGATTTGAAGATGAAGATGATTACCGAGGGTCACATGCTCCTTTTTTTTGTTAATTGAAAGTGTGACATGTTTTAGATATGTACTGTTTGTGTTTTCTAAATTATGGATTGTTTGCTTGTGATATTTTGAACAGTGTGACTTGTTTTTAAGTATGTACTTCTTTTCTTTTGTTAAATAATTACTGACATGTTTCTAATTTGTGGAATGTTTGTTGAATTGTTATGGGCTGGTATCAAAGGGGCTGAGGGGGGCAGTAAACAGTTGCCAAAATGTTCTCATTTTTCATTCAAACATACTATTTCAACAAATGCACATTCCCACTTTTATTTTGATTCTGATTGCTATTTCAGCACTGACTGTATATGGTATATGCCTATGCAGCTATGGTAGACTACAAATAATAAAAAAATCTTATTAAAAACGAGTTGATTCATAAGTCACGAGTCAACTCGAGTTACTCGCGACTTGAATTAAAGTCAGCGAGCCAGCTCGACTCAGTATTCTCAACACAAATCGACTCGTCTCACTATCTTCCAAGTTAAATTCGAGTTATCCATAACTCGAGCTAACTCAGCTCGTGAGCCAATGAGCCAAATTAAATATCGCTTACCTACTAACCACAACATGAGGTCCACAAGTTTGGTCCTCATGTATGGATACAAAACTAAATTAAATATAATTTTATTAGATACGGATAGTTTCGGATACGGATATTTATCGGATTTTAAACGGATATGAATACGAATCGGATATCGGACAAATACGAATATAATTCGGATAATTTAAATTAAAACAATATTGGTAATTCAAATTGTTTCATGAAAATAAATATGTAGGTTGAATAAATAATATTGGTTTTTTTTTATGACTGATAAATATGTTAGTACTCTAATTTACAAGAGCAGCAAACTGCATTGTCATTATTAAACAAGGTCTTTCCTCTTAGGTTGTACGTCAATCTCCAAACAGTGTGTAGTGCGTCCAAATCCACTAATTCTAATGAACAGTGGATTTACGGTACCACGTCGTGTCATCTTCATGAAAGTGCACACTGAAATGTGTGAGTTTGGCCCATTTTCATGCTCAAAATCCAAACAAGCACGTCCAAAGAAAAACTAACAGTATGGATTATCCACTGGGCATAATACTTCAAGGACATAATTTGTGAGGTGAACATTGAACATTAGGTTTTAATGCTTTGTCTGTTTTGGTACAATGTATTATCAATACTAACATTCATTCTATGCTAATAAGTATGTGTAGGGTCTAGGTACTGATTTTATAGAATCAACTGGGGGAGGCAATTTTCAAGCACTCCTCAATGTGCAATCTGGACAACAGGTGGCAACGTGTCAAGCCGCAATCAACCAATGGTTCGGAGAAGAAAACCAGAACAACCAGCCCATCTAGTATGGGGTGTGTCAACCTTTATCACAGATCAAAATAAGTAGCCTCTTTTTGTAAATTTTTTGTGATGGGTCATGCGTATATTTTGGGTATAGAAACAAGTTATTTATAGTTCTGTGGTTGCAATCCTTTTTGGTCTTATGTTACAATGAATGCTTTAATTTACTATTTTAATTAATGATAATTAAAATGTTACTCTCCATGTTTCATTGTGTTGTTCTTATTATGTTTCAATGGAAAATGTAAAAGATTTCTTGGTTGCCACTGGGTTGGTACCAAATTGGTACGTGGAGGATTATAGAAATTGTGCATGCTGATATTTTGCTGGAAAGTCAATTTTTTTTATCGGAATATCCATACAAATATGGGGTAATACATTGCATGTAAAAGGTCCAAACAATATCCTTGCAAATAATCTGGTGGGGCCCACCTTCGTTAACCTTGCAAATAACCTGGTGGGGCCCACCTTCATTAACCATGCAAATAAACAGGGGGTCCCACCTTCTTTACCCATGCAATTGTTCAGTGCTCTATCCTTGCAAATACTAAGATGGGCCCACACTCAATAACCATGCAATTACTCAGTGCTTTATCGTTGCAAATACTAAGATGGGACCCACGCTCAATAAACATGCAAATACTTCCTGTAGGTGCCAAATCTCAGACTTTTTGCATGCATAATTTTTACATGCGCAGGCTCATGTAATAAAATAGAGAAAAGTTTTTACAAGTGTAGCTCATGTAAGAAGTCTGAAATTGAGTATTTACATGGAGGCTTGTAACATGGGTAGTTCTTACATAAGTAACTCATGTAAATTGCTTTTTTCGGACTTGTTGCGAGGGTGAGCTAATGCAAAAACCGAAATCTTGCCCATGTAAGAAACCAAAATTCTAGTAATGGATATACACCTAGAGAATCTTCTTCGGCCTCCAGTGAGTCGCCTTTGCCCCTTGGCTAGGGGTGTAAATAGTTCAGATACAGATGTATAGTGATCAAACCGTATCCTTATCCGTTATAATTTTTTTTAATATGGATAGTCTCGGATACGGATAAATATCGGATTTTAAACGAATATGAATACAAATCGGATATCAGACAAATAGGAATATAATTCGGATAATTTAAAACAATATTGGTAATTTAATTTGTTTCATGAAAATAAATATGTAGGTCGATTAATAATGTTGGTTTCTTTTTTTATGACTGATAAATATGTTGGTACTCTAATTTACAAAAACATCAAACTGCATTGTCATTATTAAATAAGGTCTTTGCTCTTAGGTGCATGGTATAATGTCAATCTCCAAATAGTGTGTGTAGTGCGTTCGTTGTCTTGTCCTTGCCCCGCGTCTTCAAATTAATTGGACGGTGATGGCTTGATGGGATGGGAAAAATATATGATCCAACGGTTGTCATATCATCCAACACCAGATATAAAAAACAAAAAAAAATCTCTGGAATCCGGATAGTCCCACGAGGAAAATGTAAATAATAGATGAACATTTATATTGTACAATGTTTTTTGGTTAGGGATCCGAATTCAAACTTTCTTTGTTTTCAGTAACAAATTCTTTGGTTTCATTTTACAGCCTTACACCATTATTTATTGTATACTAATTGTGGGACTGATCAATGGTCCGCTCACATTGAGACTTAATTATAAAATAAATGAAAAGGTTAAAAATGATTTTATCAACTTGTTATGTGTGAAAGAATTAACTCCGATGATTGCTAACGCATAATGCACGGCCCAAGTATTTTCTTTTATAAAATAAATGCTTCTTATTGATTTATGGGCCCGTGGCCTGTTAGGCTTAGATAGGCCGTAAGGCCCAAAATCACTTGGCATCTCTCCATTTCTTTGATTGGGATCTCCACGCGCAATATGTCTCAGTCTATATCAAGGTAAATAGCGCGCTATTGCGCCGCTATAGCATTTTCGGACCATAAAAGCTATAGCGCTATTGGCACTATAGCGCGCTATTTGGACATAGCGTTGTTTTCAGCTGTTCCGCTATGATGCGATAAACGCTATTTAAACCTTTGGTATATATCATTAGGGTCAGAATAATATTGGTTTCTCATTTTTATAGCAATTGGTTGTTTACCCAATTTTTTTTTAATATCCTCAACTAAATAAATAACTACAAAAATGTCCTCAATTTTTTTTTAAAATGCCCCAACCACCAGGACTCTTGACGGTTCTATTCCGAAGTGAACCGCTAGGAATGATTTTTTAATATCCTCCACTAAATAAATAATTAAAAAAATGCCCTCAATTTTTTTTAAATGCCCAACCGCCAGGATTCTTGGCGGTTTTGTACTTTAAAAAAAAAAATTCAAATGCAAGCACTAAACTAAATCTCAGCAATTGTCTTTTTTTTTATTATAGCATATCATAGATCTTAATACCAAAACATTAAACTAAATTTCAAAATGAAAACATTTACATGAATAACATTTGAACTAAAAAGATGAAGATATAACAAAAAAAAACTCTAGATATGAGAATTCACACATTTACATGAACACTGTCTAAGAAAAAGTAGTACAAAATAGATAACTTGATAAAAGAGTACAAAATCGGAACTTAAAAAGAATTAATCGGAAACTTCAACTTAAGTTTTGAGACACTTTCCTTTATTTTTGGGGCTAAAAAATCCGGTTATCCATTATACCTTTTACAGAGTATCTTTTTTCCTTGACTTGTAAAGTTTAGAAATAGGTCCTCTTAAAATATAGCTAATATCCTTATACAACATTATTGGATCTTTTCTACTGAGATTTAAGTAAATTGGAAAATGTGGATAAAATCTGCACTCCTTTTTTGAATTTTAAGAAAGGAATATATGGATTCTCTTTGATGCCATTTTATTAAAGAATTTTAAGAAAGGAATGAAGTTTTCAAGACTAAACAGAAGACATACGAGAATGATACTTCTTCAGGCAATCCTAATTTAGCTGATATTCAAGATAATTATGTGTATTTAGGAGTTTATTTTGGGATTTTATTTCAGAATGAGATTTCAAGTCAAGAAAAGAATTGTTGTATATGTTTTTCATCTCATCATATATTTTCATCAAGTTTAATATAACATGATGTCAGGAATAGTAGGTTATGTTTGGCAGGTTATATTAAGGAGGAATAATTTATTATTTAATATAGGGTATTTTGGGAGGTATTATTTATAGGTTTCTCTTTTTAGAGATTTATGTTGTTATAAATATATCTCATTTGTACCCTATGTAATTATAAAGTTAAGAATATAGTTAAGTTTCCTCATAAAATTTATGTCTCTTGTTTCTGTCTCTTTCTAGAAACCCTAACATGAAATAAGTTTTTAGAGATTGATTTTGGACTCACTTGAGTGTATTTTAACACTTTCAATTCAAAAATTGTTGTTGAAGCCTGGAATAAGTATTTTTCTGGGGTTTTCCTTTTGTTTCTCAGTGAAAATGCATTTTACTTGGTGCTTATGAAGGCATAATGATGCTGTAACCAGGATTAGAACGGAGATCTTAAAAAATTAAACTTCACTTATAGTTCAAATTAAAGATCTTAATATACTTAAATTCAAATTTAAACAACTTCATTACAAGAAGTAAATTAATTACAACAGAGGTCCACCATCAAATGACAAACAAAGGCAAGCATTGTTTGAGTGGTCCCCATATAGACGAGATTGAACGAAGAAAAAAAAAACTCATCTCTAAAAACGTGTTTGGTCTCCCATGTAGTTTGAGTGGTCCCCACAGATATTTATGGTGCGGGTATATTTGAGAAATTTGATTGGAGAAATAATATTTACGTAAAACTTATTCACCTCATAGGTATAAATACTTCCGTGCATAGGTATAAATACTTTCTTACATAAGTATTAATACTTTAGAAAAAAATTCAGTGCTGGAGTTTTGGCGGTCCCCACAGGTAGTTATGGTAGTTACAGTGCGGGTACTGTAGCGTGGGTACTGTTATCAGCTTCCATTATTTATAGGTTTCTCTTTTTAGATATTTATATTGTTATAAATGTATCTCATTTGTATTTTATGTAATTATGAAGTCAAGAATACAATTAAGTTTCCTTATAAAATTTATCTCTTGTTTCTGACTTCTCTTTCTAGAAACCCTTACATGAAATAAGTTTTTAGAGATTGATTTTGGGCTCACTTGAGTGTAATTTAACACTTTCACTTCAAAAATTGTTGTTGAAGCCTGGAATAAGTATTGTTCTGGGGTTTTCCTTTTGTTTCTCAGTGAAAATGCATTTTACTTGGTGCTTATGAAGGCATAATGATGTTGTAACCAGGATAAGAACGGAGATCTTAAAAAATTAAACTTCACTTATAGTTCAAATTAAAGACCTTAATATACTTAAATTCAAATTTAAACAACTTCATTACAAGAAGTAAATTAATTACAACACAGGTCCACCATCAAATGACAAACAAAGGCAAGCATTGTTGCTTAATTCATCCTAGAAAAACATCATCTTCATCTAGAAAAACATCATCTATCCAACTCTTTATTTATTAAAACATGTACCTTTGTACTTCGCCAATCATACCCTAATGGTAACAAAAGGGAAAAATCACGCACTTCGCCTCTTTTCCACTCCTCGATGGAAACGGCTTTCGACTTACGTTGCATATAGTTTGTAATACAATTATCACAGTTTGTAATACAATTATCACGAGTAACCACCTCAAGTTCATATGAGAAAATATTTTGGCCCTGATCAGGCAGATCAATGTAATACAAAAAGAGAGCATACCCAACATTCGAGGGTTCCTTCACAAGCAAAAACAGATCTTTACCGGGTCCAAGTAAGGTATAATAAAGAACCTCTTCATCAAATTGTAGTATATGGCAGGGTTTACCATAAGTGTAGAAACTACCGACGTCACTGTAGTGAGGGCCAGGGTTCCAGTGATCTTTCCGAAAATGTGCCCGCCATTCTCCTACAAGCAAACTTCTCGTCATAAAATGAAATCAAGATTTGCCATAAGACAAATGATTATAGTAAGCTGTACTACATTAAGTTTTAAGTTTCAATCAAGAACAATACAACCATGCAGTACCAACCAATACTTGGTACCACAGCCATTACACAATATAAACACTGCATTTTTTCTTAGTGGATTTGTTGTACTGATACCAGGACAAAAAAGTATTGACCAGAAATAATGTGCACCTGAAAAGGCCTTGTGAGCACATTCTGGTATTGGGCATAGAGACGGGCCAAACTCACACGTTTTAGAGTGCATTTGCATCTGTGAGTATGGAAAAGACTGGCGGCAACCTAAATTGGCGTAAATGCAAGGGAGGTGTATCGATTCCAACACCTCGAGTGCGATGATGTGGGACCCTATAGGATTATTGCAGGTGGGACACTTGTTTTGTACTTTAGACCAGCAGGTGGTACACGCTACATGTCCCGATATGCACTGCCAAAAGTACGTGAATTTGTTCAGTTTTTTGCATTTGCAATATAATATAAAGGGAAAATTGGTTATTTGCCACTCCAAAACCTTCAAATTGTAAAAATGTCATCCCAAAATTTGAAATTGTAAAAATGCCACTCTAAACTTCATTAATTCCTAATTTTGTCATTTATACTCTATTCTTGTACTATTTTTATTAAAAATTAACTGAAAAATTTATACCCTTCGGAAATACAGAGTACAAGAATACAGTATATGTATTTCTTTGGATCGATACCTTTGTTATTTTTAATAAAAATAGTACAAGAATAGAGTATAAATGGCAAAATTAGGAATTAATGAAGTTTAGAGTGGCATTTTACAATTTCAAATTTCGGAATGGCAATTTTACAATTTGAAGGTTTTGGAGTGGCAAATAACCAATTTTCCCTAATATAAAAACAAAAAATGCTTCAAGTTGTACCAAATTGAATTAAAAATTTCAACTGCAATCATTGCTAGCTTGCGAATTAAACTTGGATTTTACGGATTTACAATCTCTACCGCAAATATCTTATGTCTGTGTCTATCATCAAATGCATACAAAATCATCTTTTTACCAATCTCAATACATTCTAACAAGTGCAAACAAAATCAGAATCTAGCAGGCGAATGCTAATTTAATTTTTGAAAAATAATGAAAACGAAACATTTGGACGTACTAGGTACCAAATTAAGGTTTAAGCAATTGTAATTACATCATTAAAAAATGAGGCTCATTTTGTTGCTAATTTCTGACAAAGTGGAGGGCACGAGGGATATCAATTTTCAGAGAATAAAATTGAAAAATGAACCTGATAAAGTGGAGGGCACAAGGGATTGGTGCAAATGGAGCAGTTTAGTAAGTCGGGATCGATTGTGACTCCATTCTCTTCCCTTCCTTCAGTAAGAGAAGGATTTGAAGTCTCTTCTTCTCCACCGATTTCTATTGAAGACGCAGAATTCGAAGTCTCTCCTCCCCCAATTTCTCTCTGAGACAAAGGGTTCAAATTCTCTTCTCCTCCAGTCTCTTTTTGAGGAGGAAGATTCGAAGTTTCTCCTCCTTCATTTTTAGTCTTTCTGTGCTTCATTTTCGGCTTCGGCTTCGCCATGGCAACCCCTGGTTGTCTCCTGTTTGAACAAAGAGAGAGAAATGAGTCTCTCTTTAAAAACCCTACTATCAACGAGTACTATGTCAGAACGGGATATGAAACGAGTTCAATACAGATATTCGTAAGAATATAATGGCAACTTGGTCATGTTAGTTGTTCAGTAGGCTCGGCTTCACTTGTTATTTCACATTGAATAGTAGAAGTAGCTCTCCTACAAAAAGATTTTCACATTAACTAGAAAGAAAGATCGATGTCCCGAGAAGGTTGAACAAAACTAACCTATACCAATGCTTTACGACCACTAGAGAGAGAATTATTGACAGCAGAAGAGGCTCCAACGCCGGTCTCCTTCAACTCGTCCTTGTCGCTTTCCCCGAGTTCTCGTTGTGGCGAGAGAGAATTGGATCAAGCAGTCCCTCTATTTTTGAGGATTTTTCTCAATTTTTCCCTCTATTTATGGATAGCTACTTGTACATTTTAACTCCTATATATAACATATATAAACATGTTTAGGGGAACATTAACAAACAAATTTCAAAAATAACACACTCATACCAATTTTCCAAATTTATAAAACACGAGACAACTAATTATATATAGAACCCATGTATGAAAAAAAATTGGTTTTTACATAATCATTTTTGTATCATCTTATAAGTTCCATACAAGAAAACTGGGAACAATTATTTCTTTTCTTTTTTTGCAAATTCATAATAATAGAAATTACGATGCAATATTTTATGGCTTTATCAACACAAAGTCAATTATATTATTTTCTATTTTTTTTCATTTACTACCTGAACGAAAAGAAAATTTGGCAATATTTTAATATATATTATCCAAATTATAAAAAGTATTATAAGCGTAGCATTTATTTGAAGAGGTAAGCAATATACTTTTCTCGTTGAAGAAAATAGGTTCATAATCGGATCTTACCAGAGCTGTTTATTTTTAGTGATTTTAGGAATTTTAAAATAGATGAAGTATCTTAGAATTTGAATGTATTAGAAAAATCACGATAATTTATTTACTTACTCAGAAGTGATTTTTGAATCGGTATCAAAACTTAATTAGATCCAAAATATTTTTATTTTTTTCCAGTAAAACACTAATTAGAAATAGTTTAATTTTTGTTTACATCCGGAAAAAATATTGCCTGAAAAATGTTTCGTAGTACTTTTAGTATATCTAAATCATAAATATTTTATCTATTTTGTTTGATTTTCCTTCTAAAATATTCAAATTATAAATTGTTCTTTCTATTTTTGAAAATTATTAAACAAACTATTAAAATTCAAACGTTGAATTTCGAATTTCTGAGGTTTTTGGCTGTCCTTCATTTCAAATGGCGGACACCAAAAATGTGCCCGCCATTTTACGTTGCGGACGTGCTAAATTTTGAATTTTCAGGATTTTCAATGAATAGGTCGATTTCCTGTTGCCGGGGAATGAGGAACGGGCGCTCAATATAACTTTAGTGGTTTTTTGGTTTATCTTTTTTTGGACAAGAATATTTTTAAAATTTTCGACACCTTTTAATGTGGAGATCATGTTGAGCGGTTCAAATCGATTGGTTGTACTTTGAAAATAAAGATAATAATGTGAGACACGATTAAGATTAAGGGACGAAAGACAAAGCATTTGAACCCTCTCATTCTAAAAATAAAAAATTCTGATAAATAAGGGAGTTCATAATAAAAAAAAATGTAAATAAAATATAAAGTGGGGCAGCTTTTAATTTGAAGAAGCAAAGAAAATCTGGGAAGCTCATCATGCGGGTTTTATCTGGATCCGAATCCGAAAAATAATAAATTAGAATATTTGGATCCGAATCCGAAAAATAATAAATTAAAATATTTAGATCAGGTTATTAGCGGATCCAAACCAGGTTAATATTCAGACGGATACTATATATAATCTGGACCGGGCTTATCTTCACAAACTTTATAATATTGAAACCTTTGTAGTATATAAAAACATCCCTTTTATTTATCTTTCCCTAGTGGGATTAAGTAATGAGTGAGGCTATGGTGCTATGCATAGCATGGATGGCTAGTGTACTACGGCTCAATATGGTACTTTTTAAAATCCTAACGGTCGATCCGACCGTTCAATGTGATAACCATATGAATATGTACTTGCAAACTAAATTTTATATTTTTTTGAATTTTTTTACTATTTTTTCAGATAGGTAGAATTTTGATGGTTCAGAATTTTCAAAAAACACTGATTTTTCTACCTATCTGAAAAAATAGTAAAAAAATTCGAAAAAATATAAAATTTAGTTTGCAAGTACATATTCATATGGATATCACATTGAACGGTCGGATCGACCGTTAGGATTTTAAAAAGTACCATATTGAGCCGTAGTACACTAGCCATTGGTGCTATGCATAGCACCATAGCCTCACTCGCAAGTAATATCCAAATCCGGAGCTGGCTTTTTTTTTTTTCTTTTGCTTTTGCTGCCTTACTAAGCCACCCAAAAACAAACGTCTATTTAAAAAAATGCAGCGGCTGCACACACTATTTGAATATATAGGTACCACCTAAGAACAATGACATTTAATAATGTCAATGCATTTTGCTATTTTTGTAAATTACAGTGCCAACATTATTTATCCGACCTACATTTTTATTTTCACAAAACAATTTAAATTACCATCATTGTTTCTAACTATTCGAATTATATTTGTATCCATATTCGCATATACCCGATATCTGATTCATATTCGTATCCGTTTAACATCTAATTTGTATCTATATTCGACACTATCTGTATCTATATTTATATTTGTATTTGTATTCAAAAAATTATAATTGATAAATATACAGTTTGATCACTGTCAATTTATGTTCGATCCATTTACACCCATACATGAGCCCCACATTTCTATTCAACAATCTCCTTTAAAATAAAGGGAGCACCTAGCTGTCCCCCTATAACAATCCTTCATTCTGTCCCTCAGGCATTAACTACCTGAGAAACTACTAACTACCAACTACTTGGGGACCACCTAATATTTGAAAGATTTACAACTAGCGCACGCAAATAAGAATACATATGTGCGCAAGTATTAATATATAATATATCAAGTATTCATATATAAGATATCAAGTATTTCGAAAAAAATGGACACATCACTCACCCATCTTTTACATGTTTTTCAAGGTGAGTTTTTTTTCTCCGTTCAATCTAGCCAATGTTTCTGACGATCTGTGAGAAATTTTGCGAATCTAAAACCACGAACATCTTTTACGTAATTTTTTCTTTCAAATGAGATCCATGATGACATACTTTCGAGTTGTCCGTCGCGCAAGTATTCATATCTCGTCATGCAAGTATTCATACCTCATCATGCAAATATTCATACATCGTCATGCAAGTACTCATATCTCGTTGTGCAAGTGTAAATAGTTCATGTATCAAGTGTTTTGTATCTAACAAATTCTATCAAAAAAAATTTCATATGACACTGGATGATATCTGAAAATATTAATATCAAGTATTACAAGTAGTCATACCTCGTAATGCAAATGTGAATAGTCTATGTATCAAGTATTTGTATCTAACAAATTCTATCAATTTTTGTTTCCATATGGCAATGGATGATATCTGAAAGTATGAATATCAAGTATTGCAAATATTCATATCTCATCATGCAAGTGTTAATAGTTCATGTTTCAAGTGTTTTATCTAATAGATTATATCAAAAAAAAATTCTTGTGGCATTGGATTACGTTTCAAAGTATTAATATCAAATATTGCAAGTATTCATATCTCGCTATGAAAATGTGAATAGTTCATGTATCAAGTGTTTGTATCTAATAGATTCCATCAAATTTATTTCTCTTATAGCATCGGATGACGTTCGAAAGTATTAATTTCAAATATTGCAAGTATTCATATTTCATCACGCAAGTGTGAATAGTTCATATGTAAAGTGTTTATATATTACAGATTTTATGAAATTTTAATTTTTTTTTTTCATATGGCACAGTTATAGATATGACTATTATGTAGCATGTTTAGCAGACAATATATAATATTTCTAAGATTTTCATTGGATAACTCACCGTCAATTAATAGCCAATAGGTTACATAGTTTGTTCATGTATCAAGTATTTGTATTTAACAAATTCTGTCATTTTTTTTTCTTATGGCATTAAATGACGTTTGAAAGTATTAATATCAAATATTGTAAGTACTTATACCTCGTTATATAAGTGTGAATAGTTTACGTGTCAAGTATTTGTATCTATCATATTATATCAATTTTTTTTTTCATATGACACTAGATTAATATCAAATTTTTAAAAGCAAATATACCCCTATAAATTTACAATAAAGAAATAACAAATAAAAATTGCAAAGCTGAAATGTAAAAATGACAAATAAAAATGCTTCCATATCCATAATTCTCATTTTCTCAACTCTAAAAAAATAGGAATCTTAAATAAATAAAAAATACAGGCCAACAAAACCTTATCTATAATTGTCATTTAATTATCGCCATAATCTGTTCAGAGGAAAGAACAAAATTTAGTAACAACATATGAAACAAGAAAACTATGTTAACCTATAAATGAGTCAACTATTTGAAAATTATAAAAATCATGAACAGAAATGCAATTAACAGATGCATACACTATATAAATATTTTGCAATTACAAAACAACAATGTGTACAATAAAGGATGCAGCTATGCACAATTAATTATACATCCAAAATTACTAATCATACCATCACAAAATAGTCTCTACAATACAGATGCTAAGAGAAATTTCTCAAATTACGACTTCTCCTGCAATTTGCACCTCTCAAAATTCCAATATCCTTGAGGGGAAATTTTCAAGTACAAAAAATATTGTCTTTGTTTCTCCATCTTTCTTTTCCAGGGAAGAAGAGAGGAGACAAGGAAGAACACATAATCCAGAACATAGTGAACAAACCATTGAACATAGTTACAACTATTATATATGTCGCACAACATAACTTGATGAAAAAATTGGCTTTCCATTAAGGACATTCTCTCGGACATTTTATCAAACAGGTGGTGTGCAAGGTGTTCATCTCAGTATTGTCCTCCATGAAGCTCAGGACCATGCCATCTAGGGACACTGTGCAGTCCACGTCAGCCCTTGCTCCACTCACACCTGAGTCGTTAGAGTTCTGTCAACGTCAACCCTAGTTGGTGCTGCCGTGACGGTGGTCCTCGGCACAAAGAAGCGATGAGCAAAGAAGGCCGAACGCTGATCCAAAGGGAAGCAAATCTGCAGCGATTCTAATCCTAACCATTCAAACGATGAAACCCAAGATTCTTTTGAGAAGTCAGTTTTTGTGCACGAATCTCGAAACATATGAACGGTTGAAATTGGAATCGCAGGGACCCTGCGATCCTCTGGGATCGCAGCAGATTTATTTCCAATCCAAAGTCCATGGGTTCGAGATGTGACTGAAGGCGACAACGCAGGAAGAGCTTGAAGAAGACGATGTAGATCGTAACAGCGACACTAGGCATGGCGTTTTAATGGATGTGATGGTGAAAATGGGATGAGAATGAGGTAGGAAATAGCAGTCGAGGTTGAGTGAGATTTGAGGAATAGGTGGATGGAGATGGCGCCATGGACAGAGGCACAGGGAGACGCTTTGGGAGGAGACAAGAAATTCACATGCCATTGAATTGGATGAGACCAGAATTCAACATTTATAGCATGTAAAAGGCAACAAATATGAAATGGATGTCTCCTTTGCAGAAGAAATGGAGAGGAGTCACTCAGAGGTCCCAGGATGGAACTAATATATATCAAAGCATATTTAAAAAAATTATATGATTGCTCTGCTCAAGATAGTATAGTACTACATCTCTGTAACAGTTAGATTTCTCTACATTACCTTGACCGAGAAAATCCCATTTTTTGCTTTACTGGCAGCTGAACTGTTGTCAGAATGTTCATGCAATTGGTATAGCCCAAAACCTGTATAATCCTCTATACATTCCATGTAACAGTTTCAGTATCCACCAGATCTTTTACCAGTAACAGTAACAACCTGTGCTCAGCTGTGGACGGGATAGTAGACAGCACGCCTTGAAACCAAGGCTCCCCAAATGCCCAGCATCAGTGTAGCAGGTCACTGTTCCCATCTAATTGGATAAAATAAATGCATACATTTTTTTTGATAAGCCAGAAAATTCGAGTTCTAAGGTAATAGTCAGATTCAGAAATGGACGTGGTGATATTCAAACATGTAGTCCCATCTCAGCAACAGCAACAACGACAGTACCAACAGCAAGCCGGACAGACAGTCTAAACTGAACCTTTTAAGTTTCAAATTAAAGACCTTAATATACTTATCAAATTTAGACAACTAAATTACCAGCAGCATATCACAACACCAGTTAAAAGGTTCATTTCAAGAAAACCATGATTACTCAGATAACTAATATAGAATTCTAAAACAAGGAGATTACTGACATGAGTTACATAGATAGAACCATCCTAGAAGAAGATCACCTTCTTCAGTCTGACGAACTTGTATCTGACTCTTCATCCAACTCTTTATTTATTAAAACATGTATCTTCATATTTCCCTTTGTATACCCTAATGGTACCAAAAGGAAACGACCACACACTTTGGCTCTCTTCCACTCCTTGATGGAAATGGCTTGCGACTTCAATTGCACCGAGCTTTTAATATAATTCTCACGAGTAACAACCTCAAGTTCATATGGGAAAACATTTTGGCCCCGATCGGGCAAATCAATGTAATATAAAGAGAGAGCATTCCCAACATGGGGAATGGATTCCTTCACAAGCAGAAACAGATCTTTACCGGGTCCAAACAATGTATAATATGGATCCTCTTCATTAAATCTTATAGTGCGGGAGTGACCATAACCGTAGTGAACGCATGGGTTCCGGTGGTCTTTCAAAAAATGTCCCCGCCATTCTCCTATAAAATTGTGCATAAACAAAATTCTCGTCAGAAAATTTGAGAAATGAAGATTTGTCAATCAAGGCTCACACAAGACAAATGATTTTAGTAAGCTGTACTATATGCAGTTTAAGTTTCAATCAAGAACAGTAAAACAGTAAAACTGTCCCTGTATTTTTGTGCTTATGGTCAATGTTTTGCTTACATGTTAGTGGATTAGTTATACCAGAACAAAAAAGTATCGACAAGCAAAAATGTGCACCTATAGAGGCTTTGTGAGCACAGCCTCGAATTGGGCATAAAGACGGGGCGAATTCACACGTATCAGCGTGCACTTGCCTGTGTGAGTATGACACAGACTTGAGGCAACCTAAATTGGAATAAGTGCAAGGGACATTTGCAGCTTCCAAAACCTTCTCGAGTGCGATGTTGCGGGTCACTACAGGAATATTGCAGGTGTGACACTTGTATTGTACTTTAGTCCAGCAGGAGGGACACGCAACATGACCATTGATACACTGCCAAAAGTATGTGAATTTGTTCAGTTTTTTTCATTTGCAATATAAGATAAAAACAAAAAATGTTTTAATTAAAAATTTCAACAGAAATCCTTGCTAACTAATTGAACTTGCATTTTACTGAATTTACAATCTCAACCACAAATATCTTATGTTTGTTTTTATCATCGAATGTCAATTCATCAAATAGAAAAACACTCATCATTTTTTTGACTTAATTGCAAATGAAATCCATGTTCTTGGCAATAAAAATCAAGTCACCAAATAGAAAAAGAAGAAATTAACAGAAACATTTGTCATAATTACCAACCTGATTCCCTTCTAAAAAGTGCAAACAAGCTCATAATCCAGCACACGAATGCTAATTTCTGACAAATAATAAAAACGAGACCTTGGGACGTATTAGGCACCCAATTAAGGTGAAAACAACTGTACTTGTATCATTACAAAACAAGTCCTATTTTGTTTGATAATTTCTGAGAAATAATAAAACTGACGAAATTCGATAGAGTGTTTTCAAAAAAAAAAAATTAAAATTAAAATATTGTTGGAAGTAATGTTGTACCAACAAGTCATGCAGTCTTTACCAGCATGAACTAACTACGACATGGCTGTTTAAACAAAACCAACAGTAAAAGGCAAATTGGTTCAATTTTAGCTTTTGCAATTAAGGTAAAAATTAACAAAAATGCTTCTATTGTACCAAAACTAATTGTATTTTAACTGCAATTCTTGTACCAAAAAAGTGAATGTTATTGAAAAATAAACCTGATAAAGTGGAGGGCACAAAGGATTGGTGCAAATGGAGCAGTCCAGTAAATCGGTATCGATAGTGACTGTCTCTCTTCCTCCTCCAGTCTCTTCTTGAGGAGGAGCAGGATTAGAAGTGTCTTCTCCCTCTATTTTTCTTGGAGATGGAGGATTAGAAGTCTCTCCTCGCCCGATTTCTCTTTGAGTCTGATTCGGAGTCTCTCCTCCCCGGATTTCTCTTTGAGTCGGAGGATTCAAAGTCTTTCCTCTTCCAATCTCTTTTTGAAGAGGAGGAGGATTCGAAGTTTCTCCTCCTTTATTTAAAGTTTTTCCTCCTTCACTCTCTTTTTGAATAGGAGGAGGATTCAAAGTCTCTCCTCCTTTGTTTAGAGTCTTTCTCCGCTTCGTCTCCGCCTTCGCAATGGAGACGGAGGATTTGGAGCCTCTCGGAGACAGAATATTCGGAGTCTCTCCGCCCACGATTTCTCTTGGAGACGGAGGTTTTGGAGTCTCTTCTCCCCCGATTTCTCTTGGAGAGGGAGGATTCAGAGTCTCTCCTCCCCCAATTTCTCTTTGAGTCGGAGGATTCGAAGTCTCTCCTCCTTTGTTTTGAGTATTTATCCGCTTCGCCATGGCACTTCTAACGGACTCATTTGCCCTCACCCTCACCATGGCAGCTTAGCAAACACCAGTGATGAAAATTTGGGAAGGAAGGAATTGAGGCTCTGATCAGAACCTAATTTTTACAAAAGTAGAAATTATTTCAATAGTGATTTGAAATTGAAATTTTGTGATCAAATACAGCATTATGCAAACCAAATTCATTTGATATACCGAAAATAACTATTCCTGGTTTTTTTTCTTATTCCCATTACTTGCCATTAAACCCTAAAAATTAGGGTTTAATCTGGAAAGAAGAAGAAAAAATTGATATTGTGAATGTGTTGCTATGAATAACAACTACAAAAAACTTACTTGATTGGATCTATAGATCCATCTTCGCACTGCTTGAAGGCTGCATTTGTTTGGCACATTGGTGACTGAAGCAACGATTCCTTCTCTAGTTGTGTAAATTTTAAGGGTTTCCGATCAAAGTGTGAATCTGAGAAAGAACCCAGCCGTAGGGAATTCAGAATCAGTGCAATGAGATCTGAGTCGTCAGTTTTCATCTGACGCGAATCTCAAAACGGACTCCCTTGTCTGTAGCCGTATAGGCACCGAATTTACTTCTTCGGCTGGGAGTACTGTACTCAGTACAAGACCTGAGAGATACGGACTGAGCTTGTGTATTAGAATTTTTTTTAAAAACCATAATTAAAAAAAAAAATTAGCAAACCAACATGATTACTTTGGTTTTTACAAAAACCATAAAAACCGAAATATCAATTCGTTCCGCATCTTTTTTTTCCCTGAGACCGAATTGGCATTTCGGTCCCCCATAATTTCACATTTCAGCAGAGCCGTCACAGAAGATTTAAAATGGACAGGGTCCAAAATGGCAATTCGGTCACAGTAGTTTTTTTTATTTTTTGAAACCGACAAAAGTATGAAAATATACGATTTGATTACCACGTGTCAGTTTGAAGTTTGGAGACATTAAAATTCAAAATGGCCAATTTCCTGTCCTCACATAGGCGATTTGATTACCACGTGTCAGTGATAAGAAAAATAAAAAAGGGTCGAAAGTCACTTCAACAATCAAATCGGTCATCAAAAAAAAAAGGTAGGGACCGAAATGGGATCTCGGTCCAAACATGTTACACTAAAGGCCACAGCGGTTCTGCTGAAAAGCTGTGAAATCATGGGGGACCGAAATGCCAATTCGGTCCTCGAAAAAAAAAAGATGCAGACCGAATTGGCATTTCGGTTCTTATGATTTTTGTAAAAATCAAAGTAATCATGTTGGTTTGCTAATTTTTTTTAATTATGGTTTTTAAAAAAAATTATGTGTATTAATGTCAATTTAATTCTTTTGTTTTAAATAGTGGGTCCAGTTATGTTGGGTCTTTATTTTCGTTGTTGAAGTTCAAACAGTTGATTCAAACTGCTTAACATAATATCAATATTAAAATGTGCTTAGAGAACAAATTTTATATTTTTTGAATTTTTTTACTATTTTTTAATAGGTACAAAATCATTATTTCTGAACCATCAAAAAACAATGGATTTAAATTTATCTAAAAAAATAGTAAGAAGATTTCAAAAAATATAAAATTTGGTCTATAAGCACAGTTTAATATGGATATCATGTTAAACGATTCAGATCGACTATTTGAACTTTGAGAACGGAGATAAAGATGTGCATAAAATCAATGGTGCATTTTAAAACTACTCAATATTATATTAGAATTATCGTATATATATACATGTTTATATCTGCACTTAATAATATTAATAAGTGATACACACATATATACACTAAAGAAGAGAGGTATATTTTTTTTTTATTTACAATAAAGATTGAAAGATATTTTTACAAGAGTATTTTTATGTTCTATAACAATAAATATAAGAAAATTAGTTTTAGAAAAAAATGTGTCCAAAAAAATTGTGTAATTTGTATTATTTACAAATTTATTTACGCTTGATCAAGTCATGTTGTGAACAAACATACTTGTCGTCACTAGTCACTTTAACAATTTTTCAGTAACTTAAATTAGTTTATTGAAAAATCAAAAAATTATAAAACATGTAGAAATTCGGAAAAATTATGAAATAAAGAAAAACTATGTCTAAAAAATTAAATTTATTAATTACGAAATGAGAAGCATGCAAAATTGTTTGTTTTCTTCATGCGTAATTTATTTATCTTTTTGACACCCCATGCAGATTTCAATGAAACCAACTCAGGTGTTTTTCCGAAAGAAAAACATAAACCTGTTTTTTCGGATCTAACCATTCAAATTTTTTCATTCGCGTATCTCGATAAAGAAATTTTTTCATGCACAAATCACGACGAATTTGAATGGTTGGATCTGAAAAAGCAGGTTCCTGCTTTTCTCTCAGAAAAGCAACAGAGTCGTACTCGATTTCAATGAATCAAAATCCAGATTCTCCCACTTTTTTTAAGCCCGTTTGACTTAAAACAGATATAAACCGATTATATTTTGTAAATCATTAAAATGGATAAATTTTGTTGGAGGTCACTGAACTTTGTCTTTTGTTACGAATTAGTCACTCAAATTTGATTTGTCCCAATCAAATTACTAAACTTTTTCACTTGTCTCAATCAAATCACTTTATAATTTTTCTATCCAAAATACTAACGGAATATGTCCATTCCGTCCAAAATATTTCATTACATTCAAAATACTAACGGAATGAGCATATTCCGTTCAAAATACTAATGGAATAAGAATATTCCGTTAGTATTTTGCTGAAAAAGTTATAAAATGACTTAATTGGGACAAATGAAAAATTCAGTAGCTTGATTGAAACAAATCAAACTGAATTGGTCTGAATTCTAATTGAACGGCTGTGATTTCAAAGTACATCCGTTTTTTTAACTTAGCATGAATCTCAAAGTACAAATTTTACTGGTCATATACTATTTCCGAATAGGCATCATTTTTTAGTTAAATCTGAGTCATCCGTTTCAATTTGCTTGAGTCAGGTACCTGGGAGGATTCGGATTCAGCATTGCTATCCTTCCACTGCCACGATAATTCATGACTCACGTAACCATGTGAAGTGTCGTACCATCTTGTGATTAAATTACTCACATGATGTGTCATTTTGTGTCATTTCTATGTTGTGTTGTGCTATTATGAAGTTGATCATAATTAATTGGTCAAGTTGTATCAAGTCTGAGTTGGAATAAATAATAAGGTCAGAATTTGTCATTTATATATTTTTATATCAGTATTTATGTAATTAATTTTGATTGCTTTTAGAGTTTAGAAATTGAAAACAAAAATTCTCATACATTTTAGAATAAGAATTATATATTTTGTCAATGAAACGTTTTGAAAGTAATTTCTTTAGAAAAAATTATATTTACAAAATTATCCTGCATCCTGACATTACAAATGAAATTATCATCTAAAATTTAAAATTAAAATAAAATTACTAATAAAGATGCAAAGAGCATCTTATTGATTCAATGATTTTCTTTTATATAAAAGAGGAGGTTTCAAATGCCTCCATTTTTTGTGCCCCCGTCATGCCTCTATTTTTATAAACTTTAATGACTCAAAATTTAAAACTCAAAAATTAAAATAAAACCATTAGATGTGATCTATGTTATTTTCTTTATGTGCTCATAAAAAATTATCACATTTTAATTTTGTTTTTATGTGAATCAATAAGTTGAAAAATCAACGTCTAGAAATTATCCACATTAGCACGTTTTTTACAAGCTCTTGATGACAACCAAAACAAAATTGAAATATCATAATTTTTTATACATGCATTGATAAAATGATGTAGATCATATCTAACGGTTTTATTTTGACTTTTAAATTTTAAATTTTGAGTTATTAAAGTTTTTAAAAATAGAGGTACGGTGGAGGCACAAAAAATGGAGGCATATATATGCTTGTTACTGATTTAAGGGGCCGTGGCTAGTGGGCTTAGACAGGCCGTGAGGCCCAAAAACACTTGAGTTGAGTTGAGTTGAGTTGAGCCTCTCTTCAATTCTTTGATTGGGATCTCCGCAGATCGAATGCGCCGACGCAGAGAAACACATCGCCGCTTTCTCAGGTATTAGATCTCTTCTTTATGATAATGAAATCAACATTGCTTGTGTTCGATTTCTTGTACATCATCGTCTAATAGTGCCACTTTTGATTAAAAATTGAAGCTTTTAGCTTGTGAATACTGATTCAATTCCATAAAATTGAAGGGATCTGGACTCTGTGTGTGTGTGTGTGTGTGTGATTTTATAATCAAAGCTTTTAGTTCCTGACCGTCTGATCTGCCTTGAGTTACTTCAGGGGATCTGGACTCTGTGTGTGTGTGTGATTTTATAATCATTTAGAGTAAAATGTCATGGGTGCTGTAAATTTGACCCCCATAGTTTGAAATAGTGTTGTAAAAAACTGCAGTTTAGGGATTTTCAGTGACAGCCGTTTAGGGATTACCCAATTGTCGCATCGTCACAATTAGTCATTGGCGGCGACCAAACCGTTAGAGATTTTCCTGACTAATCGGCCGATTATTCTCAATTATGGCTGATTATTTCCAATTAATCGCTTGGTGGTATCCTGTCTGTCAGACAAGCACATATCGTTATTTACAACACTGGTTGAAACTTGTTGCCTGTTGCATGTGAGACGTGTACATTTTTATATAGGCCCCAGAGAGCAGTGTGTTGAAAAAACAAGTTATGATACTTACTGAGGGTCTTCACAATGCATTTTATATTTCATGTTTTACTTCCTGCTTATTTTTGTAGCTGCAAACTTTTCATTGTATTAATTGATTTTCTTTCTGTTTTGCTTGACTACGTTTCATTTCAATTTTCAGTAAATTGTGCAAATTATGAGATTGGACTACATTTCTTTTATTTTCAAATGCTGGTATTGGTTGACTGCTTTTTTTTAGCACTTTTGCATTTCTGCTTTTCTTAAAATGTTAGAGATATATCTGAACATAATGAGAAACAAATATTTTCCAACTACTGATTCTTTCTTTGTCAGTCCCTTTTTTTGTATACAGTGAGCATAATTAGTTTTATTTGCAATAGATTGAACTCTTCTTTTTCAAAGACTTCAGGTTCTTTTCCTTCTGTTGTCTGTCTGATAATTTTATTATTTGCTTTATAATTTAGGTTGGCGGATTTCAAAGACTCTTCTTTTTCACTGGATGCGAGTTAGCTCACGAGTTGGTTATTCGGCTCGGACTTGAACTGTCAACTCGAGTTTACTCAACTCCTCAAATTTCACGAGTTGAGTTCAAGTTACCCTCAGCTCACTTGAACGGTCTTAGGTAAAAAATCTCTTCTTTAGTATATTTCTCTTTCTTTCCTTGATGAAAATGAAATCTCCATCTCTTGTGTTTGATTTCTTGTACTTTTCACCATCGCCTAATAGTGCATTGTTTGATCTGTTGTTTATTCACATTTTCTTGTAAAACTGAAGTTTTTCTTTTGTCAACTTGTGAATTTACTAATTTACATCCATTAAATTCAAGTGATTTTGTTTGATAAGATCATGCAAGTGATGATGAGAATGTAGACATTGAATCTGTACTCCTTTTTGAATTTCCAAAAAGGGATGAAGACTTGGTCTAATTAGGAATCTCTCTGATGCTTTATCTGTTTTCTTCAATCGATTTCCGCAAGCCGCTTTTGAATTTGCTATTTGATCTCCCCTTTTTGAATCTGCATGCTCTCTTTAGTGTTTGTTTTTGTTTATAAATGCATTATATTTACTGTGATGAAGACCTAATGATGTTTAATAAGTATAAGAATGAAGATCTGAAAATGATGTTCTCTGTTGAAGCCCGATAAGAATGTACATGAATTTCGGCTTTAGGTTTTTGGGTTACGGGTTTATGGCGTGTTAATTTCTCTCCTTCTCTGCTTGTGTGTGCATGCGTGCATGGAATTTAGAGCATCTACATCCCTGAAACTCTTAGAGTTTCTAATCTGATGTGGCAGTTGCTAAACCAGTTTCAGGGATGTAGATGAATTTCTTATTTAGCAACTTTGCTTAATAATTTCTTAATAAGAAATCGTTTATAAACTGTGACATGGCGAAATGATTCGCTGAGATTCCTTTCTCTTGCAAATATATCTTAATAAGAAATTTTATAAGCTGTGACGTGGCAATTAGGAAACTCTAATTTTAGTTTCAGGGATGTGGAGGCTTAAAAATTAAGAGAGATTTAATTTCTAAAAAACAGTTAACAGTTATTTAGAAACTCTAATAGTTTCAGGGATGTAGATGCTCTTATATCATCTAAGGTACCTCAAATTTTGAGTTTTGATTCCGACCATCCTATCTGCTTTGAGTTACTTTAGGAGATCCGGACTCTGTGTGCTGAATTTTTTTTATAAACCATAATTAAGAAAAAAAGAAAATAACAAAACGGGTTGATTGCTAAATAGGCACCAAAAATACTGAATAGGGTTGCCTGCCGACATTTTTATTTATACCCAAAGTTAATTACAGATTAATAAAAATACTCAGACCCGCCAACTTTTTTTAAAAATACCCAAAATACTTTTCGGCCCCGCTTTTGACATCAACCGAAAAGTTGAGATAAGTCAGAGGATACGAATCTGCTGCTTGTTGCATGGGAGACATGAACATTTTTATATGGGCCCCAGAGAACAGTGTGTTGAAATATAAGTTATGATACTTACTGAGGGTCTTCACAATGCATTTTATACTTCATGTTTTATTGCCTGCTGATTTTTGTAGCTGCAAATTTTTCCCTTGTATTAATTGAATTTCTTTCTGTTTTGGTTCACTGTATTTCAGATTGCACTACATTTCTTTGATTTTCAAATGCTGGTATTTGATTGACTGTTTTTTTTCTAGCCTTTACTCTGCATTGTTGTTGCCTTGTTGGGTTGATGATTTGATATTGCTCTACAACTGTTGCCTTTACTAGATGTTTGTTATTGTTTTTATTCAAAATTACTGGCCTAATGATGAAAAGTTGCGGTAAAAGATATCTCAAATTCCATGTCACTGTTGTAGCCCAATATATAATGTTGTTGGATGGATGGATGGATAGAAGGAGAAGGAGAAGAGAGAGAGAGAAATGTAGAAAATCACTTGATCTAAAGATTCTAGACCATTCAAAAGTAGTGGTTTTCTACCTATCTAAAAAATTATTAAAAATGTAAATTTTAGTCTGCAAGTAAATTTTCATATGAAAATCATGTTGAATGGTTCAGATCGATTCCGAGATTTTTATTAATACCCTCAAAAAAAAGAAAATATCAAATCTGCCCTCGATTTTTTTTTTTTAAATACCCTGACCGCCCCTGTATTAATCCGTAGTACAGACCAATCTGCGCTATGCATAGTACCATAGCCTCACTCATATATGTTTTGTCGCTGCCTATTAAAAGTTTGAGATATCTCACAAGATGTGAATTTGCCATGCGTAGGGTTACCACTCTAGATTTGTTTTTCTAACATGGTTGATTTACACATTATATATTTGGGCTCCAATGACTTTGGTATGCTGAAACAATATTATAAACACATTAATGAACAGTCTGAAGGCTCATATTTCGTTTATTTTTCGGATTTTTCCCCTCAGTAACATACATCTCTGAAATAAATCTTTAAAGATTGATTTTTAACTAATTTGAGTATAATTTAACACTTTCCATTCAAATAATGTTGTTCAAGCCTGGTATAAATTATTTTTCTGGGTTTTCTTTTTGTTTCTTTGGTGAAAACACATTTTTACTTGTGGTTATGAAGGCCCAATGATGCTGTAATGAGGATAAGGACGGAGTATCTGAAAAAAAAATGTTCTCTGTTGGGGACCGATAAGGATTGCAGTGGTTTGCTGCATGAAGGCAAAACTGCTCTGTTAAAATCTTTACCCCTGTTTACTAGTAACATAACCAGTAAACACAACTAGCCAAAAATTAAGTCAGCATAGAAAAAAGAAAGACAGCATTGGGATTTGAACCCACGCCCTTTCGGACCAGAACCTAAATCTAACGCTTTAGGTCACTCGGTCAACACAAATGTCAATGGCACCTTGATCCGATGCTCATCAGAAATACCCCGCTTCTGGAAGTCATTGCAATTAAGGTATCTTAGAGGATGTGAACTTATTTACAACACTCTCTACCCCTCAAAAAGGAAAAAAAAAAAAAAAAAAAAGAGGTAGGTGTTGACTATGATACAATGTAAGCCACTGGCATTTATATTTGTGCTGCAGAGACCTTGTGTTGAAAACTTGAAATACTATAAATTTTCTGAGGGCCTTCATAATATATATTCTCTATTTATTATAGTTTTGTGATTCTTTCAATCAATATCCTGCATGTCTGCTACTTTCTCTTGATTTGGTTTTGTTATTTTCTGAGTAAAGATTTGGTTTGTTCTAAGTTATCTTTTTGAGAGTACATATTTTATTTTCATCAAGTTAATTGTTTCTCTTGAAATTTAACTAAAGAGTGTAATATTTTTGTAAGCTGCTATGTTTGGACTATATATATATATTGGTACCAGTATGATTTTGTGATGTGTTCTCATCTGCTGCCCTACTTGCAAATGTGTCATAACTATGCATTTGATCTGAGTTGTTCACTTTGATTCTAACAAGTCACATTGAATTGTGCATGCTCTATTTTGAATTGGACTTGTCAGTTCATATGCCATAGTTATTGCTGGTACAAGACATGTAATTTTTATAGGGACCCCGTAATAAATTGTGATTCGAGGGTAAAATTTCTGTAAAGTATCTTTCGTGATCGTCTGAATTTTGTGATATACCTCCATTGTTTCCTTTATAATCATTCAATTGATTCTTTTAATTTGGTTCTCTTCAGGATCATTAGAACTACATTTATCATTGGAAATAATAATTTCCATGTGTTGTCAGTATCATCACTTGGGCATAATAATATTTGCTTTTCATTTTTGTAGCAATTGGTTGTCTTTCAATTTTCAATTTTCAATTTTAATTGTAAACATCGAGATTATTTTGTTCGGTTTAGTATTTTTCAATTTTAATTGTAAGCACAAATTTTGAGACAGATCAAACGGTTTAGATTTAGCATTGGACGAAATTTGATCCGATGTCATTAGAAACAGATGGGTAAATTTTTTTAACCTCATGGATTTAAATCATTGATTTGGTTCTCTTTAATATTTTTAAAGGATTGTAGGTCTTGAAAGTTGATTAGAAAATTCAAAATTGAAAGGAATTTGCATCAATGCATAAAGGAATGTTGTATGACCAAAATTTGTATCTTCTATGACTAATTTGGAGACTTTTACATTAATGCATAAAGAAACTGAAATGAAGGAATTTTTCTTTGACCAAAATTTGTGTAATTCTTTTCTCTGTTATTGGGATTGCCTTTATAATTATTGTGTTTTTCTTAAAACTATGATGATCCAAAATAATGTATAGACATGTCAATTTTATTTAATGTACATATTTTTAATACTCTCATTTGTTCTCAACTTCTCATACAATAACTCTCTCCCAATAGATGGAATACCATCCAACTATTATTATACGAGGAGAGTTCAAATGTCTTCATTTTTTTTTCTTTATTATGTCTTCATTTTTAGAATCATAATAACATAAAATTTAAAATTTAAATGTCAAAATAAAACCATTAGATATGATATATATCATTTTCTCTATACACACGTAAAAGATCACAACATTCTCATATTGTTTTGATTAGTATCAAGTGCTTGCAAAAATACACCGATGTAGACAAATTTTGAACGTTGATTTTTCAACTTATTGATTCATATAAAACCAAAATTTATAATTTATAATGTTTTTTATGTACATGTAGAAAATAATATAGATCACATCTATCTAACGGTTTTATTTTGACAAACAAAATTTAGAATTTTTATTATTAGAAAATTAAAAATGAAAGCATGATGGAGACAAAAAAATAGAGACACTTGAACTCTCCTCTTATTATTTATACCCAAAAACCAAAACCCAAACCAAATTACGTTTTTATTATTGTGGAATGTCTGATACTTAGGTTATTTTTTTAATTGGATGTCAACAACTAATAAAATAACTTCACGTCCACTTAATGAAAAAAAACATCAATTAAATGAGAAAATAGATGTGATATTTGATTAATTCGTGATTTTTTTTATGTTAATAAAACTCTATCAAATTATCATTTTTATCCATTTATTTTCAGTTTAATACTAAATATATCTCAACTGTTGGATTATGCAATAATCTACTTGTCTGTTTGACTAGATTTGTAAAACATATATTTGTTGAATTTTACAGTTTCTTGTCTTGAGATAATATGCAGGTTCATGACGATAATAATTGTTATATACATCAAGGATGAATCATCAATTGCTATATTTATCAAGGATGAGTCATGAAGAATCAAGCACTGGATTGAGAAGCATCAACTCAAAATTAGGATTAATTAGAAATCTGTAAAATTGGAAAAGTAAGCTTGATATTGAGGTAATTTGCACAAACCGTTACAACGGTTAATATAACGTTACAACGGAATAATTCATATGCTGAAATCTACAGTGTAATCGATTTATTTTGTTACAACACTCAAAGAAACATTGCAACGGAATAAATCAATTTCGGACTCCAAAACTTCCAGAGAGCTCCGTTGTAGTAACTGTTGTAACAATTATAAGCATTAGGGTTTCCCAACACAACCAAACCCATTAACTGGGGCTAATCGTTGCAACGATCGATGCCAGTTACCTTATTTTGTTTCTCTCTCTATAAATAGAAGCAAAATCTAAGTTTGAAAAAACAATCTAGCCGCCCCCAATTGTAATATTTCGTATTATTTTCAGATATAGAAAACTCCATTGTTGCTTGCGCACAAAACTTCAAGATCTATACAACAATCTCAAACATACTCCACCAAAATCAATATTGTGTAAGAATTAGAGTGATTTATGTGAGATCTATTGTTTGTTTCAAATACTTGAGCCTTTAGTGCTCGTGAGCCAATTTCGCGCTCGGGCTGTGTGACTTCCCGGAGTTTGTAAGGACTCACCAGTTCCACCTTGTAATCATTTTTCATTGGGTAAAGAAAGGCACGCCATCAACTAGGCTGCAAAGTCCCAGAGACATAGGCACTAGTGCCGAACTCCGTAAACAACTCTTGTGTCAAGTATCTCTTAACTCTTTTATTTACTTATGTACATTTGCTTAGTTTAAATTATTCTTGTTTCCGCCAAGAATAACTCACACACACATTAGTTAAAATAATTAGTGGTGAATATTAATTTACTTGAGTATTAAAATTTAAAAGGTCTCATATTTACCCCCCTCTAGATGCCGTTAGGGTCCAACATCAACTTCGTATACTATTTTATTGTTTTATTACATTATAAGTTAATTTTTTTTTTTACTATTGTTTTAATTTCATAAATTTACTAAATGTATATCTGGTATACTCTCTTATGGTTTTTCTATTTTGTAAAATAAGTTTTAACTATCGTTCCAATTTCATAAATTTGAAAAGAAAAAAAATATTAAATGTTTACAATATATATCTGAACATGATATATTTCTTATAGTTTCAATTAAATAAATTCTAAATAAATTAAATTTTGAATGTTTATTAAATATCCCAATATGATATAATCTTTTAAAGGTTTGTTACATTGTAAGCTAATTTTGGTTGTTGTTCTAATTTCATAAATTTTAAACGACAAAAATATTAAAGGTATACTAAATATATCTCAATATGGTAATTTTTTTTTATTCTTTTGTTACATTATAAGCTAAGTTTTGGCTATGTTTTAAATTTAAAAATTTTAATAGATAAAATATTGAATATTTATTAAATATATCTCAATCCAATATACTCTTTTATTATTTTGTTATATTGTAAGCAAGTTTTGACTGTTATTTCTACTTTATAAATTAAAAAATATATATATGTCTACAATAATACAGCCTAAAATTGGGTCTCTTTGCATAAATTCACTATTCTGGAGCAACCTCTTAGGTTACGTTTGGATTGATAGAGAATAGAGCTATTCTCATATTAGTGCACTATTCTCAGAACTGTGTAATCCAAACGACAAATAGGAATTAAGAATAGCGGAGGAATAGCTCTAATCCGCTATTCCACAGAAATGTTGGATTAGCGAAAACAATTGCTCTTGGGTTAGTGATATTAATATAATATTCGGACAAAATCCATTTTTTTATCCAATTTTTTATCAATTAAAGTTAGTTTAAATATTAAATTAGTATTAAATAAAATATTTGATTAGTATTAAATAAATATAATATTAGATTAGATTAGTGTTAAATAAAATATTAGTTTAAATATTAAATTTAATATAATATTAATTAAAATATTAGATTACTATTAAATAATTATAATATAAAATGTTAGATTAAATATAATAAATATTAATTTAAAATTTTAATATAATATAATATTAATTTAAATGTTAAGTGTTAAATGTAATATAATATTAGTTTAAATATTACATTAGTAAATATAATATCAGATTTGATTAGATTAGTATTAAATAAAATATTATATTAAATATAATATAATATTAGTTTAAATATTAAATGTAATATAATATTAATTTAAATATTAAATGTAATATAATATTAATTTAAATATTAAATGTAATATAATATTACTTTAAATATTATATGTATTAAATAAAATATTAGTTAAATATAATATAATATTAGTTTAAATGTTAATGTAATATAATATTTTGGTTTAAATATTATATTAGTATTAAATAAAACATTAGATTAGTATTAAATAAATATAATATTAGAAAATATTCTATTAGTATTAAATAAAATGTTAGATTAGTTTAATCAATATTTTATTCATTCCCTCCATTGCTATTTCAAATATACAATCCAAATAATATTTCTACTGACCCGGAATAGTCCAAAATAGCACTATTATCAAACCACTTGGGTTAGTATTATTCTCAACCACTAACCTAAAAATCGCTATTCTTGCACTAATTCTTGTACGATCCAAACGTAACATTGATGATTAGTTGATTATGTACTAATGTCATTATGCCAACATGCTTTATTACTATTCAAATTATGCACATATCCCGGGAAATATCTTATAATTATAAAAATGCAAAGATTTGTACATCCTTTTAGCACAACCTCCTGTATAAACTTTTAAAAACCACCAACCAACTTTATTCCTTTTCTGGATCTCCTGTGCCATATTTTATGTTGCATGCACAATAGGCTGGATGTTGAATCTGCCTTGGTTGACCTATGAATACAAGTATAGTGACAAATGTATTATTTAGATTCGGTTCGGGGGAGACAAAAGTTCATGATTCGGATATAATTCGGAAATGATTCGGAATTATTCAGACCGGAGAACTCAGTTCCATAAGGAAGCAAAAAAAAAAATCAGAAAAAATTCGCGAATTATTCGTAAAATTCGGAAAAAATTAGTAAAAGTTCGTAAAATGCAGGAATAATTCGCGAATTTTGTGACTATAAATACAAATTGTAATAATTAATTAATTACAATAGTATTATAACTATTATATAGTAAAGGAAGGACTTGTTTGAAACTTAGTCAAGGATATGATATACATGCACAGGGATTACTATAGATTAAATAGCTACAGAGAATCTATGTCTGTTCATTCTTCCAAAACCTTTTCAAACAGATGTCTGCTCATTGTTTAATAAGGGAGCTACTAACCGACTACAAAGATGAATCCTAATAATACAAATTAATCAACAAAAGATATTTATGAGATTATTATATATATTTTAATATTTTAATTCATTCTGAATACAAATATATCAATTATACAAAAAATATAATAAATTATATAAAAAATTCAATTGAAGCAAGCCTAGTTAGTTATTCCCACAATCATTGGAATAAAAAATGTGGTAATTCCCTCAATTAGTGACGTGATATCAGAAAATTAACTAGTTATGACGTGTACATTTTATACATTTAAATAATTTCACGTGCAATATATAATGATATTTATGAAAAATAGCATATAGAAAAAAGTTAGTTATAATACATGCAATTTTAAGCATATACTTTAAAGATAATACGGTTGTAAAATACAATTTATTATAATTTCTCCAAAGTTTTCGGCACCCATTGATGACGTGGCAATAGGTGCAATAAGAGGAACAAATTGGGGAGTTGTATCAGCTCCTCTTTAAAACCATTTTCAGACAAATTTAAACTACTAGCAATTAAATAAACAAAAATTCTAAAAATTCCAAATTTCTTTCTCTCTCATGCGCAGTCACACTATTCTTTAAATCCTAACCTCTAACCTTTAAATACAATTTAAACCTCCCTTTCTCTCTCTAACAAGCAAACAAACAAACAAAAGAACACACCATTCTCACTTGGTGACCGAAATAAGTTGCTCTTTCCTCATTTCTCTCTATTCCTTTATAACAGCACCTCTTTTACTTTGAACAGCGCTGTATAGAATATGACTATATAACATAAAATTCAAAATTTTAACCATATATAAGTAACTTTTTATTACAGCACTTGAGAAAATTGCACGTGTAGCCTGTTAGTGTGGCAATGGCACAGTGAAAAATGGAAAGTTTTTCCCCCTTTTTTTTTGACAAATTGGAACCAGGGGTAAATTAGTCATTAGAGAATTACCTGGGAAGCTCATATGCTCGACGAGTCCGATCCACTGAAGTAACACAAAGTTTGAGTTTCGATCCGACCAACGTGGAATGCACATGTTGCTTTAATATTCGTGCTACTACAGATTGGACGGTCGGAATCCAAACTCTAAATTTGAGGTACCTTAGGTGATATATATGAATTTGCTCATGGCCTGGGCTGTTCTTAGTTTTATAATTAAAGGAATTCTTGTAAAAATAGTAATTTGTTTTTGTTTACACAGTTTTTATATTTACAATTTTTGCATGATTTACATGTTCATTCAATGTCTAAATTCCGGGGCAATGAGTTTAGTTTCTAAAAATTAAATATTTTTTTCAAAGAGTGCAAATCTCTAATGATAATTTTGCATAGAGATGTAAATAAAATCCCTATCAAATTGTTAATATTAATAAAATTTAATTGTGATCTAATTCAAATAATTTCATTTTATCAATTTTTTAAAATTACTTCAAAAAAATTGTGCTATTTAAAACACTGATGACACATTTATTTTGAATATTCAATGAAGTTAAAAGATATAGAGATTAGAGAAGAAGATGAAGAGAGAGAAATCAAAATTGATTTGTATTGCTTAATCAAACTTTGTTCACAAAGTGATGATTTTACAAAACATTAACACAATATCATTACTCTTGCGAAATTGATTTGTCAATGTCAAGTTTAAACAAAGTTCAAACAGTCACTTTGAACGGCTTAATATGAGTTCTCTATTAAAATATGTTTGAAGACTAAATTTTATATTTTTTGAAATCTTTTTACTATTTTTTAGATAACTTTGTTTTTGGAAGTCCAAAATCTTCTAAAAAAATAGTAAACAAATTTGAAAAAAAAATAAAAAACTTAATTTGCAAGCACATTTTAGTATGGATATCATATTAAGCGGTTCAGATAGATTGTTTAGATCTTATAATTGGAAATCATAATATAAGACATGATTAAAACACGAAAGACATGAAGCATTAGAACTCTCTCATTCTAAAAATAATAAATTCTGAAAAATAAGGGAGTTCATAATAAAAAAATGTAAATAAAATATAAAGTGGGGCAATAATTTTTTATCCGTAGAAATTAAAGAAAAGGAAGAGAGAGAAATAGAAAGAGTAAATCAGTTTTTTGATTGGTAGAAAGATCGGTAGGATTTTTATTTTCTACCGATCTAAACTTTTTTTTTAATCTGATGTATAGATGGAGAGAATTTTTATATTATATTTCTAGTAAAATATGAAAAGTTTTTCAAAAAAAAGATGGAATGTTTTGGTTATATCTAAATTTTAAGATACTCTATCTATTTTTGTAAAAAAATTATATTTCACTAGAAAAAATTAAAAGAAAAAAAAACAAACTGGTTTGGATCCGTAAAATTCCTACCGATTCAAACTTTTTTATTTTTAGAATCGGTAGAAATCCTACCGATCTTTCTACCAATCAAAAAAGTGATGTACTCTTTCTGTTTTTCTCTCTTTTTTTCTTTAATTTCTACGGATAAAAAATTTCCAAGTGGGGCAGCTTTTGTAATTGGAAATCTGGGAATTACTGCATGGGGAAGCTCATCATGTGGGTTTTGTACCTCATATGAGCCCCACATTTCTATTCAACAATCTCCTTTAAAATAAATTATCTCATTTTCTCAGTGGCCCCTTCTGTGTATTCATTCATGGAATGGGTAATAAAATTGGAAATAGTGAGTCATACTAACACAATTCGTGAGTTATTCATGTTTAATTTGTGTTTAATTTGCGTTTAATTCGTTTTTCGACATTTTCAAACAGAACACCGAATAAAACGCAAAAAAAACATATAATACGTTTTATTTGCGAATAAAACACATATAAAACACGAATCACGAGTTATTCACGAATAAAACACGAAAAAAACGCGAATTTTTAAAAAAAAATAATTTTTTTTTGGGTTTTTTTTTTGTTTCCTTGTGGTACCGAGTCATTCTCGAAATATATCAGAATTATTCTCAAATCACAAATTTTGGACTCCACCGAACTGAACCCAAACTATTCATTTGTCACTGTGACATTGACCTGCTACAGTGATTGTCACACTTTACTAGCACAGGATTTTACCTTCTAATCAGAACAGTAGAGCATTTAAAAACCCAATAAAAACATTTGCCACCTTCTGTTTGTCCCTCTTCCTGTGCATTTATTTTATCTTACTGTCTCTAAATCAGATTTGGAGACAGTTTGACCCTCTTGTGCAATTATTTTATTTTACTCTCTCTAAATCAGATTTGTATTGTCTCCAGTAGAAGGGAATAATCATTTCAATTTTTTTTAATTTTTTTCTTTATAATAATGAAATTTAATAGGTTATTGTGTAAACAGTTGAAACAGGAATTCAACATTTATAGCATGTAAAAGGCAACAAATATGAAATGGACATCTCCTTTTTGAAGAAATGGAGAGGAGTCACTCTGAGGTCCAAGGAATGAAACTTGAGAATAAATATATGAAAGCATATTATAAAAAAATATATATATGATTGTTCTACCCAAGATAGTATATTATTACATTTTGTTCCTAGTTAGTTAACTACCTATCTCTATAATAGTGCCACTAACACTAACTTGAAGAAATAAATTTTTGTAAACTTCAAAGCTAGAATGAATAATCAGATTTTATTGGGCTAAACAACAATGAAAAAAAAATATATACATTTCATTTCATCAAATCATATATTCAGAAGTTCATTTCTTTATGGAGCAACTTTGTAGATGATCCCAAGCAAAAAAGACCAAGTGCTAGCATTTAATATTGGGCTTATTAAATGCTAATTGGACAACTACTGGTAAAACTGTTGCTGGTGTCTGAAATTATGTGCCTAAAAACTGGGCACAACATAATTATTTGAATTTATGAACCATATCTGACCATGTGTATCTTTATTTCATGTTTGTTTTAAGTTAGTGTTGTTTTAAATTTTTTGCATCTGCAAATGATTGTATAAATCATGTTTGTAAATACTGGTAAAAACCAACAGTAGTGTTGTTAGTTCACCATGGAAAATAACAGGTAGGGTATTAATTACATAATACTTCAAGGGTCACCCGAAAATGTGGTAACTGGTACCATAAATTACAAATGTTGCTACTGGTACACATTTTTTTCTATGATACCTACACACTGAGTAGGCCGGTATTACATTTACACTATGAGATAATTGTATTTCATCATAGCACTTCATGAGTCAAGAAGTCTCAAACTTATACTGGTAATATGGGATTAAATCCAGCTTTTACTTCTCACTGACACATTAAATGAATCCATTAATAAATGAAAAGCTGGACCTTGATTCATTTTTACCAGTATTTACCGGTACCATGCCTGTACCAGCCAGGTACAATAAAAATTCTCAGTGAATTTTAAACCGTTTGATTGCATGAAGATTCGTGCTATGCAAAATGTTGAGAAAGAGCATGTGGAGCATCATGTATTACTAATTAGAGAGGATATGAATTAATGTGACTATTCTTTTGATCTTGCCAAAAAAAGGTGGTACAGTTACATCAAATTGAAGAACTTCACCAACTTTTTGTTTTCTTCTTCTTCCCAACAAATAAACAAATAACCCCCTCTAGTTCTGAAAAATACCTTGACAAAAGGAAAAAATAAATAAAAAAAAGAATTAAATATCACCAACCAAGATTTGGTTCATGACTCCGAATTCGTCCCCGGTTGTTGCTCTGGTAATTCTTTCTCCACCACAGGAGAAGCTCCGTTCGTAGTCTCCGTCTCAACAGGTGGCGGTTCTACGGTGGCGGGAGGAGGAGGAGGAGGTGGTGCCACGTGGCGAGGCCTGGGAATAGCCACATCCATTCTTCCATCAACACAAGACGCGCACTTGGTTTCAACCCAAGCTTCCAAATCATAGCGCCCGTACCCGAAAACAGTTCTTCGCCCGAAACAAATCCGACCCATGAACACCGCCAACGCACCCAGCACAGTGATCACTGCCAGAGCTACAATCAACGGCCCGAAAGAGTTCCCGCCGTACGATCGGTGGATCACCGCCGTTGGTAACGAAGGTGGCGGAGGTGGAGGAAATGCCGCATCCATTCCAGTGCAGAAGAGAGAGAGAGAGAGAGCTCTCAGTTCTCAGAGAAGAGGAGAATAGATTTGGGGCTTTTTGAGAGAGGATCAGAGGTAAAAGGTTACTTAGAAGAAGTACTGTTTCGTTTTGAGCAGAGCTTTACTTCGTTTTGAACAAGCCAGGCCGTGAGAGTATTAATATCATCCAAGGTACCTCAAATTTAGAGTTTTGATCCCGAACGTCCGATCTGCATTAGCACGAATATTAAAGTGAAGGATTGGCTCGGATTCTGATTGGACGGTCCGAATCCAATCTCAAACTTTGGGTTACATCAGTGTATTGGACTCGACCATGATCAGATGAACTTCCAGGTGTATCTCATATCACCTAAGGTACCTCAAATTTAGAGTTTGCATCTCGACCGTCCGATTTGTTTTAGCATGAATATTAAAGCAAGCCATTCATTCCACCTCGGGTCGGATTGGCTCGGATTCTGATCGGACGGTCCGGATCGAAACCTAAACTTTGAGTTACTTTAGTGGATCGGACTTGGCCATCAGCAGATGAGCCTCCCAGGTAGTTCACATATCACCTAAGGTACCTCAAATTTAGGGCCGTCCGATCTGCATTTGCACGAATATTAAAACAACTCGTGCATTCTACCTCGGATCGGATTGCCTCGGATCCAAACTGAAACTTTGTGTTACTTCAGTGGATCGGACTCGTCCATGAGAAGATGAGCTTTGCAGTTATCTCTAATGACTAATTTACCCCTGGATACAATTTGTCAAAAAAGAGAGAAAAAACTTTCCATTTTTCACTGTGCCACTGCCACACTAACAAACTACACGTGCATTTTTCTCAAGTGCTGTAAAAAAAAGTTACTTATATATGGTTAAAATTTTGCATTCCATGGTATATACTATATAGAGTTGTATTTTATACAGCGCTGTTTAAAGTAAAAATGGTGTTGTTCAAAACGGCGCCTTATAAGATGTTTTTAAAAGGTGATAGAGAAATGAGAATGGTGTGTTCTTTTGTTTGTTTGTTTGTTAGAGAGAGAAATTGTATTTAAAGGTTAGAGGTTAGGGTTTAAGAAAAGTGTGACTGCGCATGAGAGAGAAAGAAATTTGGAATTTTTAGGAATTTTGTTTATTTAATTGCTAGTAGTATAAATATGTCTGAAAATGGTTTTGGAAGGAACTGAGAGAGAAGAAAGATAAAGAGGAGCTGATACAACTCCCCAATTTGTTTCTCTTATTGGCCTATTGCCACGTAATGAATGGGTGTCTAAAAATTTATATGATAAATTGTAATAAATTGTATTTTACATCGTTATTATCTTTAAAGCATAAACTTTTCTAATGCTATTAAAATATTATCCGTGAATATTTGATGTATTAAATGTATTCGTCATAGCTAACAGCATGTTTTTTTTTTATTTATTACTAAATTTCGGATATCACATTGCTAATTGTGAAAAATTATGAAAACTTATATTTTATAGCATTATTATCTAGAGGGATCAAATTACACTTTTTTTGGTGACACACTTTGATACCTACCATTTTTAAAGTCCAAATAGTCGATCCAAACCGTTCAACATGATGGATATATTAAAATGTGCTTGGAGATCAAATTTTACATTTTTTTGAATTTTTTTACTATTTATTAAGATGGTTACAAAATCGTTGTTTTCAGACCATTGAAAAACAACGATTTTGTAACCATCTTAATAAATAGTAAAAAAATTCAAAAAAATGTAAAATTTGATCTCCAAGCACATTTTAATATGGTGATCATGTTGAACGGTTCGGATTGACTGTTTGGATTTTGAAATTGCAAAATTAACCTATAAAATAAACGGTGTCATGATGTGTCACCAAAAAAGATGTAATTTGATCCCTCCTCTATCATCTATTATGTATACATATTAGTTGATGCTTGAAGTTGCAAATATCATATCTAACTTTTCTCATGCTACATCTCATAAATGTCCTTCAATTATTATGTGAAATAACTTAAATGTAAAAAAGTAAACGTCACAACTATGAGCGTAAATTTTCTTTTTGTTATTAAATTTCAGATATCACGTTACTAACTGTGGCTTTAATCCATTTTTTATTCAGATGATTGTATCAAACAAAAAAGGGGTGATATAGTAATAATTAATTCTTTTTAACTAGGCATGCTTCAATTGAAATTAGGGCTGCTAACGAGCCGAGTTAGCTCGAGTTATGAATAACTTGAATTCAACTAGGAAGATAGTCAGTCAAGTTGACTCGAGTTGAGAATACTGAGCTGAGCTGGCTCGCTGACTCGAACTCAACTCGTGAGTAACTCGAGTTGGCTTGTGACTCGTGAGTCAACTCGTTTAAGGTGTTGAAATGTTGAACACTTGAACTGATGACTGTTGTTATGTAATAATATGAGAAGTAAATATTGAATTAACAAACAATTCATAACGATTTAACAAGTGAAACGAGTCCATTAGTTGTAACGAGCGAGTTGAGCCCAACTCGAACCCAACTCATGAGTTAAATGAGTAACTCAACTCGAGTCAGACTAACTCGAATTTGAAATGAACAAGTTGTTAGCGAGTTCGTTACCAAGTTGAGTTCGGGCGGCTCATGAGTCGCGAGCTTTTTGTACAGCCCTAATTGAAATTGATGTCTTTTTGATAATTTATTGTAATTTTGATAAATATATTTATTCATCAATTTGTATTCAGAACGTATTAAAAAAATATATCTAATAATCTCTTAAATATATTTGTTGATCAATTTGTCTTTTGGATTTATCTTTGTAGATGGTTAGTAGCCCCTTTATTAAACAACTATAGAGAAGTTTACAAGTATAGTCATCTCATCTGTTTAAAAAAGTTTGGAAGAATGAACAGACATAGATTCTCTGTAACTATTTAATCTATAGCAGTTCCTGTGCATGTATGTTACATCCTTGACTAAGTTTCAAACAAGTCCTTTCTTTACTATGTAACTATATATTGTTATTTTGGTCAATAGGTATAAGACTATTGTAATTTATTGCTACTTGTATTTATAGGTCCGGGAAATAAATCTAATGTTATTCCAAAGGAATAACAAGAACCTGTTATTCCGATCTCAGTAGTTGATTCTTATTGAGATTCGCGTATGAAAAAACTTCTTCATTAAAATTCACACATTAAAAAATTTGAACGGTTGGAATTGGAATTAGGGGGTTTGAACCGAATTTTAAAAACCCAACCGAACCGACCGAATTAAAATTCCAAACCGATCTAAACCGAACCGATTAAACCGATTAAAACTTCGGTTTGTTCGGTTGAACCGAATACAAACATTTCAAGTTACAAATAAGCATTTCAAAACCGGTTGATTCGGTTCAAACCGATTTGGATAACATTTTTGATAACCACACAAGCCGGTTTTTGATAAACCGATCCATTATAAACCACACAAAATAAACCGATTCATTATAAACTGATCCATTTTTATTAAACTGGTTGGTTTGGTTCAAACTGATTTGGAGATCCCAAAACCGAACCGAATCATTTAAACCGAACTTCTTTAAAAACTAAACTGAACTGAACCATTTAAACCGAACAACGGATCCAATTAAACCGAAATTTGCCGGTTCGGTTTAAAACCGAATAAATCGATCCATTTGAACACCCCTAATTGGAATAACAAATTCATGTTATTCCCTTGGAATAACAGCTGAGTTGTTTGCATAGGTCAGATACATCTAGCCTACTGTGCATGTAACATAATAAATGGCACAGGAGATCAAGAAAAGGAATAAAGTTGGTTGGTGGTTTTTAAAAGTTTATACTGGAGATTGTCCTAAAAGGATGTACAAATCTTTACATTTTTATAATTGTAAGATATTTCCCGGGATATGTGCAAAAATTGAATAGTATTAAAGCATGTTGGAATAATGACATTAGTACATAATCAATTAATCATGAATAGATTGCTCCACAGACGTGAATTTATGCAAAGAGGCCCAATTTTTAGGTTGTGTTATTGTAAACATTAAATATTTTTTTGGTTCAAAATTTATAAAATTGAACTAACAACAAAATCTAAGCTTATAATATAAAAAAGAGGAGGGTTGAAATGCCTCTATTTTTTGTACCTCCACTATGCCTCTATTTTTTAAAACTTTAATAACTCAAAATTTTACAACTTAAAAGTCAAAATAAAAACCGTTGGATGTGATCTATGTTATTTTCTCTATGTGCTCATAAAAAATTATCACATTTCAATTTTATTTTTATGTGAATCAATAAGTTGAAAAATTAACGTCTAGAAATTAGCCACATTAGTACTTTTTTTGCAAGCTCTTGATGATAACCAAAACAAAATTGAAATGTTATAATTTTTTACATGTGCATAGATAAAATAATGTAGATCATATCTAACGGTTTTATTTTGACTTTTAAGTTTTAAATTTTGAGCTATTAAAGTTTTTAAAAATGGAGGCATGCTGGAGGCACAAAAAATAGAGGCATTTGAACCGTCCTCATATAAAAAAACAATAAGATAGTATATCGGATAAATTTTAGAAATTTTTAATAATTATTTCGTTTAATATTTTTAAAGTTAGAATGGTAACCAATACAGAATTGAATACAAAAATATACCATATTGAGATATATTTAGTAAACCTTCAATATTTTTTCGTTTAAAATTTATAAAATTAAAATGACAGCCAAAGTTTAGCTTACAATATAACAAACCTATAAAAGATTATATCAGATTGAGATATATTTAGTAAATATTCAACATTTAATTTATTTAGAATTTATTAAATTGAAACAACAGTCAAAACTTAACTTATAATGTAACAAAACAGTAAACAATATATCAGATTGATTTATATATTGTAAACATTAAATATTTTTTTGTTTTAAAATTTATGAAATTGGAACAATAGTAAGGCTTATTTTACAATATATACATTTAGTAAACATTCAATATTTTTTACAGTTTAAAGTTTATGAAATCGAAGGGATAGTCACAATTAACTTATAATGTAACAAAACAAATAAAATATAGTATATCAAATTGAGATATATTTAGTATTTCACTGAAAATAAATGGATAAAAAATGATATTTTGAATATATTTTTATTAACATAAAATATAAATCACGAATTAAAAAAATATCACGTTTTTTTCATTTAATTAATCCTTTTTGATATACTAAAATATAATTTTCTATCTATCTAAAAAAAATAGTAAAAAGATTCTAAAATATATATAAGTTAGTCTGCACAAACATATTCATATGAAAATCAAGTTGAATGATTTATATCGACTATCTGAACTATAAAAATAAAAATATTAATCCATAGTATAATACTATATACATTACATTAAGACAAAAGTAAAAAAAAAAATCATATGAAAATTATTCTGTTTATGCATCATTTTGGGTCACCATGGTTCTTCTCTCCAAAGGAACCTATTACAAACCGCCTAGGAAAAAATAAACAAGAGATAAATGCATATGGACAAAAAAAAAAATGAGAATAGTCGTAAGAGCAGGCCCAACAAAGCCCAATAAAAAAGAACCAATCACACAATATAGCAACTGTCACACATACAATGTAGAATCACTCATTTGTTTCCGTTCGTCATGCAATTTTTATTTTGTTTTTCACATTTTTCACATTTTAAGCAACATACCTAATTACTATAAAAATCAAGTGCAAAAGAAGAAATTTCTTTTGAGTTAAAAAGAAATTTTATTCCAAACTAATTTAAAAAATAGGATAAAGATTTTTTTCCCCCGGTTCCTATCCCCCATTCATCCCCCAATCATTAATTATCTAGGGGACCACAACTTCAAGCACAAAAAGACAAAAGAAAACGTGTATCAATCATTAATTATGTGGGGACCACTAATTAACTAGGGGGACCGCTTATATTTAAAAAAATTTACAACTGACGCGCACAAGTATTCATATCTAATACATAAAGTATTCATATATAATATATTAAGTATTCATATCTAAGATATCAAGTATTTAAAAAAAACTGGACACATTACTTACCCATCTTTTACACGGTTTTAGAGGTGGTTTTTTTTTTTCTCCGTTCACTCTAATCAATATTTCTGACAATCTATGAAGAATTTTGCGAATCTAAAATAACATACGTTTTCTACGCAATTTTATCTTTCAAATGAGATCCATGATGAAGTACTTTTGAGTTATCTGTCGTGCAAGTATTCATAACTCGTAAAATTATTTATATCTCGTCATGCAAGTATTCATACCACGTCGAGCAAGTATTCATACCTCGTCGAACAAGTATTCATACCTAAGATATCAAGTAAAAAATGATTGAGTGGTAATGAAATTTCAATCGGTAAAAATGAGTGAATGATGTGTCCAGTTTTTTATTTGTGAAATACTGATGAGGTATGAATACTTGCTTGATGAGGTATGAATACTTGAATGACAAGGTATGAATACTTGTGCAACGGACAACTCGAAAGTATGTCATCATGGATCTCATTTGAAAGAGAAAATTGCGTAGAAGACGTTCGTGGTTTTAGATTTGCAAAATTCCTCACAGATTGTCAAAAATATTGGTTAGAGTGAACGGAGAAAAAAAAACCACCTCTAAAAACGTGTAAAAGATTGATAAGTAATGTGTCCAGTTTTTTTTTAAATACTTGATATGTTAGATATGAATACTTCATGCATTATATATGAATACTCTAGAATGCAACTATGAATACTTCTTTTAATAGTAATGAATATGAAAAAGTAGTATGTTTTTCTTTTCCTTTTCTGTTGCCGAACATTCCAAGTTGGTTATCGGTCCCCACCGGCAGTTAAATGCTAAATAACAGATAATTAGCGGTCTCCCAGTTGAAAACACATTTTTTTTTGGAGGAAAACGCGTTTTTAATTAGTGGTCCCCGTTAATCAAGCGTTTTTGGATGTCTTTTAGTGCGGAAATCGTGGTCCCCTCTTAATTACCGGTAAACAATAATTAACAACCTTATCCGGGGGATGAATGGGGGATAGCAACCCGGGTATTGTTAGTCGGTCCCTAAAAAATAATAGTATATTTGTTATTTAACAGAATATAGGCTCATATAACATAATATTATATGTTAGATATTAGTGAAAATCAATTATTTTAGAGGTTATATTTTGCATATATTTTTTCATAGTAACGTATGAGCAAATTCACACATTCACACAGAAATTTTTACAAATCATAATCACAAAGCAATATTTAAGTGAGCTCTCTTACCGATGGTGCAAACATTTGATGAAAAGAGAATCCAGATCCTTATACAATGGGATAGGTTCTGTGACCGTCTCATTCGCCGCCTTGGCGGCATAACTCTAGCTCGAAAACGTTTACATTACATAGGAAAATGGAATGAGTTTAAGGTAAATTACATTCTGTGATTTGTGAAACATTTAATATACATTTAATATTTTTTAAAATTTATAAAATTGTAGCCAAATTCAAAACTTAACTTGAAATGTTACAAAACAATAAAATGTATATATCTGAGGTTGAGATATGTGCAATATGCATTCAATATTTTTTAGTTTATTATTTATGAAATTGGAAGATAAACAAAACTTAGCTTACAACATAACAATCACAATAAAAAGTGTACTAGATTGTGATGTATTTAGTAAACATTCAATATTTTTTTCGTATAAAATTAAAACGACAACCAAAAGTAAAATTTTACAAAATAACTTTCTTTTCAAAAAGGTCAAACAAAATACCATCTTAATTTTTTTTTTTGTCAAAATAATCCTGTGGGATCCACAATATAAAAGTTTTTTCTCCCCTCATTTTACTCCCACCTTTTTTTAGAAAGAAGGTTAATTTGTAAAAATAAAAAAAACTGATCTTATAAAATTGAAGGTATATTTGGAAACTTTTTTTTTAAAACATTTGACTGTGGCACAGCCTACATTTGGAAATTCAATTTAATCTGTTTATGGATTAGAACTTCGGGCTTAATCTTGAATTTAATTCTTGTATGCATATATCTTCTAAATTTGTGCATATATATGCTTCAATTTAATTCTTGTATTGCTCAATTTAAATTGTTCATATATATGCTCCAATTTAATTCTTGTATTGCTCAATTTAAATTGTGCATTTATCTGCTAAAATTCTTGTATTGTACTAAAATGCTTTGCTTAATGTTCAATCTTTTTAAATGTTTATTTCATATGACTTTTTAAATGTATCTATTTATTGTAGGTATTTTGAAAGTTTGATACAAATATAGAAGGTTACGAAAGTAGTTTACATTTATGATTTATACTTTATAGCAATATTTTATGTTTTTTATACTCCTTTTATTTTGTTGATATAGTAATTTAATAATATTTTTGAATTTTATATATGTGAAAACAATTGAAAATGCGACGACGATGCTTAATTACAAAAATAACTGCAATTGGGTCATGAATGGTGGCTTTGCGAAAAGAGAGAAAACTATCCTTTATAGTCTTTTTTAAACATGAAAGTTAATTAAAATATTTGGCTCCCATCCCTTTAGATTTTGTTTTATTGACACTCAAGCATATACATGTTATTATTAACACTAAATAAAGGTTGTAAAACATTGAAAAAAAAAAATTACAAATCACCGTGTAATTCTCAGCAAATTAAATGAAATTGACTTGTCTATACATCATTTTTGGAACATTATAGAATAATTGTAAGGCCAGCCCATGAAGCCCAATAACTGAGAATTGAAACGCATAATAGAGTAATTGTCATACGTATCATGGAGATAGGGGTGTTCATCGGTTCAGTTCAAACCAAAGTATAAACCGGAGTATGAAGATATAAACCTGGATATTAAGAAATAAACCGAAGTATTAAAAACAATTGATTAAAAAATAAACCGGGACGGTCTAGACCAAATTCATTATGTATAAAAGTTCAGTCAGTTCGGTTATTTCGGTTTTAAAATTTTTCAAACCGAACCGAACCAAAATTATAATTCGGTTTTAAAAAGCAAACTGAACCAAACCATTAAACCGAACAAACCGAACCGTTTGGTCCAAACTAATTCGGTTCGGTTCAAAACCGACTAAACCGGATCCAATGAACACCCCTACATGGAGAAACACTCATTTATTATCCTCGACCTCACACACTTTACATTTTCTTATTCACATTTTTCTCTGTTTTCTATGTAATTAGTCTATAAGTGAGAAAAATGAATAGATTGTACGTTCAAAATAGAAATTATTCAAAATTAATTAAGAAAAATAATAGTATATTTGTTATTTAACGAAATATGTGCTCATATAATATTTATATTTGAGACATTAGAGAAAATCTATGAAATTAATAAAATAATTATATTGTATTAGAAGTCCTATTTTAGATTCGAAAAGATTTATATTATTCCAGACGATAGTGAGTCATAATGCCCCAAAAAAAATCAAATAATATATACTGATAGGGCCATGTTCCCAAGGCCCTTTATTTATTAAACTTTAGGCCTATGAAAGCCCGGGATTCGGACCTCCTTTCAGGAGCCAGCCCGGCGCCAAGGTAAAGAGGCCCAAAGCCCGAGATACTTAAGATCCAGAACAGAACAGGCCGAAGGCCTGCAAAGGTTGAACTCGGCCCGAAATAGATCTATACCGCCTTAATGCGGGATGACCACTCAAGGCGGTCACAATAACCGTTTCACCGGCTTAAGGCAAGATAACCACCGAGATAGCGGTTATGAGGCGGTTATGAGTCAGCATATATAAGGCAAAAATCCCCATTGAACGGGGGTCGAGATTTTACACACACAAAGAGAGATCGAATAGGTCAGAGTCAGAATCTCTCTACACCCACCTCGCTCTTTAACTTTCACACATTCCACACATCTCGGACTGCCATCTCGTGGCAGGGCGAGATCATTCCACCTCTCATATACGGACTACTCTCCTCGGGAGATAGGACGTATCATATACTATTTTAAATTGTATTTGTCAATTCGGCATCTATTGTAGTTCATTCCCTTGCTGCATTTAATATATGGTTCATAATGTTTCTTCGTTTTAATTAAGGAAATGAAACTGGATGTGTTATCAGTATTTTAAATAACACAATATTTTTATTTAAACAATTTCAAAAATTTGATAAAATGAAATTATTTGATTTGGATCAAATTTTTTTTTTTTATTAAAATTAAATACGTACTAGATAGGGATTTTAATTTACGATTATTAATCTCTATGAAAAGTTATTAATAGAGATTTTCACTCTGGAAAATTATTATTTAATTTTCGGGAACTAAAATTATTGCCATATATAGGAGTTTAGACATTCAGTGGATATTATATATATATATATATAATCTGGCTAATATGCTATGAGTAGCATAGAGGGCCTCCGTGCTACGGCTCAATATTTGAGTTTTCAAAATCCTAACGGTCGATCCGAACCGTTCAACATGATCTCCATATGAATATGTACTTGCAAACCAAATTTTACATTTTTTAGAATTATTTTACTATTTTTTTAGATAGGTAGAAAATCACTTGATCTGAAAATTCTGTACCATTCAGATCACTAGAATTTTTTTCTTTAAATGCCAAGACTTTTGGCGACGTTTCGCAAATGCCGGGAAAGATAAATTTCAGACGGCGCTTCTGAAGGACAGGTAAAAACTAATAAAATCACAACCGTATTTATAAAATATAATGACCATAAAAGAGTTTGTGATAAAAATTGTACGCCCGTTTGAGAATTCATTGGAGAGTGACGAATACTTCAGCTCAGCATAAGGTGTCAGGTCAGGTGTGCAGTGTGCTCAGTTCTAAATCTATTTTATCAACCAATGTTAATCAGGTGACATTCATTTCTAGACTCTTTCTCTTTGGGCTTTTTCTTTTTCTCCACTCAATTTTTTTCACAAGGTCAGTGAGTTGTGACATGAGCTTACTACTGGAGTATGCTTTCCAAATATTTGTACAAAAATGAGACAGTTATTTTTCTGCTGTTATTTTTTTTGGAAAAGCAGGAATATACTTTTCCTCCTTCAACCAATCAAATTTTTTCATACGCGAATCTCAACGAAAATCAACAGTTGAACAGAAATCAAAAGAACAGCAGTAAATTTCCTTCCTCCAAGGAGTGATCCTCTTTGAACTGATCAAATTTTTTCATATGCGAATCTCAACGAAAATCAACAGTTGGATGAGAAATAGCAACAGTTGAATGAAAATAAAAAGAATAGCAGTAAATTTCCTTCATCCAAGGGGTGATCGTCAAACAGTTGACGCATTATAATTTTGTATTGGATTCACGCATTAAAAGTTGTTAACTATGTATAAATTTTTTAATTGTGCCCGAAAGAATTGAGACAATTTGATGTGTTTATATTAAAAGTACGAAAAAAAAAGTTCTACTAGAAATTCAAACCAGCATATTAGTACCAAAAAAATTAAGTTCTAGAGATGCTAGATGTAGAGTTATATTTGTGAAAATAATTCAGAGCTTTAACTAACATGTCATTTTGACAAATAAACAAATTTGTTTATTTTTTGAGGATGTGTTTAATGAAAAGGGAGGTGGGTGCGTAGAGAAGATAACTGAACCAAATTTTCCTTGGTGAAAAATATATTCTACTAGGAAAATTGTTGGGAATTGTTATCGACACTTAACATACAATAAATCATATACAAGTTTACTTTAATTTAACGGAGACTGAATATATGATATACCCAATCAATCTAGTCAAGGTTTGTACCAACATAAAGATCCAAGACCATGTCAACAAAAAAAAAAAAGAGTTGTCAATTTAAATAAGGTAAAGTGTCACAGTAATTACAATTCAATTGAAAATGTAACTCAATAAGAACCATAAATCAGAGCCAAATGTTCATTCAAAGCACACTTTCACAACCAATAATCAGTTTCCAATGGTACATGAATTATGAAGTGCAGATCACAGTAGAAATAAATAACATGATCAGTTGTCGTACCCAGAAACAGAGGCTCAGATAGATGCACTATATTGATTCACACCGAGTAAAAATGCATGTACACCCAATAATCGAACAATTCAAGACTACCCAAATTATTAAGCTCCTCTCTTTGGTGTGTGCTCAGGTCAAATGTTAAAAGACGTGAAGGTCCCAGGGGCATAAAGAGGACATCTTTATGTGGATGAAATGCAAAATTGCGCCTATACTTCATTAGACCACAGATATAAATAACATTAAGATGAGGCGAGGGAATCGAATATATTCGATGAAGGCTCAGTTGATACTTCAAGGTCCACTCTTGTTGAGTGTAGCTCTTAAGAACCCATATACTAAGTGTTATATTGTCGGTACACAGACATACAATGTAAGAGCCCTTGTGATTGTCCAATTTTAACCAATGTAAGGTTTTTCAAATCTGACAGACAGATCACTTGAGTGGAGTAGTTGTTTGGATCAATGCTAAGGATTTCATTTCGGTGTGTTAGGCGATGCAACCTTCCATCAAGAAAAGTGCCCTTAGAGTTATGATTTATCAACATATTAGGCATCAATCCTTTCCCATATTTGAACTTGCACTTGCCTTCTTCAAATGAGAAAATGTCAAAGCATTCCAGCATTACATCATCTTTCGTGAACCTAGTAAAGCAGATGAGGTGCAGCTGAGAGGGAGCTCGAGTGTTGAATGCCAGTGAAAAAATTGGATAAAAATGGTCATTATTTTGGAACGTAGATAGGGGTTCCAAGATGGGCATACTCTGTGTTGCAGGGTTATATACACATATCCCGTTGATAAATGGTTCTCTCTTGCTTTGGGCTGAAAGAAGTATACAAGTCCATTGCAGCAATCGAGTACCTTCATACGATTGAGACATGGTAAGGCGCTAATTTTTCCATCACCATTCTCCACCTTGTTAAAACCAGAAGACACGTATGAAAAGGAAGCAAAAAAAACAACGTGGTAATAATCATTGTGGAAAAGACCGTGCACAGTCGGTTGCAAGTGCTTGTTGCGGCCAAAGGCTTCGGAGCAGAGGGAGAGCCAGTACTTGCAGACGCTTCTGCAGTGAAAGAAGGGCTTAGGTGGCAGGTGAGAGAGGATCTCCACCAGCAATTCCTCTGGAAGTGCGTTGATAAGTGATGTGGTTTGTTCGGGTCGGGTCTTCTTGTTTCCCTCGCAAAAAACTGAGGTGGCAGTGGAACCTGTAACAGGTCAAAATATAAATAAAAAAGATGTATCAGAATTTACATTCTCTTTGAAGCAATTAAGAAGATGACAGTTTCAGTGGCCACATACTTGTGGTGTCATAAAATTACCCTTAACTGGGCGGAGAGCACAAAATCTCTATGAATTGGATAGAAGTTAGTTAAATTTTTTTAGAAGAAATGATTTTTTTAAGCTGGCCAAACAATTTTTCCTTCTTTTCCTTAATTCGGGAAACAAAAATCATCAAAGACATCATTCTGTTGATACTTGGAATACATTTTTGTAGAATTTTTGAGACAATATATTGTACAATTGGCAATATGATATATTATGACCAGGCACTCGTACTTAAAACTAACAATGAATACTTGACTAGATATCAGACAGGAACTCTGCTAGTCCTGTCGACACTATTTAAACAAAATAATAAGATCTGTGCTTGCATGAATGGAAGTAATACAAGTTGCAGAGATTTTACTAATCATCTAAATTGAAGAGATTGAAGACAGATTGCGAACAGCAAATAAAACAGGAAAAAAAAAAACAGTGATGGAGAAACTTTTCGAATTAAACAGTGTGGAAGAGCTGGATGCAATATAAGGAATGAAAATAGAAGATGCTGCTATAAATAATGGGGTATGAAAGTTGGGGAATTAAGATGAGACATATTGTTAAGCGGAAGAACATAATTATTCTTTTCCAATATATGGTGAAGATAGCCAAGCAATATCAAATTACCATTTACTTTTTTTTCCCTCCCTTTATTACCAAATCAAACAAAACATGGTCATATGTAAGGATGCAACTTTCCAAGAATTGTCAGAATTTTAATTTTCGCCGTTAATTAATAAAATCAAACAAAATAAGAGAGTAAGGTTTGATAAGAGTAAATTCATACAAACAACCATAAAATTTATCTTTAAAAGTAAAAAGTGAAGAATGGGGGCAAATTAAGACTAACCTTTCCTCTTTTTCTTGCTGAGTGTAGAGCTGTGATGGACCCCGTTCTTGATCCCGTTACTGATCCGGTTCCTGATCCGCTCAGACCATTGAAGCAAGATGGTATCCATATCTCCTTGCAAGTTCATGTCTGATGGTGAGCATTTGGAGAATTAGGTTTAGGGTTTTACGGACAGAGAGAAGTGAGGTGCAATAGAGAGGGAAGGAATTTAAAACACTTGAGATTGGGAAAAGAGGTTAAAAGAGAAATCAGATTAAGTGGAGAGTTGGTACCTAATCGTGCTATTTAATCTAAATCTGGATCCCAGATTACTTTATTATCAAAATTTATTTTAATTAATAAAATGAAAGCGAAATTTAGCTCCTCCGCATGTTTATGGTGTATGATGAATAATAAATGTTATTGCTCCCTTTCTAGAGATTTTTTTAAAAGAGCGTGCTATTTTAAGTGCACAAAATACTATATTGAGAGCTGAAGTGGATTTTTTTAGATTAATTCTAATTTAGCACTCAATTAATAACTTTTTATTTAGAATTAGTCTGAATTAATTTTTCGTTGCAAGGGAAACAATTAGGGCACACGCTAGTTTTATGTTTATTGAAAACATAGATTTAATTTTTTGTGGCATCAATCATGTAACAGTAATTAGTGTTGACTCGAAAGCACTATTTATCGAAAAAGGGGCGTGACCACTGTCAAAGACAGATGGATAAATTTTTAGACAATTAAATAGGTTATCAGATTATTATCTTTTTTAAAGACAGTTGGATGATTGTTATATCTTAGCTATACATAGTCATTGTTGTATATGTACAAAACACACAGTAAAATAAGAATATAAATTCACTTTATAATATTCAATTTATAGTATTTTTCTTCACACTATTTACTGATACAAAGGAAAATTATTTTTTTCATACAATTTTGGTTGGAAACCTGTACTATATTCTCTCTAGTGCAAGCCTATAAGAACTTGAGCTGTCTCTCGTCAAGCCGCTTCTAGTCTTGTGTCTCTCGTCAAGCCTATACTCCCAATTGGGTTTGGGTTTTAGGGTTTTTTGTATAACAATAGTCGGATGGTTTTCGATCCGTTGGAAGAGAATTTGTGAAACAAATAAGAACAAATGGGAGTATTAAAATACGGACATTTTTAAAAATACCCCAAGTTAATTACAGATTAATAAAAATGTCCACGGTTGCCTAAAAATTTTAAAAATGTCCAAACCGGCCATTTAATGGCCGGCCCAGATTAACCCGCCCAACCGGCCATTTAATGGCCGGTCCTGATTATAATCCCCCAATCGGCCATTAAATGGCCGGCCCCGTGCTTTTTTCGGTTTTCCCCTTTTTACACCCTATTAATTCTCCACGCCTTCGCTCAATTAGCATTGAAGACGCAGCAGCTGCAAAGCAAAGATAAATTTTTTTTTTAATTTTTTAAAATTTTTAATTAATTTTTTTAATTAATTATTATTTTTTAATTAATTATTATTTTTTAATTAATTATTATTTTTTAATTAATTAATTAAAAAATAATAATTAATTATAGTTAATTAATTATAATTAATTAACTTTAAATAATTATACTTAATTTTAATTAATTAATTGTAAGTAATTCATTAATTAAATTTTTTTTTTATTCGGTAACTGTGTAAATTAGTAACCTGACAAATGATTATTACTTTCGAAATGTAGCTTGATTACAATGCCATTGATTTCAATACACTGTGGTGGTAAACTTGAAAATAATACAGACGGGCCTTATTACAACAAAGAACCAATTGCTTCAGTTATGGTTAACGATGATATATCTCTTTTGGACTTGAAAGTCATAATTTTCGATTACACCCGTTATAATCCATAAAGGTGCAACCTTGAATTGGGGACCCGAGTTTGTAATGGAAATACCCGAAAATATTCACTTGCGAAAATTGCAGATGAAAATACCTGGAGAGGGTTGTGTGGGTATTTTAAGGCCAACGGAGATTTTGTAATAGAGATCTATGTTAGAAGAGTTCCGAGAGAGGCAGGGGTTGGAAGTTCCAGCCAATGCTCAGTTGCAATGGAAACTCCCGTCGTTCCTCCAACACAACCACAAACCTACTATGAACCTACACTTCTAGCAACCTACTATCCACAGACTCACCCAGAAACCCAATATCCACCTACTAACCCAGAAACCTACTATCCACTTGCCCCGGAATCACGACCTCAACCAATACTCCGAATTTGTTCCCCACCTAGACCCGTGCATGAGGCGCCTTTACCATTCCCAGGACCAGTATGTGATGAAATTAGGTCAGATTTTGAAAATATCAATGATATTCCGGGTGAACTTCTGCAGAGTGGAGATGAATATGATGGAGGTGACTGGGACTCTGATGATCCAGTTGAAACAGACAAAGGGCCCATTCGAAGTAGCTCTGGCTCAACGCCGCTTACCGGGTGGAGTGATACGCACCCATTCCCAGACTTCAATGATGTATCTCGGTTTAGAGAAGCAGATACTGGTTCCTATGGGCCACGAATCGAGTACACGGGTGAGCTGGCTGCAAACCAATTTTTTAAAAGCAGAGATGAATTAATGAAGAAGATTAGAGAGCATCATGTTCATTCGAATCAGGAAATAAGAATAAAGAAAAGTGATAGCCGCCAGATTTATGTGGTGTGCAAAGACCGGCGTTGTGGTTACGAGCTCAGGGGACAACCATCGGGAACAGGAGATGCGTGGGTTATAACGAAGCAAGTAAAGACTCACACATGCATGACAGAGTATACAAGGACCGACAATGAATGTCTGACGGCATCAATCATTGCTGATATCATCCAGAACAGCATTAAGACAGACCCTTGTATGAGCATCCGGTCGGTGGCAAACTGTGTTATGGCCGTGTATGACAACGTCACCCCGAAATACAACCGACTGTGGAGGGGTCGTGAGCTTGCAATAGCCCGCGAATTTGGTAGTTGGGAGGGTTCGTACAGCTTGCTGAGACCACTATTGATGGCAATTTGCTTCAAGAATCCCGGATCAAAGTACCATTTTCTGACCAGTCCGATACGAGACAAAGACATAGGAGTAATAAATGAAGGCGTAGTTCAGTTCAGGGCCGTCGCTTGGGCGTTTGGTCCAGCATTGCAGCGTTTTGGTTCTTGAGACCGGTGATCAGCATAGATGCATGCTTCTTGTCAGGGCGGTACGAGGGTAGGCTATTGATAGCTTGTGCCTATGATGTCGAGAATCAATTGTTGCCTCTTGCATTTGCAATCGTGCATAAGGAGGATGCCGAGAATTGGGGTTTCTTTTTGCAATGGTTGAGGAATGAAGTGCTTGGATATAACCAATTCGTCTGTATTATATCAGACCAGCACAAGGGGATCAAAGCTGCACTGACAGCAGAATACGGATGGTCTCCAGAGCTTTTTGTGCACAGGCTTTGTATTCAACATGTTGCCGACAACCTGGTCCAGAACTGTGGAAAAGAAAAGTGGTATGGCCAAAGGTTCAGAGAAGGAGCTAAGAAGAAGAAGCCAATAAAGTTGAAAGAGATGTTCGAAGAGTTTGCTAAGGTATTTGTAATGTACAACATTTCGTTAAATTTTTTTCTAACTATACTGTGAAAATGAAATAACATCTGTTTGTTTTGTGCAGCTAAATTCAAGGTGCAATGCATATTTACGGAAGGTTGGCAAAGTTCGCCCGAATGATCTGACGGAGCTGTCCAATTATGAGAAGATTTTCCATACATGTGATGGAGGATACCGGTTTGGTATAATGACAACAAACGGCTCTGAGTGCCTCAACAATGTCTTCCGGGATAGCCGTAGAATGTCCGTTGCTGCTATAGTGGAGGATACGTTCTACAAATGCAACCAATGGTTTGTAGACCGGCGACAGCGAGCCATGGATTTAAAAGACAATGGCCAGATGTTTTCCAACCGGGTTTCGGAGAAGTTGGGGAGAAAATGGGAGAAAGCTGCAAGAATGCGATTGGTGCCTTACACGCACGGCCAAGGTGAGTACCAAGTTTCAGTTCCAAATGAGCATATCCCTTGCCGTCGCAACGACTTGGGAGTTATAGAGTTCATAAGCAGGGAGTGCATGTACATTGTGAAACGCGGTGCCGGCAACCAAATGGAATGTGATTGCAGAGGTATATAGCTAACCTATATTCCGTGTGCTCATGTGTTAGCGGTTTGTCAGAAACGGAATTGGTGCGAGGACGACTTTGTTGCACACTGGTACAATGTGGACTACCTTTTGAGTACTTGGAACGGGGTGTTCACTCTCATTGGCAATATGAAATCTTGGCCTCCTAATACTGAACCAAAAATTCTCCCCGCACAATGATGGATTAGGAAGGGGCGTCGAAAACACATCCGTCATGTAATGACAATGGATGAATTGGAAGGTAGGCGACAATGGCATCAACCTCGACGTTCCACTGTCGATAGGCAACGAAGAGGTACATAACATTCATCAAAAATTATATTTACTTTCAATTTGCACCAACTTATTAAGTAACATATACAAATGCAGAGGCAAGAAACGCAGCCAATGAGTACGAGAATGACCCAGCTAGGGTAAGGGCAAGTGTGTCCGGAGGGTCATGGCGTTCCCCCGCTACAAGCCATTTAGATGGTTCAGTTATGTTTGCAGAAGCAATGGGGGATGCCATTAATTTAGGAGGTGAGGCGGTTGGACTACAAAGAGAGCCATCGAGAAGGTCAACTAGTAGGCGTACAACAAGGGCGTCTGAAAGCCAAGCCGGGCCGTTCGGAACCCAAGCTGAGCCCTCTAGTCGGCCATCTATGGGAACCGGTTTCTTTAGGGGATTCAGTTTTAGGCGTAGTAGTAGTAGTAGGAGGTGATTTATCCCTATTATCACACTTTTGTACTTATATGTTGTGAACATTTTTTTATTCCAATTTGTATGGATTTCCTAATAACAAAATTTGTACTCAGTATTTTGCGTAAGTGTGTAGGTTTGATATATTTTAGCGTACTTATTTTGTTGGCGTAAGTTAGAACAACCAAACATAGAACAATAAAATAGTAAAACACCAAACATAGAACAATAAAATAGTGAAACACCAAATATAGAATAATAAAATAGTAAAACACCAAACATAGAACAATAAAATAGTAAAACACCAAACATAGAACAATAAAATAGTAAAACACCAAACACCAAACATAAAACAATAATACAACAAGATCATAAAAAAATAAAAAAATCAGCGCCGCCACGGAGAAGGGGACCATCGCTCAGCTGGAACTCCGGCGTTCGCTCGCTGCGGCCAGGCTCTATCTCTCGGTGTCACCACACGATCGCCGGCCTCTCTATACATCATATCTGCAGTATCCCAGACAGACTCACGCGTAGAGACCGGCGGGGGTGTACCGAAGATAGATGCAGCAAAATCAGTCCCAAACTCAGGCTGAGCCCTGCTACCACTGGCCTCTCCATCGTGGGCCATCGGGGGCATCCCATAGGTAGGCTGATGCTGAGCCCCGCTACCACTGGCCTCTCCATCGTGGGTCATCGGCGGCATCCCATAGTCAAATATTGTAAGCTCGTCCAGACCGAACGCTGGAGCAGCCTCTGGCATCTCGGCTGGACCCTGCAATCACACACAAAATATACTAAATTAGAACTGTACCGAAGATAGATGCACTAACCCATACATCAAATTAAATAAATCATACCGGAGGATGAACTGGCCGTCCGAGCTCATCGTAGAATGCGTGCCATCCCCTCGTGGACAATACCCAGCGATGGTAGTCCCACGCTGGAACCGTCTCGGGGGGAGATGGCATGTCTCGCAGCCGAACAGGGCTATCATCGGACTCAGACGCATCTATCTCACGCCAATTGATGTTCTCTCTAGCGTCCCGCAGCATGCCGATGAGCTGACCACCGTGCCCAGAATCCTCAATGAAAGTGGCACTCCTCTCGATGTAGCTGAACCCAAGACGCCTAAAACTCTTCTTGCCCAACATTTTGATCCCATGCGCGGCGCCTTTGAGCACTTTCAACAGCTGAAAAGGGTAATTTGTTAGATCAAACATTGATTAAGTAATTAGCTAAGAAAAAAAGTAGTATAGTTTTATGTGCATTACCTCGCGAGCCCATTTACTACCATTGGGCGTGTAACCGTCGTCGTCCATGAGCCTGTCACGTAAGTGTGCACCATAATCGCCCTCGAGATATACGCTCGCCATGCCGACCCGCAAGTACCAAGCCTCGTACCTCAGCAGGGGATCCCCCGGTGTCTGGCATAGCTCATCTGGGAGTACATAGAAGTGGTGGTCCTGCGGCTGCGCCAATATACTGTAATAGAACTCGTGGTGCTGGCTCCAGTCGCGCTCCGTACGCGAGAAGTGGGTCAACCTGTAATAAACACGTTAGATGCAATAAAAATAAATCAAGTAAATAGAGAATAGTAGAAAAGGGATACGACTTACTTGTGCAGGTCTACGATGGTGGAGCTCGGCAAAGATGGATCCATAGGTATGAACGGCGGATGTCCAAACTGGCGGAGTACGCGATCCGGATAGTGGTGCTCCACTACCCAGAAATGTACGAGTGGCCCTATGTAGAACCACATATCCTGCGACTGGTAACATCTCGTCGGTAGCCTCCCCTCATCGTATAGTCTGGCGTATGGTGTCCACTCAACCCGCTCTGCCGTCAAAGTCTGCAGCTGTGACCGAACTGGCCTGATACCCACAGTACTCCCGTGACTCATATCGCGATAATGGTGAGTACCGTGCCACTTCTTGGCGTATGCCGGGTAGTGGACATCATTGGGATCTCCCCAAGCCGGTGTCACATTCGGTATGGGTCTGCCCACCGGCAACCGTGACCACGACCAGTGCTGAAGCAACAATACTGGCCCATACATCTGTCTCGTATCTGGCTGCATTTGTAATAATTTTATATGTTAGGTGCCACTTCTTGATTTATTAGGTAAAAGAGTAAGATAATAGTTAGGGACTTACCATAAAAGCACGGCAGAGGTGGGAGTACAGATGGGCTAGGACGGCTGCACCCCAATTGAAATGTGATGGTTGCTCCAGGTCTACCAGCAGCGGGAGATATATCATCGCCATGCAGTCACCGGAAGAATCAGGAAACATGACGGAACCAAATAGGTCCATCACGTATCCACGTGTATATCTACAGTAACAAACAGGTAATATAAGATCAGCAACAAACGGGAATTCAATAAATAAAAATAATACGAGAGATTTGAAGTCTTTACCTCTGGATCTCCTCAACGGTAGAGTCTGCTGCCAGACCCGCGCTGAAGTGCTGCCGCAACCTCTTAATCCTTAAGTGGAATTTCGATGTTCCACTTTTCTCAATGAGGAAGTGAGGATCAGCCCCCAAAAGCTCCTCAATCTGAGCATCAAACGTCGTGCTGTCAGATACGCCACCGACGGGGGTGCCACTGATAGCCAATCCCCAGAGAGAACTCACGTCCTAGAGAGTCACTGTCATCTCTCCGAACGGCATGTGGAACGTGTGCGTCTCGGGACGCCATCTCTCAACCAATCCTGCTATGAGAGACGCATTGATGATGCCACTCCCAGTCCGCAAGATGTCCACCATCTGGTATAGGCCTAGATTGACGAGGTACCGGTCCATCGCCCTGTAGTACGGCAAATGAACGCACCGCAGCTTCACATCTAAAAGAAATTTATCCTACATTGACAAATTTAATCCACATGGTGTTAACACATCAACAATTAAACTTAATGAAATTAAAAAAAAAACATACCTCACGAGAAGCCAGTGAGACCCGGTGATCGCGGTGGGGCACCCACAGAAGAGGACTGAATTGCTATGTGATGTCAGTCCCGATCGGCTCGTCAACTATAGGTGATAGTGGACGAAGCCTAGGCCGTCCTCTAACCATCCTAATTTCATTAATAAAATTATGTTAACCGACGCTAAGTAAATCATTCCTAAAGTAGGCATAATTACGAAAAAATTGTAAAGTAGGCTTAATTACGCTAAAAGACGGGTACAATAGGCTTAATAACGGTAAAAACCGATAAAATTGGCTTACTAACGCTAAAAAACGGTTAACATAGACTTAATAACGGTAAAAACCGATAAAATAGGCTTAATTACGCTTCAAAAATGCATAAAATAGGCTGAAATGGCTGAATGACGGTAAAAACCGATAAAATATGCTTATTTACGCAAAAAATAAGCTAAAATATGCTTAATTCCTCTAAAATAGGCTTAACAACGGTAAAAACAGCTAAAATATGCTTAATTATGCTAAAAAACAACTACAATAGACTTAATTACGCTAAAAACAGATAAAATAGGCTTAATTACGCTAAAAAAAGCTAAAATATGCTTAATTACACTAAAAAATGCCTAAAATAGGCTTAATAACGGTAAAAATAGTGAAAAATAGGCTTAATTACGCTAAAAACGGCTAAATTAGGATTAATTACGCTAAAAAACATCTACAACAGGCTATAATATCCCAATTATGCTAAATTGGCATAAATTAGGCTTAATTGTCATAATTATGGTAAAACATCATAAAATGCGCTGAAATATGGTTACCAATTCTAATTATACTAAATTACAATAAATTGCCCTAAATCATAAACCGTAAACCCTAAATTTGACTAATTACACTAATTACTCCATAATTACAACAAATTATTCTAATTGTGGTAATTACTAACAAATCCTAACATTACATAACCATTTTGCAGTACAAAAATATTCTAATAAATTAGAGGGACTTACTTGCAAATCTGGAAAGAGAAGGAGAAATCTGGAAGAAATAGCTCAACCGAGGAGAGATATTGTAGAATTTGATAAAATGAATTGTGAGACAAAATAATTTCTGTGGCAGCTAATATATAGCAAAAAAATTTGGGCGGGACCGGCCATTTAATGGCCGGTTGGGGGATTTAATCGGGACCGGCCATTAAATGGCCGGTTGGGCGGGTTAATCTGGGCCGGCCATTAAATGGCCGGTTTGGACATTTTTAAAATTTGTAGGCAACCGTGGGCATTTTTATTAATCCGTAATTAACTTGGGGTATTTTTAAAAATGTCGGATTAAAATATGTACATTAAATCAAATGGGTATGTCCATATCATTTTGGATCATCATGTTATTTTTTCTTTAAAGGGGCCTATTATAATACTTCATATCACCCGAGTTAATTCAAAATTTTGAGTATAGATTTGAACCGTTTAATATTCTTTAGCACGATTATTAAAGGAGACTCGTGTATTTTACTTCGGATCAGATTGGGCGAGATTCTGATCTAGAAAGTCCAATAACAAATAAAGGGGCCGGTATAGAAAGCCCAATAACAAATAAAAAAATTAAGTAGTTATCACACATATACAATGCAGAATCATTCATTTATTTTCGTCCTTCATGCAATTTTTATTGTTGTTTTTATGTTTTTCTCTGCTTGTTTAACTAACTTTAGCTACTATAAAAATTAAACGATAAAGAATAAATTGCTTCCGTTCAAAAGAAATTCTATTCCAAATTAATTTAAAGATAATAGATATTTGTTCTTTAATAATATACAAGCTCATATAATATTAAAATATTAGATATTAACAAAATCAATTAAGCTCATATAATATTTAAATATTAGATATCAGAGAAAATCAATTATCTGAAAATATGTTTTTCTAATATCTTTATTTATAATAGATTTTAACTCTAAATTTATATTGGTTTGAGAAATTTTCGTTGTACACCCATTTTTATTTTTATCTGAGAGTTATGTTTTTTGTATTGTAAATGAAGTGATGCAAAAGTTTTGATACACTCTTGGTGAGAGACTTTTTGTAAAAGCAATTTAAGAGATTTGTCAAAATTTATTTCATTTACAATTTATAAATTTGGAACAATAACTGATCAAACTTAGACTACATTATAACAAAATAATAAAATCGTATATAGAATTAGAATTTACTTAGTTAAAATTCATAAATTTTTTTATTGAAAATTCATAGAATTAGAATTATAGCTAAAATAGTAACAAAATAGTAAAAGAGCATACTCTATTGACATATACGTACCTAGTAATTAAGCGCTCAGTATTTTTTTTTTTAGCTTACAATAAAGAAACGACAACCAAAACTCAACTCTTATAATATAACAAAACAATATAAATAAACCAGATTGGTATATATTCATTACTCTTTCAATATATTTTTTTTTAACTTTTATGGAAATGGAATGACAGTCAAAACTTAGTTTATAATGTAGCAAAACAATAACAAAAGAGAGTTCATACACAGAGTAAACATTCAATATTTTTTCGTTTATAATTTATGAAATTGGAAAGACAAACAAAACTTATCTTACAATATAGAAAAATAATAAATGAGTGTATCAATATTACATCAAAACTTAACTTGTAATTTAACAATAGAACAATATACTAGATTGAGATATATTAGTATTGCACGTTAAATAAATTGATAAAATAAGATGTTTTGAATAAAGTTTTATTAACTTAACAAAATATCTCACAGACTAATCAAATTTTACATGAACTGTGTTTTTTTTGTTTAATTAATGAACTTTCTTAATCATTAAGTGAACATGAGATTTGTTTTTATATATGTTTACTTCTCCTTTGATGAAATAATATATGTGTTTTTTTGTTTAATTAATGAACTTTCTTAATCATTAACTGAACATGAGATTTGTTTTCATATATGTTTACTTCTTATTTGAGTAGAGATGGAACGCAATTTGTATTTTTTATAAATATACTAAATTTTTTTTATGAAAAAATATACATGTATGGTTAAAATTTGTTTTCAGTTACTTCAACAGGCAAATTGAGAACTGCAATTCGTAATTTTATAAATCTTTTCAAGAAATGAATGTGTATGTGTCTAAATAATTTTAATGAAATTCATAGAGGGAATATGTTAAAGTATACAACGTACTTTTGTCAATAATATATTTGTTTTCTATTTAGAGAATTCACATGCGTTATTAATTTATGAAACTATTTTAAATGTTTACTTTCTCCTAAAATGTAGACAAATTTTATGTGAAGAAAAAAGAGTTGTCTTAAGCAGTGTTGTAAAAAACGTCTTTTTAGGCCGATTAGTCGTTGTCGGTGACCAAACTGTTAAGAAATTTTCCGATTAATTGGCCGATTTTTTCCAATTATTACCGATTATTCCCGATTAATCGCTTAGCGGTACTTTATCCATCCGACGAACGCATACCATTATTTACAACAGTGGTCTTAAGTCATGAATGATGGGTTTTTGAAACAAATAAGTCATGAATGATGGGTTTTTGAAACAAATAAACTTAGCCACATACATGTCATCCTTTTTGCTTCTTAATAGAAGTTTCAACGGTTTAATGAAAATGATACTTTATAGTCCTTTTTAAACTTGGAAATAATTTAAAATATTTGCCTCCCAACCCTCTAGATTTTGCTTTATTGACACTCAAGCATGTAGCCATTATCATTAACACTAAATAATGTTTTAAATGATACAAAAAACAAAGATTTTTTTGCAAATCATCTTCAAATTCTACACACTAAATAAAATAGGTTTGTCTATACATCATTTTGAACTATTATGATTTTTCTAGGAGCCGATTATAAGCCGTTTAGGACACAAATAGACTTGAGATAATGCCTATATATGGACAAAAATAAAATCAGAATAATTGTAAGGGCCGACCCAAATAAGCCTAATAATAGAGAAAAGAAACACACAATAGAGTAATTGTCACACTCTTACAATGCATAATCACTCCTTTATTTTCCTCCTTCATGCACTTATTATTTTTTCATTTTGTTTGCTGCCTTCTAAGTAACTAGTTTAACTACTATAAAATCTAGCGAGAAAAAATAATCACTTGTGAGATTTAAATGAATTATTCCAAACTATTTTAAACAATAGTAATATATTTGATGTTTAACAAATATGAGCTTAAATAATATTTATATATTAGATATTCGAGAAAATCAACTATCTGAGAGGTTTTATATTGCATATCTTTTCATAATATCTTTATTATTTATCAAAATGTTGCTTATCTGTTTTTAATATTTTTCTTGCATTAATTTTTATTTGAGAGGTTGTTTGGGGCATTGTATGAGATACAAATTTCTGGATGAATATTTGAAATATGAATTTCATGGAAAACCATTTTAGAGAATAGACAAAATTTGTTTCATTTAAAATTTATAAATTTAGAACAATATCTCCCTCAAAATTAGCTTGTATTGTAATAAAATAATAAATTAGAATATTAAATTGAGAGATACTTAGTAAATTTAAAAGTTTTTTGTTTAATATTTATAAAAATTAGAACGATAAAAATTATTGGATTACAATATAACAATATAATAAAAGAGATATATGTTGGAAACGTTCAATAATCTTTTTAATAAATTTATGAATTTATTGGAACGACAACTTAGCTTACACTATAACAAAACAATAAATGAATATATCAGATTAAGATATATTTAATACAAATTCATTATTTTTTAAATTTATGAAATTGGAACGAAAGTCAAAACTTAGTTTACAATGTAACAAAAACAATAAAAATGTATATCTCCATTGTACATCAACCTGCTCCAGCAGCTAGCTCCGTTAGTTTGCTACAGAAATCATTCTTTTTATGCAAGGATTATTCTGGTGTATATTATTTTATATATTTTTATGCAAACTACCTTTTTTTGGAATATTATTCCTTGTATTAGGGAGATGATACAAAATTCACGCTGGTGGTTTTTAATAGTACTGTGGTCCTAAATTCAGTTTATGTTGGTCGGAAGAAAAAAGCTATATCTTTTTTGAAATTCAGAAATAAGAATAATTGAGAAAAGAAGACAATTTTGGATGAATATAATTTTTAAAAGCAGTTTTTTTGGCTAATTAAATGAAAGCGGGGCGACAGAAAAGGGTAGAGTTTTTGTCCAAAGGGCTTTGGACAAAATCTCATTCAAAATCAGTTGTAAATTGTTCGATTTTTGTTAAAATTTACATGGATAGTTTAGATTTACGGAGCCATTCAGAGTTATTAGGTTTTAAATATGTTGGCATGAATCTTAAAGCAAATCAAACGGTAAATCCCGGCGTTGGATGAAATTCTGTCCAAAGCCCTTTAGACAAAATCCAATTCCGACAGAAAATATAAGACTCGCGATTATATCACAACATTTTTAGGTCGTATTAGAGCACAAATATTTGGATAATGGGCGATCAAGCTGCCGTTGTTTTTATTTTTATTAATCTGAGTATTTGTTGGTAATTTAAGGGTATGATTGTATAATATTTCCATGAATTAAAAGGAATTATCCCAATGTTATATTTCCTTTAATAATTTCGCAAGAAATTATATAATCATGCCATAAAATTTTCAAAAATTAAAAGCACCATCTCATCAATGCCGTGATTTCTTTAATTATGAAAGAATGACGTAATCGAAATTTTGTTGCAGTTTCTAGTTCGTCAAAAGATCATGAAAACATACTTATTTGTTAAAAGTTGGATTGCTTCTTTCGGGTTTGAAACCTGCTATATCCCACATTCTCTTTGTCACTAGACCAAAAGCTGATTCTCATATCAAATCTTCAATAATACCAAATACAAAGCACATTAATTAATTTTATTTCATTCAACATAAATATATTACATTCAACATCAAGAAGCACATCAACAATCAATATAACGATAGGGATAAACGGCCCTTATTTGTTATATAATATCAATCATACAATAAGCCAAGTACTATTGATTGTAATTAATTGGGCCGTATGAGTACTTTAAAAGTACCACAAATTTCGAAGTAATACCAACCCTTTTAGTAAGGGCGCTTGCCTTCAGAGTTGCCTGGAGGATAATAATTACATATGATGAATATACCATAGTTGTAATCACACACCACCTTAGCGCATCCTATTTTAGTGGAGCTACGCCAAACAACCTGTGTATAATGACCGCACACTTTGCCCGAATCACAAGTATTGGTGTTATAGTTATAGTATTGTTTCTCAGCAACAAAAGCATCAACTGCATCTTCACCAGAATAATCCTTACCTTTGCCCCAGAAAAGATTTTCACCATAATCTTTGGAACCGGAATGAATAAGTTTACAATCACCTTTTCTTTTATTGGCATACCATTGCGCATATTCTTCAACTTTCGAATCCCAAGTAACGGGGCCAACACCAACAGCCGAGCGTGCCTTGTTGTGAGCTTTAACATAGTCTTGAGAGTCTGCTAAGCATGTGTTTGTTATGGCAAGAGCCATCACAAATGCAAAAGCTAACGCTACCACTTTGTCACCTAACATGATATTGTATTGCATGTGTTTGTTTGTCTGTGTGTTTGTTGTAAGGTCCAAGGAGTTTAGATCATTTATAGAGAAATATAATAATTTAATATATATATGCAGGGGCATATTCTTGGAAGGATCAAGGATAGGATCGAGTTCAATTCTCTTGAGCAAGACTAAGTAAGTTTAGGCTAACGCAACCAAAACTCTAGAAATTAATTTTTTTATACCTATGCAAGAACTCTAGCAACTCTAGCAATTAATTTTTTTATACTCTAGCAAAAACTCTATCAACTACCATAAGTATAATAACTATGCAAGTAAATATTTATATCTATGCACGGAAGTATTTATACCTATGAGATTAATAATTTTTACCTAAATAATTGTCTCCCAACCAAATCTTACAAACGTACCCGCACCATAAATACTTGTGGGGGACCACTTAAACTATATGAGGGACCATACACGTTTTTAGAGGTGGTTTTTTCTCCGTTCAATCTCGTCTATATTTATGACGATCTGTGAGAAATTTTGCGAATCAAAAACCACAAACGTTGATAAGCCTCAATTATATATTCTTTCGGTTAGGGTTTCACTTCCAAAACTGCGCCAAATTCCTTGTAATTTTAGCATAGTTTAGTATAGAATGCACCAAAGAACCAAGTTACTGCTTTTGCCTTGTTTAAATTGCAGAAATCGAGCAAATGGAACAAAATACAAGTTGGTGCGGGTCGCACGAATTATGTGCGGGCTGCACAAAAATAAATTCGGCTAAAAAAGAATTCCATAATTGAAATCAAGTTTTCTCCAACTTAGTCAGAGAATTTTGCGGCCTGTACAAGCAATTTATGCGGGCCCCAGGAATTCTGTGCGTGCTGCACAAACCTTTTTACTTAGTAAATTCCAGCCAACTTCTCATTTTGTGCGAGCCGCACAAACCTCTTTACTTAGTAAATTCTAGCCGACTTCTCATTTTGTGCGAGCCGCACAAATTATATGAAGGCCGCACGGGAGGCCTCACCAATGTCAATCTTGCTTTGTTTTGCCATATCTTCTTAGATTTGATGCTAGATTCTAGGGGATTGTTTTCCAAGACACAATAATTGCTATATATTGGCAGGGAGGCAGCAGGAGAAGACACTTTTACTTTAGCTTTTATTCTACACATTTTTTTTGCATATCTTCCATATTTTTTGAGTGAATCAAGGCGATTGGAGTGAATGATTGAAAGTTGCTCGAGAGGAACAAAGTGAAGACGAGGGCAGCAAGCAAGGAGATTGGTGTACTCTATTATCTTTCTTGTTTTTTTTCCAGTTTTTATCATGTTTACTCTTGTATTTCTTTTGGATATTAGCGCACCCATGAGATGCTAGATTTTCCCTCTAGAAGATTAGACTTTAAGCATAAACTTGTGTTAAAATCTAACTTGGATGGTTTTTTTTATGATGATTGTTTGCTTACATGTTTGTTCTTGTTGATTTTATTATTCATGTGATTGCGTGATTTGTGTTGCTTATTAATTAGCGTCCTACTTAGGTTTAATCAACTTGAGTAGATTTGGATAAATAATTAATGGTACCAAATTATGTACATGAATAACCCTAGAATTTGAGATTACAAATGACCAAATCTAATTTTTAGTCCGGAACCACAAGGAACAAATGTTGAATTGAGGTGAATGACTTAATCGTGAGCCTCATATTTAATTGGGACCCCTAAAATTGCATCAAATATCGTATGAAGGACTTAATCATGACGTATTGGTATTTAGGATAAACTAGGCTAACCTATACTTGTAGTCTAGACCGCTAGGGTGAAGGACTTAATCGTGAAACCCGAATTATTTAGGCACGTCATTAATTCACGAAAGTAACCGTTAATGATATTTAAGGCTTAGAAGCCCTATCATTGTAGATATGAATTTAGAAACCAATTAAGTGTGGATTTAAACCAAAAAATATAACAATTTAATATATATGCAGGGGCATATTCTTGGAAGGATCAAGGATAGGAGTTCAATTCTCTTGAGCAAGACTAAGTTTAGGCTAACGCAATCAAAACTAAAGTCTATTTGACAAAGTCTTGTGAAATATGTTGGTAGGCTATTGGCCTGCATGCCGACCTTAAAAAAAAAATATATCGCCACCAAATACATAGCAAAATCTTATTGCTAAAACTCTAGCAACTACCATAAGTATAATAACTATGCAAGTATTTATATCTATGCATGGAAGTATTTATACATATTAGAATAATAATTTTTACCTAAATAATTGTCTCCCAACCAAATCTCCCAAACGTACCCGCACCATAAATACTTGTGGGGGACCACTTAAACTATACGAGGGACCATACACGTTTTTAGAGGTAGTTTTTTTTCTCCGTTCAATCTCGTCCATATTTATGACGATCTGTGAGAAATTTTGTGAATAAAAAACAATGAACGTTGATAAGCCTCAATTATATATACTTTTGGTTAGGATTTTACTTCCAAAACTGTGCCAAATTTCTTGTATTTTAGCTTAGTTTAGTATATAATGCACCAAAGAACCAAGTTACTGCCTGTCTTATTTAAATTGCGGAAATCGTGCAAATGGAGCAAAATACAAGCTAGTGCGGGCCACACAAAAAAAAATTCGTCTAAAAAATTTTTTGGAATTAAAATCAAGTTTTTTCCAACATAGTCAGAGAATTCTGCGGCCTGTACAAGTAATTTTGTGCGGGCCACACAAACCAAAAATGCTCATTTATGCGGGCCGCACAAACCTTCTGCCTTAGTAAATTCTAGCTGACTTCCTATTTTGTGCTGGCCGCACAGATTGTATGAAGGCCGCACGGGAGGCCTCACCAATGCCAATCTTGCCTTATTTCATGATATCTTCTCAGATTTGCTGCTAGATTATGGGGGATTGCTTCCCAAGACACAAGAATTGTTATATATTGGCAGGGAGGCAGCAGGAGAAGACACTTTTACTTCAGCTTTTATTCTACACATTTTTCTACATATCTTCCATCTTTAACGAGTGAATCAAGGCGATTGGAGTGAAGGATTGAAGGTTGCTCGAGCGGAACAAATTAAGTGAACATGAGGGCAGCGATCAAGGAGATTGGTGTACTTTATTCTCTTTCTTGTTTTTTCTCAGTTTTTATCATGTTTACTCAGTTTACTCAATTTACTCATTTTTTATCATGTTTTTTTTTCTCAGTTTTCTTTATGATGATTGTTTGCTTAGATGTTTGTTCTTGTTGATTTTATTATTCATGTGATTGCGTGATTTGTGTTGCTTGTTAATTAGCGTCCCGCTTAGGTTTAATCAACTTGAGTAGATTTGGATCAATAATTGAATGTACCAAATTATGTACATGAATAAACCAAGGATTTGAGATTAGAAATGACCAAATCTAATTCTTAATCCGGAACCACAAGGAACAAAGGTTGAATTGAGATGAATGACTTAATCGTGAAGCCTCATATTTAATTGGGACCCCTAAAATTGCACCAAATATCGTATGAAGGACTTAGTCGTAACGTATTGGTATTTAGGGATAAACTAGGCTAACCTATACTTATGGTCTAGACCGCTAGGGTGAAGGACTTAATCGTGAAACCCGAATTGTTTAGGCATGTCATTAATTCACGAAAGTGTCTCTTAATGATATTTAAGGCTTAGAAACCCCATCATTACAAATATGAATTTAGAAACCAATTAATTGTGGATTTAAACCAAGGGATTATATGCCGATATCCCATAGACTTCTCTCTATTTGAATCACAAAACTCATTTTATTTGTTTGTTTAAATTGCTTTTGTTACGATTAAATCTCAATCGGGTATTGAACCCACAAAACCAAATTTGCAACAACCCCCCATTTACTTTATTTGCACCTTTTTAGAATGAATTAATTTAGTAAGAAGTTATATTTCCTGTTATTTTTGGATTGATACCTATATTACTACAATGATATGTTGTATGTTTGCAACTGATCTATTATTGTGTATTAAGATTTATAAATTTAAAAGTGAAAAATGTATCAATTGAACCAAAAATCCAATACCTAAAATACACAACAAACGTCTTCTATGAAATTTTCTCTTTCGAATGAGATCCATGATGACGTACTTTCGGGCTGTCGTCACACAAGTATTTATATCTCGTTGTGCAAGTATTTATACCTATACTTGTAAGTATTTTTTTACATATGACACTGGATGACGTCGTCTGAAAGTACTGTAAGTATTTATACCAATGCACTAAAATATTTATACCTATGTGGTCTAACTATTTTTGTTAGAGGAAGGTTGACGTGAGAACAATTGGGGGATTGGAAAAATAGATGATTATAATAACTTACATATCAAAGTATTAATATTTTATTTTTCAAGTGTTAATATCTTATCTTCCAAATATTCATAATTATAAAGGTTGATGCCGGACGAGTGCAGAGAATGGAAAATGTGACCATATTATTAGTGGTGACCATAGAGAAAGACTGCTGGAGAGATTTTAGAATAACAATTAGTGATAACCATATCATATCTTTTTAGAATAATAATTAGTGAAGACCATAATATATAATTTTTCTAAATAAAATACAAACATTTTCCGCCATTTAATTTTGTACGCCCGTAAATAAAAAAAAATAGCATAGTATTTAACTTGTTTTCGTTTGGAAGTTCATCCAAATATATATCTCGAAAAAATAAATGAAAATTTAAAGTAACGGAACTAGAAATTCAAATAGTGATTTGGAGAATTGAGTTAGTCTCCTCTTGTTGTCAGAAGTTTTAAGCTTATCCATGTCTTGTTGTCTGGGTCTCCAAGCTTATCCTTTGAAGATATTTCGAACCCGTAAAGAATCATTTATATAGTGGACTTTGATGATGTTCTGTTAATTTATATAGTTTTACATTGAACAGTTAATTATCAACGTCTGACTTCTTTTACTTGGTAATCGCTTCTGTGGAAAACCAGCCATGTGTTCAACTTGATGTTAGCATGTTTTGAATCATAGTTAGATAAAAAGAATATTATATATCATTCAATGATTATCAAAATACAAATCAAACTTGTGACTAATTTTAAACTCAGGTTACTAATAAGAGATATTCATATGTCATTAGTAAAGTCAAAGTGATTCAGATTAGCATATGTAATTGTACAAAGACGCAAACACCTTGAATTTTTTTTTCTCTTTTATTTTATTCACCTCGAATATTTATTAGTCAAATTAAAAGTTCATTATCTCAATGAATGAATTAGATACGCCGATTATTTTATTTCTAGAATTTAAGAAAAAACTATATGAAAAATTACACGGTTATGTTGAAATTTTAATTCCAACTAACAGTGTCAAGAGGTACAAAACAGGTCAGATGAAAGCATTTTCACACTCTTAGCTATTATGTTAATGAAAAAAACACCCGATAAGCTAAACAAAAATAAAAACCCTACTCGTACCCATTTTATCGAATACGGTACGAATAAAATAAACGGATAAAAGAGTGCTATTAAATAGATATATATTAGTCATGCATAAAACTATATCATATCATATCTATATATATTATATTATAATTTTTATTTTTAATTATTACCGTAATGAAAGTGAGTAAGAAATAGTTTTTATCCGTACTCTTACCCGTTATGTTAACGAAAGAACATCTTTACCCTTTCCTTATTCGATAAACTAAAGAAATAAACAAATCTTACCCGTACCCGCCTTATCTAATACGGTTTGGGTTAGATAAACGAGTAAATATCTTTCATCTTTTCCGAGTGAATCAAGGCGATTGGAGTGAAGGATTGAAGGTTGCTTGAGCGGAACATAGTGAAGATGAGGGCAGCGAGTAAGGAGATTGGTGTACTCTATTATCTTTCTTGTTTTTTCTCAGTTTTTATCATGTTTACTCTTGTATTTCTATTGGATGTTAGCGCACCATGAGAGACAAGATTTCATCTCTAGAGGCTTAGGCTTTAAACATGAACTTGTGTTAAAATCTACCTTACTTCGATGGTTTTCTTTATGATGATTGTTTGCTTGCATTTTGTTCTTGTTGATTTTATTATTCATGTGATTGCGTGATTTGTGCTGCTTGTTAATTAGCGTCCCACTTAGGTTTAATCAACTTGAGTAGATTTGGATCAATAATTGATGGTACCAAATTATGTACATGAATAATCCTAGAATTTGAGATTAGAAATGACCAAATCTAATTCTTAGTCCGGAACCACAAGGAACAAAGGTTGAATTGAGGTGAATGACTTAATCGTAAAGCCTCATATTTAATTGGGACCCCTAAAATTGCACCAAATATCGTATGAAAGACTTAATCGTGACGTATTGGTATTTAGGGATAAACTAGGCTAACATGTACTTATGTCTAGACCGCTAAGGGGAAGGACTTAATTGTGAAACCCGAATTGGTTAGACACATCATTAATTCACGAAAGTGACCCTTAATGATATTTAAGGCTTAGAAACTCCATCATTGCAAACATGAATTTAGAAACCAATTAAGTGTGGATTTAAACCAAGGGATTGTATGCCGATAGCCCCTAGACTTCTCTCTATTTGAATCACAAAACTCATTTTATTTGTTTGTTTAAATTGTTTTTGTTACGATTAAATCTCAATCGGGTATTGAACCCACAAAACTAAATTTGCAACAAACCCCCCCCCCCCCATTTACTTTATTTGCACATTTTTAGAATTAATTAATTTAGTAAGAAGTTATATTTCCTGTTATCTTTGGATCGATACCTATATTACTACAAGGATAGGTTGTATGCTTGCAACTGACCTATTATAGTGTATTAAGGTTTATAAATTTAAAAGTGAAAAGTATATAAATTGACCCAAAAATCCAAAACGTAAAATACATAACAAACGTCTTCTACGAAATTTTCTTTTTTAAATGAGATCCATGATGATGTACTTTCGGGTTCGTCGTCACACAAATATTTATACCTCGTCATGCAAGTATTATATCTATACTTGTAAGTATTTTTTTAGATATGACACTGGATGACATCTGAAAGTACTGTAAGTATTTATAATAATGAATTGAAGTATTTATACCTATGTGGTCAACTATTTTTGTTAGAGGAAGGTTGACGTGAGAACGATTGGGGGATTGGAAAATGGATGATTATAACAAGTTACGCATCAAACTATTAATATTTTATTTTTCAAATGTTAGTATCTTATCTTCCAAATATTTAGACCTATAAAGGTTGCCGCAGGACAAGTGCAGAGAATGGAAAAGGGGATCATATAATTAGTGGTGACCATAGAGAAAGACTGCTAGAGAGATTTTAGAATAATAATTAGTGAGAACCATATCATATCTTTTTAGAATAATAATTAGTGGATACCATAGTACATAATTTTTCTATTTTGTACGCCATACAATAGTACATAATTATAGAGTGCAGGCATTTTCCGCCATTAATTATCGTCAAAATTCCTGCACTTTCCGCCATACAATTTTGTACGCCCGTAAATAAAAAATAGCATAGTATTTGACTTGTTTTCGTTGGAAGTTCATCCAAATATATATCTTGAAAAAATAAATGAAAATTTAAAGAAATTCCAATAGTGATTTGGAGAATTCATGACTTAGTCTCGTCTTGTCGTCATCAGTCTATAAGCTTAATTAATTATCCACGTCTTGTTGTCTGGGTCTCCAAGCTTATCCTTTGAAAATATTTCAAACCCGTAAAGAATCATTTATATAGTGGACTTTGAGGATGTTCTGTTAATTTATATAGTTTTACTTTGAACAGTTAATTATCAACTTCTGATGAGTTCTTTTACTTATTGGTAATCGCTTATCTAATCGCTTATCCATGCAACCGAAAGAATTCTGATAAAGGGTTTTCTTATGCTTTATGAGAAAACGTTTTTTTTATTTCATACTAAAACGCCTTCATTGGAAAATTTATAATATTTTTTTTACATTAATATTTGAGAAAAACAATTCTTCAGAAATCATTTGTTCACAAAAAAAATATTGTTTTATTTTCTTGACATGATATTTTACTTTTTTTATTGAAGCAGAATATTTATTTGCAGAAAATCGATATTTTCTTGACATCATAAATCAAGAATTAAAAATGGAACCATCATTTTCTCCAGTTGCATCACCTTGACAATTTGGCACTTGCCTTAGAAGTCAAAGAAATGAAATGGATGCATGGTTCCCTTTTAATAAGAAATGGAGAGAGTCAAGGAAATGAATTTGAAGAAATAGTCCCGAATTTAATTATTCATGATTTTTTTTATTTTTTTGGCGTTTAAGTCAGATATAGCTGATTGGTAAGTACATGCATTTGAATTCAGATATATTGATATTTTAAAATTTTAAATCCTAAAAGTTATATTTTAACTTGAATATTTTTATTCTTGTTATGTGTATCATTAATGATTTTATCTGAAATTATATATTTTTTAGAATTTGCAAAAATGAATTAAATAGCATGCTGAGAATTTGATATGCTCAATAAAGAATAAAATGTTCTAAACAAGTCTATTTGTTATTAGTATGAAGGATAGTTTTATAATTTAGTTTCTGATAGTTTATCTTTTTAGAGATTCAATTTGATAAAATAAGTCATTGTACTCTATATAATTTAAGTCAAGTTGTAATACAATTTTTTTCTCATAATTTTTTTGGCTCTCATTCTAATGTCAACCTCTCTTATAAAATCTAATTAATAATTTTGCAAAAAAAAATGGTGCATATTTTATTGTCCAAGTATAAAAGTTTGTGAATTTAGTATAATTAAGTAACTTAAGCATTCAGTATAAATACTTTAAGATGTAGAATATGAAGTGCTAAATTTGGAAGAGAAAAAAATAACATCAATCCCTTTCATTAAAAAAAAAACTATTTTTATTTTTTATTCAAAAAACCTCATTATTTTGTTGTCAGTCGCTAATTAAGTTTGACATTTTTTTTTTTTACTTTTTAAGTTTTGTTTGGAGTAGAGGAAATGACAAAAGGCAGTAAAATTCACAATTATAATGTGCATATGTGTGGAATTTATGAAGTATTACACGAGGAAAAAAAATAGTTTCCATATAGTTCTTTATTCTTATAATATTTTTTAATTATGTAGGACAAACACAAGGGACATCAACTAATCCGAATATTAAATTTTAAAATTGGTAAATTTTCATAAAATATTTGAATAATATTACACAACTTAATTTATTATAGAAAAAAATAAAAATAAAAATTCCATAATTTTCTGACTCCAAATTTTTCAATGAAACAGCTTGTTGTGCATTTGGGCATCTTATTTAACTTTTTAAATTAATTTGGATTGTATTTTCTCCTCTTTCTCTTATCAATTTTATTTTGAAACATGTATTAATCTCAAGCACTTGTTCATTATTCAAAATTGTCATGTTGAACCTTTTCCGAACATTTAAGCTGGGGATTTGAACTTTGTACTTTCCCATGTTTGGGGAGCTTCATAACCACTTACACCACCTAATCTTTGTTGTCTCAATTACTACTCATATACTATTCAATTACTTTTCAATTCTCCAAATCAGTGTTCTAAATAGCGCGCTATAGCGCCGCTATAGCATTTTTGGACCCCAAACGATAAGCTGTGACATCAAAAAGCGCTAATTTTGAGCTACGACCACTATAGCGGTGATGGCGGTCCGCTATAGCGCATAGCAAGTAGCGCAAATAGAACGCGCTATACAATATGGGCTTTAAATAAAGACCCAAAAAAGCCCAAACCGAAATTGAATTTGTTGCTACTTGCTACAGATAAATCAATTTGAAATTGAGAATAGAAATAGAAATTTGAATAGAAAAAAAGCCCAAACCGAAATTGAAATTTGAATAGAAAAAAATAGATTATGTCATGAATCATGATGCTTAAGATATTTTTAACAGGAAAAATCGATAGTTTATGATATTACTATGGATATTTCGAACCGCAATTTGGACTTTGTACGGGTTCAATATGAATATTATAATTTCTTAATTACTTTGGTGTTATTTATTGTTCTATGAGACTTTAGATAATGTTGATATTTAGTACAAATATTGAATATACGGAACGTAAAAAAAAACGCTATGTGACATAGCTTCCACTATAGCGATGCTATTCGCTATAGCTTTTTTTGTAGCCTTCCTGCTATGACGCGCTATTTAGAACCTTGCTCCAAATACAAAAAACAAAATATTTTAGAACAATTTGCACATTTTTGGAAATACACAAAAATCATAAATATTTTTGTAATTTTTTATTTAATTATGGATATTAATAAAAAAATCGGGATGGACATGGTCAAAATGATAAAGAAACAGAATAAAGTCGAGAATTCTGAAGAGACCGGCCAATGAACCATTTGTTGAAATGGTGCGTTTAGTATGAATTAACTTGAGAAAATATAAATATAGGGGTGTCAATGGGTACGGTAAGAGTTGGGTGGAATCATTTTCATATCCGTACATGTTACAAATTGTTTTTTTTTTTACACTTGGGAGTATTACCTGTATTCTACCCTTAACCGCTACAAATTATGTTATATGTATTCTATTCTTTTCCGTTATGGTTGTCGGATAACGAAACGGTAGCATATAAATAACAGGTAATACTAATATAATAATTATTTTTAGTATTTATTAAATAAAACATTAAAATATATACATTCATTTCACACATTATCACAATATATATATATATATATATATATAGAGTGACTAAGGTCAAAGTGGTAGTTCCTAGCTCCCGGTGCTACCAAGTCGTTTTCGGATTTCCAAAGTCCGAATGGCCGATCCGAACCGTTCAAGTTGTTCTCCATATTGAAATCTGCTTGGAGACCAAATTTTACATTTTTTGGAATTTTTTTACTATTTATTAGGCCACTTTGAAAATTGCTGATCACATGGTCCAGAATTTGGTTGCATTGTTTTTACTGGACCATGTGATCAGCAATTTTCAAAGTGGCTTAATAAATAGTAAAAAAATTCCAAAAAATGTAAAATTTGGTCTCCAAGCAGATTTCAATATGGAGAACAACTTGAACGGTTCAGATCGGCCATTTGGACTTTGGAAATCCGAAAACGACTTGGTAGCACCGGGGGCTAGGAACTACCACTTTGACCTTAGTCACTCTCTCTATATATATATATATATATATATATATAGAGATAGGCTAATATGCTTTTAGTAGCATATGGCCCGATATGCTTCCAACTCAAAATCGGATTTTCAAAGTCCAAACGGTCGATCCGAACCGTTCAAGTTGATCTACATATTAAAATCTGCTTGGAGACCAAATTTTACATTTTTTGGAATTTTTTTACTATTTATTAAGCCACTTTGAAAATTGCTGATCCGGGTGAACAGTAAAAACAGTGCTTTCAAATTCTGGACCACCGGATCAGCAATTTTCAAAGCGGCTTAATAAATAGTAAAAAAATTCCAAAAAATGTAAAATTTGGTCTCCAAGCAGATTTCAATATGTAGATCAACTTGAACGGTTCGGATCGACCGTTTGAACTTTGAAAATCCGATTTTGAGTTGGAAGCATATCGGGCCATATGCTACTAAAAGCATATTAGCCTATCTCTCTCAATCTCTCTATATATATATATAGAGATGGACTTAGCTAAGCCATGGTGTAAAACGACTTGGTACTCCACGCTATATTTCCATTTTGAAAATCCAAACTACCGATCCGAACCGCTCAAGTTGTTCTCCATATTGAAATGTGCTTGGATACCAAATTTTATATTTTTTGGAATTTTTTTACTATTTATTAAGCCACTTTGAAAATCGCTGATTCGGATGAACAGTAGCAAAACAGTAAAAAATTCTGGACCAATGGATCAGCGATTTTCAAAGTGGCTTAATAAATAGTAAAAAAATTCCAAAAAATGTAAAATTTGGTCTCCAATTAAGCACATTTCAATATGGAGAACAACTTGAACGGTTCGGATCGGTAGTTTGGATTTTCAAAATGGAAATAATGAGGCGTGGAGCACCAAGTCGTTTTACACCATGGCTTAGCTAAGCCCAGCACTATATATATATATATATATATATATAGAGTAGGGCTATTGTACTTCGCGAAGTAAAACAAAGTTTTACTTCACGCTCATACTCCCATTTCCAAAATCCAAATTGTCGATCTGAACCGTTCAAGTTGTTCTCCATATTGAAATGTGCTTGGAGACTAAATTTTACATTTTTTGGAATTTTTTTACTATTTATTAAGCCACTTTGAAAATCGCTGATCCATTGTGAACAGTAAAAAACAGTAAAAAATTCTGGACCAATGGATCAGCGATTTTCAAAGTGGCTTAATAAATAGTAAAAAAATTCCAAAAAATGTAAAATTTGGTCTCCAAGCACATTTCAATATGGAGAACAACTTGAACGGTCGGATCGACGTTTTGGATTTTGAAAATGGGAATATGAGCGTGAAGTAAAATATTGGTTTTACTTCATGAAGTACAATAGCAAAATTCTATATATATATATATATATATATAGAATGGCTAATATCAAAACGTTTGTTCCTGGGCTCAGGAACAAACGGTTCCGTTCTCCAATTTCCAAAGTTCAAACAACAAATCCAAACCGTTAGATGTTCAATCTATATTAAAATGTGCTTGGAGACAAAATTTTACATTTTTTGGAATTTTTTTACTATTTATTAAGCTAGTTTGAAAACTGCTGTTTTTTAATGCTGCAGAAATTTCATAAAAACAGCGGTTTTCAAACTAGCTTAATAAATAGTAAAAAAATTCCAAAAAATGTAAAATTTTGTCTCCAAGCACATTTTAAGATTGAACATCTAACGGTTTGGATTTGTTGTTTGAACTTTGGAAATTAGAGAACAAAACCGTTTGTTCCTGAGCCCAGGAACAAACTTTTTGATATTAGCCATTCTCTCTCTCTCTCTCTCTCTCTCTCTCTCTCTCTATATATATATATATATATATATATATATATGATATTAATAACAAAGTGAAAATACAAAACGTTTGTATGAAAATACACAGTATTTGTTTAGTAAAATAAGAATTGTTTTTAGAACCAATATTGTTTCTTGAACATATCAGTGGGATAGCTAAATTATTTTGAAGCTAATTAAAGTTAAATTAATCATCTAAAAATTCATTAAGCAGAAAAAAAATAAGTATAATACTAATTAAGGTTGGAGTTTTTGAAGTATTTAGAAATTAATTAGAATTTTGGAAGTCAAGAATTAATAATATAGATATTGATTAAAAGATATTTTATAATAATTATCAAATTAACCAATTAAGGATTATGTTCTTAAAATGACATGTGGGATCCGAAATTTTGATTTCATTTTCATATAAAACTACAAGAAGAGAGACTTTTTTTAAGTGATTTTCCAAAATCACTTAAATGGGTTTGTCTCTCTCTGAAGAAAAAAAAAAGAAGAAGGAAAAAACGAAAACATAAACAGAAAATGGAAGAGACAAAAAAGAGAAATAAAATAGAGAAAATGAAAAGAAACTCTTGTAAAATTCCAATACTGATGGATAGTAATCAAAATCAAATTTCTGAATCGCTCGTTATAAGGCATGCATAGATTCTGCAAAGCAAGAGTTGACGAATTGTCGGATCAAATCATATTTCACAATTGATTGCTCTATTTTCCTACGTTATCAGATGCGGAGTTACTGAACTTGTTTGATATTGCATTTTTAAGAATTAAATTATTATTCGTTTTTCACGTTGAACAAATGATTGTTGCATTTATTTGAGATGTGTGAATCATGTGCATAACCCAATCAAATTATAACTGGATTTGTGTGATATTGTTGACTTATCATGTTGTACGGTTTACCGTTTGTATGAATCTCTTGTTCTGAATTATGATTTAGTCACCACAAGCTTATGATTATGGAAATCTGTTGAGCTTTGCAAAGTCTAAGAGTTATAGACTAGACTTTGATTACGGAATCCTTATGCACATATGGTGAACGGCCCTCGCTAATTCCAATACCAGTTGGGAAGGGAAATCTGTTTATGTTTTTCATATAATTGTAGAATCAGCAGACAAGCAAATGGAATGAATTTTACTTGTAGAGAAAACACACACACCCCTCAATCCGGCATGACATAGAATTCCGTGGGACTCTTCAATACTTGTAGAGATTTTGATCAAACAATCTGGATCTAAATTAAAATTTTGAGCTATTTAAGGGATCCGAATTTATGTTTGGGGTGGAATTTGGATCCCTCAAAATAACCAATAAAAGTAAAATTGAATGTGCTAACTAGAATTTTACAATTTAATTTGCTAGCCTATAGAGATATTCTACCAACATTCCACAATAATAAAAACGTTGTTGAGTTTGGATATAATTGAATCGGATGGTTTTAGGATCCATTGGAGAGAGTTACGAGACAAATCTTATAAAATAATAGTATTAAAATATGTACTTTAAATAAAACTAGTTAATTTGTCTATACATTATTTTCCGACATTTTTAAAAATACCCTCAGTTAAATATAAATTATTAAAAATACCCACGGTCCCAAATCTTTATTAAAAATACCCATACCGGCCAATTATTGGCCGGTATCGATTAAAAAGTCCTACCGGCCAATTATTGGCCGGATCCCATTAAAAGTCCCAACCGGCCAATAATTAGCCGGTACCGATTAAAAAGCCAAACCGGCCAATTATTGACCGGTCCCGTGCTTTAATACGATTTTACTATTTCAGCCCCTATATTAACCCCCAAATATCACTCATCTTCTTCCCACATATTCTGAAGAGGCAGCAGCGCCCGAGAACAGGTTAGGTTTTTTTTTTAATTATTTTAATTATTTTTTATTTTTAAATGTTTGTAATTAATTGTAATTAAGGGTTAATTAATTTAATTAAAATTAATGTTAATTAGTTTTAATTAGTTTAAATTCTTTTAGATTAAGTTCAATTAATTTGAATTAATTTTAGTTAGTTTTAATTAATTAATTTCAGTTAGTTAGTTTTAATTAATTAATTTCAGTTAGTTAGTTTTAATTAATTAATTTCAGTTAGTTAGTTTTAATTAATTAATTTCAGTTAGTTAGTTTTAATTAATTAATTTCAGTTAGTTAGTTTTAATTAATTAATTTCAGTTAGTTAATTTTAATTAATTAATCTCAGTTAGTTAATTTTAATTAATTAATTTCAGTTAGTTAATTTTAATTAATTAATTTCAGTTAGTTAATTAGAATTAATTAATTTCAGTTAATTAATTAGAATTAATTAATTTCAGTTAATTAATTTTAATTAATTTCAGTTAATTAATTAGAATTAATTGTAATTAATTAATCATAATTAATTGTAATTAATTAATTACAATTAATTGTAAGTAATTGTAATTAATTAATTTTTTAATTTTGATATTTCATATGTCATGTGCAACTTCTTCATTTATTATGTAAAAGAATAAGATAATAGCTAGGGACTTACCACAGAAGTACGGCAGAGGTGGGAGTACAGATGGGCTAAGACGGCCGCACCCCAGTTGTACTTCGACGGGTCATCCAGGTTTGCCAGCAGTGGGAGATACATCATCGGCATGCAGTCACCGGAAGAATCAGGAAACATGACGGAACCAAATAGGGCCATCACGTAGCCCCGTGTATATCTGCAGTAACAAACATGTAATATAAGATCAGCAACAACCGGGAATTCAGAAAAAAAAAATAATACGAGAAATTTGAAGTTTGTACCTCTAAATCTCCACATCGGTGGAGTCTGCTGTCAGACCCGCGCTGAAGTGCTGGTGCAACCTCTTCATCCTCAAGTGGAATTTTGATGTTCCACTCTTCTCAATGAGGGAGCGAGGATCAGCCCCCAATAGCTCCTCAATCTGAGCAGCAAACGTCGTGCTGTCAGATACGCCACTGACGGGGGTGCCACTGATAGCCAACCCCCACAAAGAACTCACGTCCTGGAGAGTCACTGTCATCTCTCCGAACGGCATGTGAAACGTGTGCGTCTCGGGACGCCATCTCTCAACCAATCCCGCGATGAGAGACGCGTTGATGACGCCACTCCCAGTCCGCAAGATGTCTACCATCTGGTAGAGGCCTAGATTGACAAGATACCGGTCCATCAACGGGTAGTATGGCAAGTGAACGCACCGCAGCTTCACATCTAAAATAGACTTGTCCTACATTGACAAATTTAATCCACATGGGGTTAGCACATCAACACTTAAATTCAAAGAAATTTGAAAATGTGAAAAAAAAACATACCTCATGAAAAGCCAGTGTGACCCGGTGATCGCGGTGGGGCACCCACAGAAGAGGATTGAAATGATCTGTGCTGCTAGTCGCTATCGACTCGTCAACTATAGGTGACAGTGGACGAAGCCTAGGCCGTCCTCTAACCATCCTAATTTCATTAATAAGATTCTCTTAACGAACGCTATGTGAACCGTAAATCATAATTGCAGTAAGAAATGTAAAAAAATGGCTAAAATAGGCTTAAACACGCTAAAAAGGGATAAAGTATGATTAAGTACTCTAAAATCGGTTAAAATAGGCTTAATAACGGTGAAAACCGCTAAAATAGGCTCAACTACGCTAAAAACGGCTAAAATATGCTTAGTAACGGAAAAGAGATAAAATAGCCTTAATTAAAGAAACTGCTCAATCGAGGAGAGAGAGTGTGAAATTTGATGAAATGATTTGTGAGAGAGAAGAGGGAGTGTGCATATAGTACATTGCTTAGCAATTTAGCATACTACTTTTATTATTATAACTTGAACTATTTTAACGATGCATAGTATGGTGTTAATCAATTGTCTTTATTAATTAACAATATATTTATATTTAGAATTAAAAAATCTAAGTATTTAATTTATTAATTCTAATTAACTACGCGTTGGTGTGCTAATTGAATTTAAGTTGGGTTTGTACAACTCGATCAAAATTAAGCCAATTCCAATTAATTTAAAATACGTAAATAATTTATTTAGTCACATATTGCGATAATTAATCGCGTATAGATGTTCATAATGTAAAAATACGTATTTTACTTAATTTCTTTTATAAGTCAATTTCATTCTATTCCTAAGTACGTATATAAATAGAATACGTCTCTAATTAGTTTTTAACATAATCGAAATGATACGAAAATCATTAATATGTTGTTAATTAGTTGTCCTCACTAATTAACAACATATTATATATTTCTTTTAAGTTTTTAGAATAATTAATAATATTACTACCACTTTTATTACGAAATAAAAATACTTAACTAAATTAAATAAAAAAAATTAATTTAATCTAATTTAAATGTGTTAATCCTAATTAACTATTGTTGGGACTTTTAATTGTTGTGTATTTCGGGATCATATCGTGTCCTGCTGGATAATCTAGTATCTGCTCATAGTATGTCATGAGTCATCAATCCAGGACTAATCTAATCATTTCCCGAGCTTTAAGTGAAACTTCGGATCGAGCCAACCAAATGGAAGCTCGAGACCCGAAGTAATTTATCCAATTTTATTTCACTTATGCCTTTGCAAAAACCCACTTTTAAATCCTCATTTTTATTCCTTTTAATCAATTTCGGCCAGGCCTACAAGAACTAAGGTATAAGGCCTCCTTTTTAATATCCAACAACCACGGCCCAATAAGAAAGGCCCAGATCCAATTAGCAAAAATCCAAACTTTTGCAATTTAGTCCATGTCATATTCTATTTTATGCAAGGGCTCAGTTCATGCACCAATACTCAAAATATTTCAAATTTTCTCAACAAGGTCCCTGTCATTTCAAGTTTGGTACCAGTGGCTACACTGGGCTGGTACCAGCAACTCTATATTTCACATATCGCAAGGCAAGGCCACCACAGAACACAAGTCCAAGGTAAGTACTAGGCTTACCCAAAGGAACAACAAAACAGGCAAACCTCCACCAACATGGTACCAACCAGAAAAGCCAACGCAAGGCCACAAGGCCAGTAAGGAAATCAAACCAGGATAGGCCCAGCTTCACAGCAGCACCCAAGCACAACACTACTGGTACGGTGTACCAGTGTACCAGCAAAATCAAAACAAGGCACCAGAAATAGCACAGCAAAACCGGGCAGTAGACAGCAAAACAAGGAATCAGAGGGTTCCAACAATTACCCGAATGGAGAGGGAAGGCAACAAAAACAGCGAACCAGGTCAGCACCCAAATCGAGGGGGTCAAGCAAAATCAGCAACACCACACCAACAGGACTGGCCACCTCCAAGCACCAGAACAGCCACACAGCAGCGCAAGGAGGCCAACAGAGGCACAATCCGCAAGAATGCACAACTCGAACCGCAAGGAGGCCAACAGGGGCACGGCTCCAAGGAAAGAGAGGAGAGGAAGGGAGGTTTAAAAGAATTGGGCTGCTTTGAGATTCGTGCATATTATTGGCCAATTAGGTTCAAAATCAATTAACCTTGGAACCGGCCAATTATTGGCCGGTTGGGACTTTAAATTGGATCCGGCCAATTATTGGCCGGTTGGGCTTTTTAATCGGATCCGGCCAATAATTGGCCGGTATGGGTATTTTTAATTAAACTTTCGGACTGTGGTTATTTTTAATAATTTTTATTGAACTTAGGGTATTAATAAAAATGTCGGCATTATTTTGGATCACCATGGTTCTTTTCCCCAAAAGGAATATATGATAAACCGTATAAGACAAAATTAAACCAGAGATAATGCATATGGACAACCAAAATAACTCATAATAATTATAAGGACAGGTCCAACAGGCCCAAAGGCCCAATAACAGATAAACGAATCACACAATATACTAACTATCACACAACTACAATGCTGAATCACACATTTCTTTTGGTCCTTCACGAATTTTTTATTTTGCTTTTCATGTTTATTGTTGTCTTTCAACTAGCTTAACTAGTATAAAAATAAAGTGAGAAAGAATAAATTGCTTAGTAGTTTAAAATAAATTATTTTCCAAATTAATTTAAAATAAAAATATATTTATTATATGATGAAATATTAGCTCATATAATATTTAGATATTAGAGAAAACCAATTATCTAAATGGATGCAAAAATTTGGGATGATATAGGTGTAGAAATTATTTGAAAACAATTTTGAAAAATTGCCAAAATTTGTTTCATTTCAAATTATAAATTTGGAAACAAATTCAAAATTAGTTGTACACAATAATGAAAGAATATATTAGGTTGGAATATATTTATTAAAAATTAATATTGTTTTCCTTTAAATTTATAAAATTAGAATGGCAAGTAAAATTTACCTAACATGTAACAAAATAATAAAAGAGTATACCATATTGAGATATATCTTGTAAATGTTGAATATTATTTTTTAATAAATTTATGAAATTTAAATGACAGTCAAAACTTAACTTAGTTTACATGTAACAAAGAAAAAAAAAATTAGTTTACAATGTAAAAAAACATTCAATATTTTGTCATTTAAAATTATGAAATTGGAAGGATAATCAAAACATAATATTAGTGAACAATAAAAAAAATGTATGAGATCGATTGAGATATATTTAGTAAACATTCAATATTTTTTCATTTAAAAATTAGGAAATCGAAATGAAAACCAAAACTTAACTTATAATGTTACAATATAAAAGTATATATTACTAGTTTGATATATTAGGTATTGCACGTTAAATAAATGAACACAAAAATATATATTGAATAAAGTTTTATTAACATAAAAAAATTATCACGAACTAGTCAAATATTACATCAACACTGTATTTTTGTTTAGTTAATATTTTTTTAAGGTGAGGTGGTCTCGGTGGTCTAATATGTCATGACGTGATCAATTTTTTTTCTCGTGAGGTGATGCGAATGATCACGTCATGACCACACGTTGCATGATCAAATGTGACGTGATTGGTCATGTTTAATTTTTTTTTTTCAGATTTTAATTTAGTGAAAAAAAATGCTAAAAAATAAAAAATGAAAATATATTCAAATAAAGAATCAATTTTAGAATTTTTTGGTAAAACTTATTCGAGGTGATCTCTTTAAGAATATAGCTTCTTTTGTTTAATTTATTTGTTATCTATTTAAAGAATTCACTCTTGATGTTAATTTGTGAAACTATTTGAAAATTTCAAACCTTTTCAAACTGTCAACAAATTTTATGTAAAGAAAAAATAGGTTGTCTTAGGTCATGAAGGGTGGTTTTGTGAAAGAGAGAAACTTAGCTTCATGAGATAGGAGTAGGTCCGATGCCCATTGGACCTACTTTTAGGTTCAATGAACTCTAGAACCGTACGATTAGCATTAAATCTGTGCGCACTGAAATTGATACAGATTCGCACGGCTTTTGATGTGGAGTACACGAATCTTGATGCTGATCGGATGGTCATCACACCCATCGAACCAAAGTAGGTCCGATGGGCATCGGACCTACTCTGAACTATAGCTTCATATATCATCTTTTTTGCTTGTTTATAAAATTAGTTTCAACAGTTTAATGAAATTATTCTTTATAGTCCTTCATACTCCTGAAAATAATTTAAAAGAATTGCATCTCAACTCTGTAGATTTTACATTTTTTATACTCAAGCATGCATGTACATCATACCCATCATGAAAAAAAAAGAAAATAAAGTTATCATTAAAACTAAATAAAGTTGTAAAACATATAAGAAAACAATGACATAATATTACAAATTATCATATAATTATACACAAATTAAAAAATGTATATCATACCCACAATAATAAAAAACATTATTGGTTTTTGGGTTTTACATTTAATTGAGTCGGATAGTTTAAAATAACTGAAATTAAGTGAAACTAAATCGCCAAACCCGGGAAAAAAAGATGAATATATATACTATCGGACGAAAAAAATTAGTTTGGAAAATTTCTATTAATTTGGGTACTGATAGAGTTTAATTTTGTATCCTCAAATGAACATTTTTTTTTTCCTCTTTATATATATATGCTTGATGGTTAAGTGACTTGCCACAAACTTAGCACTAGCTAGTTCTATTATACATGTTTATATATACCATCTATATCTGTCAGTATTCAGTTATGCTCACTATTACAAATTAATTAATGTGAACTGTCCCCATCAACTTCTCCACAAAAGTTTACAGGAAATTAGTTACAGTACAGACAAAAAGCCAGCTGCAGTGAATTGGATAGAAGGCCGCGGTAAATCAGTAGTATGCGAGGCAACCATCAAAGGGGAGATTGTGAAGAAGGTTCTCAAAACAGATGTGGCGTCACTAGTCGAGCTGAATGTGATCAAGAACTTGGTTGGATCTGCTGTGGCTAGCAACATCGTAACGGCTGTTTTATTGCGACTGGACAAGACCCGGCGCAAAATGTGGAGAGTTCACATTGCATCACCATGATGGAGGTAGTTAGCTGCGGCCAGGACCTTCATGTGTCAGTCACCATGCCTTGCATTGAGGTAAATTATTTCCTACATATACCAAAGAAATATTTGAATTGTTCATTTGCATGAAGGTAAAAAACATATGGTATATACTCAATAAAATAATGGCAAGTACACTATCGATCTTTCAGTATAGTAATTTGCAATATCTCCCTCATCGGCTAGCTTTGGCAAGTACCATACAGTAATTAAGTTTTTGTATAGGTGGGTACAGTTGGAGGTGGGACCAACTTGGCAGCCCAAGCAGCATGTCTTGACTTGCTTGGTGTGAAGGGAGCCAGTGTGGAATCTCCACCATTGTTGCCGGTGCAGTATTAGCTGGTGAACTGTCATTTATGTCAGCCCTAGCTTCCGGACAACTCGTCAAGAGTCGCATGAAGTACAACAGACCCACCAAGGGCATCATCGCAAAGGATTAAGCATATCCCTGTGCAGTCGCATATATATATCGCAATGAATGTTGATATATATTTTTGGTTTCTTTTCTAAGCTGAATTTTGCTACTTTTGGGTTTTGTAGGACCCAAATGTTGGAGGATTAACATCTTAGGAGATGAAGCCCAAAAATTAAAATCGTGAGGAGATACAGGATGAGAGACCTTCTACAAAAATGAGGATCTCACGACTCTCTAGTAGGTCTCTCATCCTGTATCCCCTCCAATTCTTCGTCTTCACTTTTTTTACCAGTTTGTTCTTTCTGATATAAAAAAAGGAGTTAACTTTGAATTTTTTTTTGACTTCCAACTTCACGCGTTTCGCGTGAAGTTGGAAGTAAAAAAAGGTTCAAAAAAACTTCAAGCGTTTTGCATTTTTAAGAAGTAGCAAGCCACAAGTGTTTTAGTAGAGCTCCACCATTTTTAATATTTTTAAAATGGTGGAGCTCTACAGAGACACTTTTGAACTTGCTACGTACACTTGTGTGCTACATCTCTAAATCTCTACATATATTTCTACACAATGAAGTTTCCCCTCGTTTCAACTACGTACCACATTTATTATTATGCACATCGAAACTTAACAAAAGAAAGTTGGATTAATTATTCTTTTCAATTTCCAGTCGTTTCAACTTCTCTACAGTAAATGCAATAGTTGAGATTTGTCTGTTACTGCTAATTTTCTATACCCAACTCCTATTAATTACTAGTCACAGACGGCTGGTTCCACAGAATTAAATTAATTAAGGAGCCCACCTTACAATTCAAGGATAAAACCTTTAACCTTAAAAAAACTAGCTAGGTACATAATTGAAATCCATGGCGACAACACTATTTATCAACGATGACAATACAAGGTGTCTAGTGAGCAGGACGTTTCTTAGCATGAGTACTGCGAAAGTAATCCCGAGGGTTAGCCTCAAAGCTTGCTCTTGGCATGAGGGCCCCACGTTTCCCTGGGGCTTTCATCATCATCTTCTCTGAACCACTGTTCTGGCCTGAGCTTCCACAACAGAGAACAATAACAGCAACCAGTGCAACTGGGAGGACCCAAAAGAAACAAAAGAAAGTTGGATTAATTATTTATTATTATGCACATCGAAACAAAAGAAAGTTGGATTAATTATTCTTTTCAATTTCCAGTCGTTTCAACTTCTCTACAGTAAATGCAATAGTTATGATTTGTCTGTTACATCTTAATTTTCTATACCCAACTCCTATTACTAATCACAGACGTACGGCTGGTTCTACAGAATTAAATTAATTAAGGAGCCCACCTTACAGTAACTCACTCCATGAAGGTATCATAGAAAATGTAACAGAAGAAAAGTTTGACTTAGATTGTAGAGAATGGATAAATGAGTCAGTTGGAACGATGCAACAGCTTAAAAGAATAAATAATAAGAAATCCTCGTGAATATCAACGTATATTAATGTTTGACCTACTATGTGAAACAATAATATCGTTGTTGTTTGAGAATTTTGATAAATTTTACTAAGCAACTCAACTTTTGAATAGATATAGTTTAAACAAAATATGAGCTCATGTAATATTTAGATATTAGACATTAGAGAAAATCATTTACTCGAGAGGCAGTTTCTTGTATCTTTTTTCACAGTATATTAATTTGTTATTTATTTAAATATGTATCTTTTTTCTTTATTACATGGATTTTTATCAAATATATTGTTTTGTAAATTTTAAAATGATATAATAATAAATTTGGCACTATATATGTGAATTTTTGTTTGAAATATAATTTTGAAGAATAGTCAAAATTTGTTTTATTTAAAATTTATAAATTTATAATTACAATTTAAGATTAGCTTACATTAGAACAAAATAATAAAATAGTATATTGGATTGCAATTTGTTAAATAAAAATTTAATATTTTTTTCTTTAAAATTTATAAATTAGAACATTAGTTAAAATTTCGCTTACAAGGTAACAGAATAATAAAAGAGCATTCCATATCGAAATACATATTAAACATTCAATATTATTTTTTTATAAATTTTTTGATATTATTAAAACGAACGGCCAAAACTTAGATTACAATGTATGAAGATAATAAAAAATATACCATATTGAGATATATTTAGTACAATTCAATATATATTTTTTAAATTATTGAAATTGGAACGACGGTCAATACATAGTTTACAATGTAACAAAACAACAAAAATTATATCAAATTGAGATATCCGGTTAAAAAAAATTGAGCAGACAGAGGGGAAGAAACTGAGCGAGGTCAGAATGAGTCTGTGATTCTCTCCATGGATTTGCTTGATTCCCTTTCTTACCACCAAGTAAAATGGTGCGGATCACAGCAGAGATGAGGAGAGAGCACATAGAAACGACAAACGAACCCAACACGTAGAAACCCGGTTTTCTTTACACCGTTCAATTAAATCAGTTCAGACCGGCCGGCCCAATAACTTAAAACGGTTCTATAAAAGAACCAAACTGGACGTGTTATCGGGTCTGATTTTTTTCGGCAACCGGTGGTCCGGTCCAGTTCTGATAACGCTGCTCTTTATATATAGCTTTCGTTGCTTTAGTGTCAAAACTACAAGTGCATGTAAGGTCTGCGGCACGGATCATAAGTGTAGCTGGGGGTGCTAAGCCATCCCAAATTTTCAAATTTTTTTTTATCAAGTATCTGATTTTTTTACTAATTTGTTTCTTTTATATGTATTAGCACCCTCTAATAATAATAGTAAATTTAAAGGCCTTGAACGTAAATTTTATAAATCAAAATTACAACGGACTGGGCTTCATTTTTTATTTGAACGTTTCAATTTCCGTGTTTGCGTAGTGAAACAAGAAAACGAATCCTTCTAATTTGAAAAGGTCATACCCAAAAAAAAAAAATAATGCCCGATCCAATCTTGTGTTATATTCTGTCATGCTTTATTTTTTTAGTAAAAAAAATTAATGATATTGTTTAGCACCCTATACTAAAATTCTGATTCCACTCCTGTGTAAGGTTCTCAACCTAATCTACTCAATCTCTATCTCAGGTAAGAACAAAGTAATGAAAACAGTAAAATTGAGTTGATGACTGAGTACAATTATTTTCATAATCTAACTGAGTACAATTTATAACCTTATATAGACGATGCTCCTATCAAAGAATTTCCCAAATGAACTATCAGATGGACAACTGAGCACCACATCACCCTTTATTTGCTACCTATATAGCCTAACAAATCTCTAACAAACACTTCTCCAGTGTTGTTTCAATCTTTAATTCGCCTCCATTTCTAACTTGATTGATCTCATGCTTCAGTGAATTATATACCTTAACGTTCGTGGTCATCTGCAGCTATGTTTTTACATAAATCGATGCCCGAGCTGCTACCCGAGTTGGCCCCATTTCCTTTCTTCTCTAAAGCGCCTGTTGAACAATCAATTTTTCCTACGACTATTCTAAAATTGGATTTAGATCGTGACTATGCCTTGGTGATTTAGCTTTTCATGGCCACCCCCTTTCACTGCTTGGCATATACACGTTATCATTAACACTAAATAAAGTTGTAAAACATAAAGAAAACAAAGACACAAAATTGCAAATCACTGTCTAATTCTACAAAATTGTTTCGAGAGGAATCGCGACCGGGACAAGGAGACGAAATGTAGAAATTTCGAGAGAGACTGACAGTGGGACCCGCCTGTCGGTCTCCCTGTTCAAATTACTGTACCTTCCATCAAGGATTAAGTTATATATATAGTATTGATAAGCTTGTCTATATATTATTTGGGACCATCATAGTTCTTCTCTTCAAAGGGGCCTATTATAACCAACATAGGACAATGTCTATGTATGGACCCAAACAAAAAAAAAACTCAGAATATTTGTAAGAACCGGCCCATCAAGCCCAATAACACACAAATGAAACATGCACAATAGAGTAATTGTCACACATGTACAATGCATAATAACGCATTTATTATCCTCCCTCACACACTTTATATTTTCTTTCATGCTTTTCGCTGCTTTATAAGTAACTAGCTTAACTACTATAAATATTAAGTGAAACAATGACTAGAGTGTGAGTTTAAAAGAACATTTATTCAAAATTAAATTTAAAAAATAATAGTATATTAATTTTTTATTTAACGAAATAAGAGCTCAAATAATACTTAAATATTAGATATTAGAGGAAACTAATTATTTGAGAAGTTGATATTATGATACATACGACTCAATATAAGTAAGTCAAAACTGAAATATATAGCTAATTACTCGTATCCTCACCGGACGATTCAATATAAGTGAGAGGGATGCTCTTGAGAGGGTCGGCATTTATCATGCAGTATTTCTTTCTCTTTGAGTATACTTGGGACCCTTCTTTCTTTCAGGCCTTAGCAGAGAGGTGGAGGTACGCCTCTAACACGGTTGTTTTAGAGGACCGTGAGCTGACCATTTCACCGCTAGAGTTTCATAGACTGTCTGGTTTACCAATCTTTGGGAACCCACATGACAACCCTCTTTGTACGAAAGAGGCGGCGATCTTTTATGACAACACTGCTAGTGAGTTTTGCCATAGCCATCGTAGGGTTTTGGGACCAGAGGCCACTTTGACGGCCTTAATTCCTAACATGGTGGCTTTGCTATTTTGTCGTTCCTAGCCAGCCAGTTGGCGTCATCAGACCTGAGACTTTTGTCATGGCTAGCAAGTTAGCGTGAGGGAAAATGGTTTCCTTGACAATCCCTGCGTTGACTAACCTCTTCAAGAGCATGAGAGTGATTTCAACATCCTGTGACCCCTCTTTTTCAAGAGCATGAGAGTTATTTTCAATTTATGAACTTGATAATATTAGTATTTGTATAAAATTTTAATTTGTTAAATATTAGTACTTGATAATATTACTTTATAACATATTTTACAATATAAATATTCCTATATCAACGTATAGGTATGAATACATCCAAGATTACTTGTTAATACTATCAATCTCCAAAAAGATTTGTAACAAAATACGTTTCTCTAACAATATGTTGATAAAAAATATTCCAATGTAAATTTCTGCACATCAATGCACATGTGTCAACACTTTTCATATAACATATTAATACAATCAAGCGCCAACCAAAGTCCTTTGTAAAAAAATGTTAAATTAAGATACTTTAACGTAACAATTCATACTTCAGTTATAAGTATGAATACTTTTCTCAGTACCTATCAATATGTTGAATTACCAAACAAATTAATTGATTTAAGTTACTTTATAATATAACAATTCTCACTTCACACTTGAATGCGTAATATGAATACTTAAAAATATTAGATATTAATATATTTTTTTAGAAATTTTTGATATCTTAGGTATGAATACTTGATATGTTATATATTTTTTTAGAAATACAAGTGTCATATGTAAACAATTAATACTTCAGTTATAAGTATGAATATTTTCTTCAGTACCTATCAATACATTCAAGCATCAAATAGATTAACTGATTTAATTTATTTTACCCCATAACAATTCACACTTCAATGCGTAAGTATGAATACTTAAAAAAATTTAGATATTAATATTTTACTAAAACTACCATACTGGTGATTGTGTGGTGATGGTCCCCCCAAGTAGTCAATGCACGGAGCACATTTAGAGGTTTTTCAGGAATATTTTACAACATAAAAATTCACACATCAATGCGTAAGTATGAATACTTGATATTTTAGAAATGAATGTTTACAACATACAGCGTTGACACTTGAGATGGTCATTACGCATCCGCTTGTCCTTGGTATTCTGTGTGTGGTTCCCATCATTGTCGCTTTCAAGCGATGTTTGTTGTCCCCCCAGGTAGTTAATGCCTAAGACACGTCTGTGGGTTTCTCATAAATATTTACACTTTACTGAGTAAGTATGAATACTCGGCATTTTAGAGAAGAATATTTGACATATTAGAGATGAATACTTGACAACTTATGAATACTTGCACACTAAGGTATGAATACTTGAACGACAAAGAACCCGAAAGTACTTCATCATGGATCTCATTTGAAAAAGAAAATTACGTAGAAGATATACATAGTTTTAGATTCACAAAAAATTTCACAGATCGTCAGACATATTGATGAGATTAAACAGAGAAAAAAAACCACTTCTAAAAACGTGTAAAAGATGAGTATGTAATTAGAGCGAAAAGAAAGTTGATGTCTAGTTTTTTTTTTTAATACTTGATGTCTTAGGTATGAATACTTAATATATTATATGGTAATACTTGCACGCATAAGTATCCATACATGCGCGCGCCAGTTGTAAATTTTTTCAATCATAAGCGGTCACCCAAGTAGTTAGTGTAGTTAGTAGTCCCCATCGTACTTTACACATCAATTAATCAGGGGGACATTTAGGGGATAGAATGGAGGGGACTGTTAGTCGCTCCCAAGTTTTATTTATATAATTTTTATATAAATGAAAAAATGAAATTATTTGAATTGGATCAAAATTAATTTTTATTAACAACTAGTTAGGAATTTTTAATCTCTTGCCAATAAACCATTAGAGATTTGCACTCTTGAAAAAAAAAATTTAATTTTCAGAAACTAAAATTATTGCCTTAAAGGTTAGACATTGATTGGATATGAAAATAATGCAAAAATTGCAAATATATTAAAACCATGTAGCCAAAGCGAGAAAATGACAAAAACAAATTGAAATAATTGCTTTTGTGACAAAAAAATACTTTCATTATAATACTAATTGCAGATTGTAGAAGTAGCTTGTTTTTTAATGCAAGCTAAAGTACCTGTGGAGGAAGAATGGTTTTTAATTGCAAATTTGGTCTCCAAGCACATTTCAATATGGAGAACAACTTGAATGGTTCGGATCGACGTTTTGGATTTTGAAAATGAGAATACGAGCGTGAAGTAAAACTTCGTTTTAGTACAATAGCCCTACTCTATATATATATATATCAAAAGGATCCACATACATCATACACTACAAATTAAACATAAAAGACACTAGATATTAAACACTAGAAATTAAACACAAAATACATAGGCATGCATGATTGGACACTAAATTAACTAGAAATTAACTAAAAATTACTAAAAAGATCATGTCGTTAATAAATTGGCTCTTCTTTGACAATAACCATGCGTGGCCTACAGATGTAGGTGTTAGGTGGTGGATGGACCCTCGGGCTCCAACGTGGCTCAGACAGAGGTGGCCACGGCCAGATCCTCTTATAATGTGGAGGAGGCATCTCGTAACCTGGGGGTACTGTTGGCGTAGGGTCTTCTTGAAATGCTTGTTCTTCTTCCATGACTACTTCTTTCACTACAGCCATTAGAAGCATTTATTCTTTCGTTTTGGTGTATTATAACTGCTTTGTTTGTACCCAATACCCTACTCTTATAGTTTTTGAAGCGTCGTTTCGTCTTCCTTGAGAAGCTTTCTCCTTCGGGGTTTAGGGTTCAATGCCTATTGCACCTAGCTACTTTGGTTCGATGGGTTCAATCACCGTTTGATATGCTTTAAGATCTGTGTGGAACGCTTTAAATTTGGTGCACATCTACTTTGATTTTCGTGCACACAGATCTTAAGATAGATCGGACGGTCAACAAGATCTTAACATACGTTTTTGTTCGTTTGTACTCCTTTCTTCTTTGAGAAAACCTTTAAACTTCTCAGAAGCAACTTTTCGTATAACTGCGATTTAGAACTGTCTGTTTCAATGTACGTAGCACGAATCTCAGAAATAGTTCAGGCAACTTTTTGGATTGCATGAAAAAACTACTTGCTTTCCATGTATACATATCAGTACTAAATTATTTAGCAATAAATACTTCTCTTATCTAGTTTGGCCCATGAAATATTAAAAAAAAAATTATCAGTTTGGTCCATGAAGTTTGGCCCATGAAGCTTTGGACCCCGATATTTAGTGGTCCCCCGTAGTGCGGGGACGATACAGAGAATAAAAGAAAATTTGTGCATGGACGACGTCAGATGGACAAATTTTACGTACGTAAATATAGTTCCTTTCATAGAGTTAATATTTCAACTGTTCCCATTAAATACTTTGACGCTTCATGTTAAATAATTGCCTTTTATTAATGTTTTAGTGGTCCCCATAGTAGTTACGGAAGTTAAGTGAAGATATAATGGGGAGATTGGAGTGCGGGGATAATTATCAGAATCCAAAATAATAATATCTTCCTTGAATCGAAAAAATAAAATATATCTTCCTTGAATGGAAAAAAATAATAATAATATCTTCCTTACTGTAATACACCTACCTAGGTAAGAGGTTATCAATGACTTTACATATTGGGGTCCGCTCCTCAGTGATCCATGCATAGGGAGCATGAAGAATTGTACATTACACAAAACAGAGGATCGTAACATAACTCATCACTGATCGGTACAAAACCAGCAAGCTTAAGATAAGAGTTCATTTTACAGCAATCAAGATAAAAACCAAATTGCAATTTCCTTATTAATACACAATATATTTTTTTTTTTTTGAGGATTGCTTCAATTAATACATTGCTTTTGAACCGTCAGATGACATAAAAACATTATTGGAAAAATTAAATATAATCACTTGTGTTCTATTTAGTAATAATCAATTAAAAATTTAATGAGAGATTGATTTAAAAAAAAAAATTAATGAGAGAATTATATATCCACCCAAGGTAAAAGCAAGATACTGATTGATGCCTGACGTGCAAAAGGATTGTATGGACAAAAAAAAGGAATGGAAAAGCAACTATGCTATGAATTCACATCCTCTAAGATATCTCAAAATTTGAGTTTATTTTAAAGAATTAATCTAGGACAAGGCCGAGTGCCGTTTGAGCGGGCAAGCACGACAGCACTCTAAAGAGAATAGGAGTGAGACGCCGATTGAGTAGCTCTCCCACGAGAAGCATGTTTAAAGAGATGAGTTGTAGCTGGTTGTTGTTTCTTGCATGTACACGTATGGGGTTGTGATGGGATTTCAAAACGGTTTGTATGGCCAGAAAACTGAGCTGTATGGAACGGAACATGCTTCTCAGCTATCATAGATCAAAAGGATGGCTTAAATTCAGACCGTTCAGCACAAATCTCAAAGGAACCTACGGTCCATTAGTACCTTTTTAACTGAGAAGTTGAGTTATCTCGTAGGATATATATACACTCATAAGCGACCTGCATTGAATCCGTTTGAATTGAGTTAATGGAGTTGTGTTGCATTTTTAGGAAAATTTTCCTTCTTTGCAAATTTCTTATGAGAAAAGCCTCTAAATTATGGTATAAAAAAGTTGTAAAATATAAAATATATATATACCTCAATCCAGTATGAGGTAGAATTCAGTGAGACTCTTTAATACTCGTGTAGATTTTGAACTTTGAGTTATTTTAGGGGATCCGAATTCATGTTTGGGGTGGAATTTGGATCCCTTATAGTAACCCAAAGTTTCAGTTTAGATCCGCATTATCCGATCAGAATCTACAGAAGAAAGGGATCTCGTGAATTTCAACCTGGATCACATTGGTTTGGATTTTGATCAAATAGTCTAGATCCAAAAACTAATGATTTCGACTATTGATGTATTAAAATAATGAGTATGACTAATTAAATTGCTATGAATAGCATAAGACGAATATATTTAATTCAAACGAAGAATTCAATCCGTTTAAATTGATTTACTTCGTCATTGATGAGTTTATATGTTATAATTATCCGAAAGTTATATGTTTTCAAGAATAATTATTATATGAAAAATAATCTGAGTTTATAGGAATAGTTATCCGAATTTGTATGTGAAAAATTTATGATGTTGAAATCGCATTGCCATAAAAAAAACTGATATTACTATTACATCATTTTTTATTATCATGTTGGATTATCATGGTTCTTTTCTTCAAAGAGATATATTATAATCTGTCTAAGACAAGATTAAACTAGAGACAATGTCTATGGATAAAAAAAAAATCAGAGTAATTGTCAGACATGCACAATGCATAATCAATTAAGCATTCGTTTGTTTCCATCATTCACACACTTTTTATTTTGTTATTCACGCTTTTTGTTGCCTTCTAAAAAATTAGATCAATTGCTATAAAAATCAAGTGAGAAAGAATGAATAGCTTGTGAGTTTAAAAGAAATTATATTCCAAATTAATTTAAAATAAAATATATTTATTATTTAACAAAATTTGAGCTCATATTTGATATTAGAGAAAATCAATTATCAAAGAGGCGGTTTCTTGTATCTCTTTTCACAGTAAATATGTTATGTAATAAAATATGAATTACCACATGCACCTTTTTCTTACATTCGTTTTGATTCTTTTGGACATTTTAGAAGAATGCAATAGTTGGGATTAAATAGGTAAAAGATTTCTCTCCAAAATAATTTTGAAGGATTTTCAAATTTTGTTTAATTGAAATTTTATAAATTTAGATTTACAACCCAAACTTATCTTACAAATTATAAAATAATAAAATAGTATATTGGATTGCAATATATTTAACAAAATTCAATACTTTTTAGACTGGATTAAACTTACTTTCATTCTTTTCCTTTTTATGGGATAATCAAATTATATCTCAACAACTCTAACTTAATAAAATCTTAAATTAATATTGTTATTGCAGAAAAGAAAAGAAATAAGTATAGAATCTCAACCCCTATCCGGACCATTCAGATTTCACAATTGGCCTCGCATTAAATTACAATAGATCTATTTAACTTTATCGATGAACTTGGAGATGTAGATGACCAAATTGTATGGTAGTAAATGGTTTTGTGGTACTAACACCACCTTCAACAAAGGGATAGGTTGTGCCATTATTCAAGATAATATTGCGTCATAAAAATTATGAAAGCAAATTGTCGTCTAAAATTGAGTTGTTGCCACTTCTCTTTTAGAAACATGACCTTTATTTTGTGGAATTTAAATCTGTTGAAGGGTAGCGATACGAGTATAAGTCACAATGTGATAAGCGGCCGGGCATATATAAAGGGATCCAATAATTTGCTATTTAGGAGCCTAATGTTTCCTATATCCTTTATTTTTGTATGAAAATGTATTTCTTTGATCTAAATTTGTTTTCAATTACTTCATCATGCAAATCAAGAAATCCAATTCGTAGTTTCACAAATATTTTCAATGAATAAATGTATAGATTTCTTTATCTATGAATGCAGTGCGTCTTTTCTACACTTTGTCTTTGCAATTGTTGATCTTTCATTGCCTTAAAAATAATTCTAATGAAATTTATTGAGAGAATATGTTGAAATAAACATCGTATTTTTGATAATAAATTATCTATTTTCTATTTAAATAATTCGCTCATGTTATTAATTTGTGAAACTATTTTAAATATTTACTTCTTCTTAGCCACATACAAAATCACTGCATCTGGACCATCCAAAAAACAGTGATTTTGTATCTATATAAACAAATAGTAAAAGGTTTTCAAAAATTATAAAAGTATATTCAAAAGTTGACGTAAATGACAAAAAGTAAATTTTAATAGTACCGTGAATTAAACATCTAAACACGCCCATTTAATTTCTCTAGCATCTTAAAATTATAGACATAAATATTATATAATGGACACATAATTATTATTGAATACATATTGATTTGTTTATTACGCAATTCCAGTTGGTTGCCGATAGTGATTTCAATATAATAAAGACGGCGAAAGAAAGGAAAAATGAGAGTTATTTGTCATGATCTACATGACAAGTCAAATCAGAAAATTACATTAGTTTTTGTAAATTTTTCAGTTCTTCTATAATTAGCATGTATTCGGAGCGAGTTGATGGTCAATAAGTACAATGATACGTTGTTGTTTAAACTCTTTCGCAAACCACAGCTTAATTCAAAGGGGGTTTGTGTAAGATATTAAACAACAATGCACTGTCACGTGCCTTTCATACACTACTGATCTTGGGTTTGAAACATGATTTAATTTTGAGAACATGTTTTGTATGTTGTTGGACAGCTTGTGACCCATCTCATTTAACAACTATGTACAAAGTAATCCACAACTTCACATGAAGCAACAACACAACAATTAAAAAACAAATCACAAACATCAACACAAAGTACAATTAATACTACTAGTTGTTTCTTGAGAATCGAAGATACTTCTGCCTCATTTTGATATCTTGCAACTTGTCTGCAAGGTTGCATATGACTTTAAACTTACGTTATTTAAATTGGCAGTGTTGTTGCACCAGCCCATCCATTGATTGCATTCTGGATATGTATAAAATTTTCTCCCCGGATTATTTTTGGTCTTCGAAAGCATCACAATAGTTGGCTTAAGACATTTATTGTAATAAGGATCTCATGAATAACATTAAATAACTAAACCATAGTTTAAATTATTTCCTAATTTAAGAAACCATTCAAAATAACAATTAAAATAAATATAAAATAAAGGAGAGAAGAGTAATCTAGCATACAAATGACGCCGGAAGAGAAAATGCTAGCTAGCTTCCTAGTCCGTAGATTGTGGGAAGTTGATTTTCGCATCGAGCTAGTGTTTGGGCATATCAAAGAGTTGGGAATAATCGACCTAGGGTTTACTGGAATATATATATATATAGAGTAGAACTAGGGTGTTCCTAAGCTCACCAAGCCCTTCCGTGAGCTCGACTCTAAAACCTATCGAATTGACTTCAAATGACATTTCCAAACCATTAGATGTTCAATCTATATTAAAATGTGCTTGGAGACCAAATTTATATTTTTTGGAATTTTTTTACTATTTATTAAGATGGTTTGAAAATCGCTGTTTTTCAATGGTGCATAATTTTAATAAAAATAGTGATTTTCAAACCATCTATGCTACGCGTAGATCAAAATCCAAACCAATGTGATCCAGGTTGAAATTCACGAGATCCCTTTCTTCTGTAGTTCTACAATTAATATATATGAAAATAATCCACTACTTCACATGAACCTCTATGCTACACGTAGCACCGTAGCCAATTCCTATATATATATATATATGAAAATGCTAATATGCTACGCGTAGCATAGAGGGCCTCCATGCTACGGCTCAATATTTGAGTTTTCCAAATCCTAACGGTCGATCTGAACCATTCAACATGATCTCCATATGAATATGTACTTGCAAACCAACTTTTACATTTTTTAGAATTTTTTTACTATTTTTTTAGATAGGTAGAAAAACACTTGATCTGAATGGTACAGAATTTTCAGATCAAGTGATTTTCTACCTATCTAAAAAAATAGTAAAAAAATTCTAAAAAATGTAAAATTTGGTTTGCAAGTACATTTCATATGGAGATCATGTTGAACGGTTCGGATTGACCGTTAGGATTTTGAAAACTCAAATATTGAGCCGTAGCACAGAGGCCCTCTATGCTACGTGTAGCATATTAGCATTTTCCTATATATATATATAACATCACCACCATCGGTTCAATATATGGAGCAGATAGTGTATACTAAAATCGAGATTCCAATTATTTACAACGTTGCCCATGAGAATATATGTCATCGGTTCAATATGCTAAAAGTCACAACGGCTCATGTAACACAACATATGGTAAAAGTCACCTCCTCAATTCCATGGTCCGTTGAGCCAAACCGATGTCAAAGATTCACTCAATACTAATTGTACTTAAAATTTTACCGATGGCAAAGGACGAGGGCCATCAACGTACGTTATCAGTTGGTTAGACCAAACAGAGGGTGAAAAGTTCAAAGTAATTATAATGCTGCTACTGATTACATACACCATCGATAGTAAAGGAGTGATAATAAATGTGTTTTTCGTAGTAGTGTCCATTATTTCCTATCAGTGAAATACGCTTTTAAATAATCACTATTGCTTCACTTAGTCACTATACAGGGTTGTTATTTAAGACAGATTTGGTGACCGTGAAGTGGACTGCTTGCTCTACTTATGAAATGCTTTCCCTTTAGAAATATTCTTATTTAATTTATGCTTTGGACCGTGAAGTGGACCCGCCACCATAAACTAGGTTCAACTTTTCTTTTTTCTATATTTCACAAGCTTCAACCTGTCTTAGGTAGCAATATTTAAATGTTCAATAATAATTACAAGGACAGAATTTTTTTTTTTTTTGCCCAAATAGATTTTTTTTTTTTTGAGTGGGAACGCCCGTAGGCTTAATAGTGTGTTATTGACCCACCTGAAGCAAAATCTAGGAATTAATTAACAGTAACCAGTACATCTGCACATGCCCCCCTCTTTAAAGTTAAACTTAGTTTTTTTTTTTTAAATATTCTCCAATAATAATCGATGAAAATGGCTCAAATATTTGTTCCGCATTTTAGGAGAACGAAATTAAGATTAGAAAGGCGATGCAATAATTTCAGCAAACAAATTATATAATTAATTAGAAACACATAACAAACACACTGCGATACAATTTTCAGATCATAACTAGCTAGGTACTTTTCTTATTTATAATACAAACGTTAAAGGATAAAACCTTTAACCTTCAAAAAAACTAGCTAGGTACATAATTGAAATCCATGGCGACAACTATTTGTTAGCACGATTACTGCTAAAGTAATCCCGAGGGTTAGCCTCAAACCTTGCTCTTGGCATGAGGGCCCCACCTTTCCCTGGGGCTTTCATCATCTTCTCTAAACCACTGTTCTGGCCTGAGCTTCCACAACAGCGAACAATAAAAGCAAACAGTACTCCAACTGGGAGGACGAAGGTAAGTGCTTTGTTCAACCAATTATAGACCATCTCCGATTGGGTCTCAGGCAGGAAGATCTCGTTGAATTTTTCGGAGAAATAGGGAAAGGTGTTGGTAATGAAGTGGAGGAGGAGAATTAGTTTTTCTTGAAGAAATTCAAGGATGTTTGGTTTGAGATCTTCCGAGGGGTTTGTTACTTGGGTTATTTATATTATGTAATATAAGTAGGATCATTTTTAGTAAATTATAAGAATGGTCCTTACAAATTACAATATTATCTTTTTTTCATTTTGTGTGAATATTTTTTTTGATGAGATAATGACAGGTGAATAAAAAGAAAGTGCAAATTAAATAACTTTTTAGTTAATTAATATTCTTAGAAGACCAGCGACAGTGAGTCAATGCTCCCTTTCAACTTACGTTGTTAATGAAGACAGATTTGGTGACCGTGAAGTGGACTGCTTGCTCTACTTAATTATGAAATGCTTTTCCTGTAGAAATATTCTTATTTAAATTATGCCTTGGAAACGAAGGAAGAATATAGGTGGGACCCGCCAGTATAAACTAAGTTCAACTTTTCCGTTTTAAAGACGAATATAGGCGGGACCCGCGACTATAAACTAGGTTCAACTTTTTTTTTTTTTTTCAATATTTCACGAGGTTCTAGGTAAGGCTGCAAAAAAATTCGTAGTTCGTGATTGGATTTGAGTATGATTTGAAAAAAGTTGGTAATTAATTTGATTCGAAATTAATTCGTTCCAAAACAAATCAAACCAATTCGTTTCAAAATTAATTCAAATCAAACACAAACTGGGCCTGGTCAGTTCGAATTAGATTTGCAAACTATTTAGATTCGAATCTCAAATAAAACAACTAATAGCTTTAACCATCAATCTTTAAGGGTAACTTATAATAAGAAAATGTTTCAATAGCGTAACAAATTAACAATGAAATAAGTTCCATTTGACTAAGTCTATGTCGTGATTTTAATCAATTCAACAGCGTATAAGTAAGGAAATTTTGGACTGGCCCATAATCCATTAGTGTGAATTCGTAAAAGATAAAATGTAAAAGGAAACCGTGTGAATTTTGTTCCGCGTGAAGAATACTAATGCATAAACTACCAGTATAACTAAGGCTGCCAAAAAAATTCATAGTTCGTGATTCGATTGAATTCGATTTAAAAAATTCGTAGTTCGTAATTGATTTGATTCAAAATTAGTTTGTTCCAAAACAAGTCAAATTAGTTCGGTTTGAATCTTATTCAAACTGAAACTCAAACTAGGGTAACTTCGATTTGGTTTGATTCGGTTGCAGTAGAACTTCTACCTGTCCTACGTAGCAATATTTAAATGTTCAATGATAATTACAAGGACATAATTTTTTTTTTTGCCGAAATATATATATTTTTTTTTTGAGTGGGAACGCCCGTAGGTTAAATAGTGTGTTATTGACCCACCTGAAGCAAAATCCAGGAATTAACGAATCCAGATCCAGTGAAGTAACCCAAAAATTGGATTTTGAATCGAGACCGTCCGATTCGAATCTGTTGTGCGAGATCCGAAGTGGAGCGTACACATCCCGAGCAACGAATTCGAATCCCGAGACGATCTCGAGCGACGAATTCGTATTGGACAGTCTCGATCGAAAATCCAAAAATTGAGTTACTTTAGGGGATCTGGACCCGGAATTAACAGTAACCAGTACATCTGTTCATGCCCCCCTTTTTAAAGTTAAACTTAGTTTTTTTTTAAAATATTCTCCAATAATAATCGATGAACATTGTTACTGAAAATGGCTCAAATATTTGCTCCGCATTTTCGGAGACTGACATTCGTTTAAAAAAGCGGATTGAAGTTAATTATATAATGATAATATTAGCTTGTTGAGTTGATGATATGAACACTAAAAAATTATTTAGACCGCAGAACTGAACCGAAAGAAAAGCATTCTGTGTGAATATTTTTTTGATGAGATAATGAGAGGTGAATAAAAAGAAAGTGCAAATTAAATTGCTTTTTAATTAATTAATATTCTTAGAAGACCAGCAACAGCGAGTCAATACTCTCTTCCATCTGTAGCAACTCAGACCGAGATTTTTATTAATACCCTAAAAAAAAAAAAAAATAATAAAAATACCCTCAATTTTAAAAAAAATTTAAAAATACCCTAACCGCCCCATGATGGGGCGGTTCACCATACCCGCCAAACCGCCCTATGGTTGGGCGGTTCTGTTGGCCGAGAAAACCGCCCCCCTATGGGGCGGTCCACTATACATACTATAAAATCCCATAAAACTGCGCACTCTCTCCCTCACACTTCATTTTCGCTCTCGCCCCGCCTCTCGCTCTTTACTGTGCTCCGAAGGTATTTTTTATAATTTTATTTTATTATTATTTAGTTAATGTGTATTACTGTAGGTTACTGTAGATACTGTAGATTACTGCTGATTACTGTAGATTACTGTAGATACTGTAGATTACTGTAGCTTACTGTAGGTTACTGTTGATTACTGTAGCTTACTGTAGCTTACTGTAGCTTACTGTAGGTTACTGTTGATTACTGTAGATTACTGTAGCTCACTGTAGATTACTGTAGATACTGTAGATCACTGTAGATTACTGTAGCTTACTGTAGATTACTGTAGATTACTGTAGATTACTGTAGATTACTGTAGATTATTTATTATTATTTTTGTAATTTTTTTTTATTTTAATATAATTTTAATTGTTGTTGTTTACTAATAATTTAATTGTGTATTGTTATTTTGTAAGTGATAAAAAAATTGTTTATTAATGCAGCTATCAAAATGTTGGTTACACTGCATATGGGCGGGAAGTTCGTGGTGGGTGTGGAGGGAGTATATTACACGAAAGATCCAACCCACGGCTTTGAGGTTAACGAAAACACCTCATTTATGGAACTTAAGCAAAAGGTATTCGAAAGGATTGGTGTAAACAACAACCGGTATGACATAGATTTAGTTACTCGGGTTGACACAGGGAGGGATAGACCTTACTATGTAAAGTATCCAATAACAGATGAGGATGGTTGGAGATGTGTTTATAATACTTTTCAATCTGCGGGTACCCCGATAATGGAGTTATATTCCAGAAAGGTCTTGCGTCGGTCCGGGGTTGGACCTTCTACGGACAATACAGGTCATGATAGCCCGGTGCAGCAGCACTCGGGTTTTGAACACTCGGGTTATGACAACTCGGGTGACCGAAACTTCGGTCATGCACCACCCGTTCATACTGATTACACCGCTGATTACACCGTTGATTACACCGCTGATTACACCGCATGTGCATATGATGCCGAGAACCAGTTGTTGCCTTTGGCATTTGCAATTGTCGAGAAGGAGGACGGTGAAAATTGGGGTTTTTTCATGAGTTTCTTGCGAAGAGAGGTGGTTGGGAACAGGTTCTGCGTCATATCAGACCAGCACAAAGGAATCAAGTATGTCTTTGATCGAACAGATTTCGGGTGGTCGACAGCTCACGGCGAATGTGTGCACAGGCTGTGTATGCAGCACGTTGCAGAGAACCTCCACAAGCATGTCGGGAATGACCAATGGGTTGCAGATACATTTAAAATTGGATGCAGAAGGAAGAAGCCGAGGAGGCTGGAAGAGATGTTCAAAGAATTTGCCAAGGTATGTATATTTTAGATGAAATTTTAATAAACTATTTACTTATATTTTTCTAATCTGAAAATTTATTTCTGTGTAGTACTGTCCGAAGGCAAATTCGTACTTACTCAAGGTGGGGAAAAATAATCCGAGAGATCTGCAAGAAGCACCCGCATATGAGAAAATATTTCAAGCAAAAGATGGAGGTTGGAGATGGGGAATAATGACGACAAATGGGTCCGAGTCCTTGAATGCTGTTTTCAAGCAGAGCCGGATGTTGCCCGTGGCAGCCATTGTGGAGGACACTTTCTACAAGCTAAATGCATGGTTCGTTGACCGGCGTGTTAAAGCACGAGAATTACTCTTCAGGAACCAGGCATTTTCAACAAGGGTGGAGGGCAAACTACGTAAACATAGGGAGAAGGGTTCAGTTATGACCGTTGTCCCGTATGGGGATCGCACCTTGGAATTCGAAGTGCACTCTCCGAATGAGTATGTTCCAACCAGCCGTAGAGCAGATGGGACTATGGAGTTTATTAAAAGACCATACAAGTATGTTGTCATTATCGGAGTGGACAATACTGTAACATGTACATGCCAAGGAATCCAACTAGCTCACCTACCTTGTTCTCATGTTATGGCGGTGTGCCGAGTGAGAAACTTCCGTGAGGATGATTTTGTCGCCGACATGTACCGTACCGATTACCTTGCGAGTACTTGGGGTGCATCCTTCCATCCTTATCCCAACCAGCATGCTTGGCCAGCCTACGTTGGGGATGAACTCAACCCACCCAAGAAGATCAGGTTAGGGAGAATACTTTGTATATGCACTGACCATCTTTTTCATATAGTTATTTAACTTCTTTTTATATCAGGAAAGGGAGAAGGCCCCACAAGCGTGCTGTAATGACAATGGATGAGATGCAGGGTAGGCGAATGGGACATCAGGCTCGCCGTTCAACTTGTGACAGGCAGCGAGCAGGTACATTTCATCTTGTATTTTATAATTCATTTTATATTTTTCGATTTCAATAACATATCATTTTTTGTGAACTGGAATGCAGAGGCCATCAACGAAGCCAACGAAAGAGAAAATGCTAGAGTTGTTGCTGAGGCCACCGGTAGCGGTAGTAGTCATGCAGAGGCATCCGGTAGCGGTAGTAGTGTCGCACAACAGACTGGAAGCAGATCCAGAACTCGTCGATTTCTAAATTTGTTCGGTCGTCGTCGATGAGTTTGTGAACTGATTTAATTCGTAGTTTGTAACTATTTTATATGCTTCAGTTTTGTTATTTTCATAACGCAATTAAATATGCACAGATTGACAACATAAAACATAAATAAACAATAACTAGATGGAATAAATACTTCAAAGAATACAATATACAACATAAATCATTAATAATTAGTACAAACAACAATAAAAATACCTACGTCTTAAAAATATATACATCTTAAATCATTAAAAATATATACATCTTAACAATATATATATCTTAAAAAAGAAAAATATATCTAAACAATATATACATCTTAAAATATATATACATCAATATACAATTTCCTTATAAAAATATATAAAATCTGAAAAAAAAAAAAAAAACACTGAACCGCCCCATCTCTGGGCGGTTTTCTGGAGGAGGTGGACCGCCCAGAAATAGGGCGGTTTTCTGCCATAAGTGGACCGCCCCATTATGGGGCGGTTAGGGCATTTTTAAATTTTTTTTAAAACTGAGGGCATTTTTAATATTTTTTTTTTTTTTAGGGTATTAATAAAAATCTCGGCAACTCAGAAAAACAGGTTGGACCCACCATTCGAAATTGGGTTTTATCTTTAGTAGAGGAATAATAAGGGATTTTGAAAGAGATTTAATTTTTTTTAATTTCATCATTGCAAAGTGAGTCGGTTACAATTATTAACAGTATTAGTTCAAGTCTCTTTTAAAAGATAATAACACAATAAAGTACAACAAAGAAAATTGCCCCGTCTTCTTCTTGGTATGCGTCAGCGTGAACAGCTTTTCAGACCACCTGAGCTCGCGCTGGTTTTCATTCTCCTATGATGAATAAAACATCTCACGAATCTTTATTTGTAAACCAACATGTTTACGGAGCCCGTGGCTGCAAATGAACTCTCCAGAATTGGCCTATCCAAAAACAATGATTTTCAAAAAATTTCAAATTTTTTTACTATTTTTTTAGATGGGTAGAAAATCACTTGATTTGAAAATTCTGGACCATCCAAAAACAGTGATTTTCTACCTATCTAAAAAAATAGTAAAAATTTTTGGTTTGCAAGTACATATTCATTTTATAATCATGTTAAACGGCTTGGATAAACTGTTAGAATTTTGAAAACTTAAATATTGAGCCGTAGCAGAAACCAATCCGTGCTATGCATAGTACCGTAGCCTCAGTGCCTCACTCAAAGATGAATATAGGTGGGACCCGCCACTATAAACTAAGTTCTTTTTTTCTCTTTTAAAGATGAATATAGGCGGGACCCGCCACTATAAACTAGGTTCAACTTTTCCTTTTTCTATATTTCAGAAGCTTCAACCTGTCTTACATAGCAATATTTAAATGTTCAATAATATTTACAACAATGCACAAGTGAGATTTTTTTTTTTTATGAGATAATGACAGGTGAATAAAAAGAAAGTGCAAATTAAATAGCTTTTTAGTAAATTAATATTATTAGAAGACCAGCGACAGCGAGTCAATGCTCTCTTTCATCTGTAACAACTCAGAAAAAGAAAGATGAGAAACAGGTTGGACCCACCATTCGAAATTTTTTTTTTTTTTTTTTTTTTTTGGTTTCTACCATTCGAAATTGGGTTTTATCTTTTAGTAGAGGAATAATAAGGGATTTTGGAAGAGTAGATGCTTGGGATTTTAAATTGGATAAAGATTTTTTTCCGCCCGGCTCCTGTTCCTCATTCATCCTCCAATCATTAATTATCTAGGGGACCACAACTTCTAACAAAAAAAAAAAAACGTGTATCAATTATTAATTACGTGGGGTACCGCTAATTAACAAGAGGGACAGCTTATATTTGAAATTTTTTACAACTGACGCGCACAAGTATTCATATATAATACATCAAGTATTCATATCTAAGATATCAAGTATTAAAAAAAACTTGACACATCACTCATCCATCTTTTACACATTTTTAGAGGTGATTTTTTTTTCTCTGTTCACTCCAACCAATATTTCTGACAATCTATGAAAAATTTTGCGAATTTAAAATCACCAACGTCTTCTAAGCAATTTTCTCTTTCAAATGAGATCCATGATGAAGTACTTTTGAGTTATCCGTCGCGCAAGTATTAATAACTCGTAAAATTATTTATATCTCGTCGTGCAAGTATTCATACCACGTCGAGCAAGTATTCATACCTCGTCGAACAAGTATTCATACCTAAGATATCAAGTAAAAAATGATTGAGTGGTAATGAAATTTCAATCGGTAAAAAATGAGTGAATGATGTGTCTAGTTTTTTATTTGTGAAATACTGATGAGGTATGAATACTTGCTCGATGAGGTATGAATACTTGAATGACAAGGTATGAATATTTGTGCAACGGACAACTTGAAAGTATGTTATCATGGATCTCATTTGAAAGAGAAAATTGCGTAGAAGACGTTCGTGGTTTTAGATTTGCAAAATTCCTCCCAGATTGTCAGAAATATTGGTTAAAGTGAACGGAGAAAAAAAATCACCTCTAAAAACGTGTAAAAGATGAGTAAGTGATGTGTCCAGATTTTTTTTAAATACTTGATATCTTAGATATGAATACCTGATGTATTATATATGAATACTTGATGTATTACATATGAATACTTGCACTCGCCGTAATAATGACGCATTTTGTTTTGTCTTTTAGCGCTGAAATTTGTGGTCCCCTCTTAATTAGCGGTCAACAAAGACATTTATTGACTGGGGGATGAATGGAGAATGGGAGTCGGGGGATAGTTAGTCGGTCCCTTTTAAATTTTATTAATTTCATCATAGCAAAGTGAGTCGGTTACAATTATTAACGGTATTAGTTCAAGTCTCTTTTAATAAATAAAATGATAACATGTTTTTTTTCATAAAATAAAACAATAAAGTACAACAAAGAAAATTGTCCTGTCTTCTTCTTGGTATGCGTCGGTGTGAACAGCTTTTCAGACCACCTGGGCTCGCGCTGGTTTTCATTCTCCTATGATGAATAAACATTTCAACCCAAATAAAATTATCAAGGTTAGTTCGAGTAAACTAAAATTGAAATTAATTGTTTTGATGAAATAAAACATCTTACGAATCTTTGTTTGTAAACCAGCATGTTTACGGAGCCCGTGGCTGCAAATGAACCCTCTCCAAAATTGGCCCATCCAAAGATTTTGGACCATCCAAAAACAGTGATTTTCAAATTTTTATATTTTTTTGAATTTTTTTACAATTTTTTTAGATAGGTAGAAAATCACTTGATCTGGAAATTATGGACCATCCAAAAACAGTGATTTTCTACCTATCTAAAAAAATAGTAAAAAAATTCAAAAAAATGTAAAATTTGGTTTGCAAGTACATATTCATTTTACAATCATGTTAAACGGTTCAGATCAACCAATAGAATTTTAAAAACTTAAATATTGAGCCGTAGCAGGAACCAATCCGTGCTATGCATAGTACCGTAACCTCACTCAAAGATGAATATAGGCGGGACCCGCCACTATAAACTAAGTTCTTTTTTTCTCTTTTAAAGATGAATATAGGCGGGACCCGCCACTATAAACTAGGTTCAACTTTTCCTTTTTCTATATTTCAGAAGCTTCAACCTGTCTTACATAGCAATATTTAAATGTTCAATAATATTTACAACAATGCACAGGTGAGATTTTTTTTTTATGAGATAATGACAGGTGAATAAAAAGAAAGTGCAAATTAAATAGCTTTTTAGTTAATTAATATTCTTAGAAGACCAGCGACTGCGAGTCAATGCTCTCTTTCATCTGTGGCAACTCAGAAAAAGAAAGATGAGAAACAGGTTGGACCCACCATTCGAAATTGGGTTTTATCTTTAGTACAGGAGTAATAAGGGATTTTGAAAGAGTAGATGCTTGGGATTTTGAAATTTTATTAATTTCATCATAGCAAAGTGAGACGGTTACAATTATTAACAGTATTAGTTGAAGTCTCTTTTAAAAGATAAAATGATAACAAGTTTTTTCATGGAAAACTGTTCAATTTACATTTTGTTTTTCTACCTTTTCTGGGGATAGAATCTTCGGGGCTTCGAGGCGGTCTAATTTAATAGAGAAAAAAGTTGTCTCTGAAAGCCTTCATTACCGAGCGGCTCCCAACTAGTTCAATTCCTAAGTACTTTTTCTCCTAATTTGTCTCTTAGACAAAAAATCTTAATATGTTATGTATAAAATCTTATTATGCTAGGTTTAAAGGTTTCGTATGTTATGTATAAAGACTGTACTTTGATAAGTTACATGTAAGGTCTAAAGTTTTGACACTTATTGGAGTTAGAAACCATAATTGACAGGTTAAGTACTCGCATGCGGTTGATGACAACACTGCATACAATTGCTTTTGCAACAAGAAACTAGATTAAACGAGTAAGAAGTATAGATAACCTGATCCCTTGAAGCCAATCTTCTATATATAAAACATTTATTTACTGTATTAATTGTTTCTACACCCAAACAATTAAATCAAATAACCAAAACAACCAAAAACTTAGACTTGATTATTGTTAGATCTCATAATACACTATCCCTGTGAATCGACACCCAGATTTATACTATACGATACGTTAATGCGCTTGTGAATCTATTGTAATGTAAACAATTAAGGTTATAAATATTATTAGCTCTGATTTTGGCCCATCAACTTACGTTGTTGCTTAATGCAAAGAAAAATTGATCAATGTTCAGGGTCGGGTCCCTTCGTCTCTAGGGACCAAGGCGATTTGCCGATTTCTAAACCTAGCCGCCACCAGCATCAACCATCCCCACCCTCCCTCCTCCAATCAGCCCACCCCAGTCCGCCCCATGCCCACCCTGCTAGTCAGCTTCCCATTTCTCCGGTGAGAATTGTGGGTCTGATTAGCTCTCCGTCTCCACCTCGACTCTAACCATTCTTCTTGTCTATCTCCCTCTGTTTCCTCCAACTGAGCCGTCACCCTAACTCAACAATTTTCTATCTTTAAAGCCTCACCTGAACCCTAGCCCTAGGCAGGGTTGGGGGAGGTTGTGGCTAGCGCCGGCCTCTCCCACCCACCACTGCCACCATTAAAAAAAAAACGTCTATGCCTCCACCTTTGTGTTGCTAATCGGCTGGTGCAGCAGAGAGCAAGAAGGTGAGAGAAGAGATTGACAACCGCTTCAAGTTGATTTGTTAGAGGTTGTGTTATGTTGTTTAGTTGTTAATGTGTGTTTTAGATTTGGTACGTTGTTTTGATGTGAGTGTTGTGATGTTGTGATGTGAAATGATGGATGTAGTCTTACTTTATTTAATAAAAATTACAATTGATAGCCGTCGTCAAGGTTTTAAAAAAAAAAAAACTTGAGTTGTTGTTTAAACTCTTTCGCAAACCACAACTTAAAAAATAAATTATAAGCATCAACACACAAATTACAATTAATACTACTAACTGTTTGTTGAGAATCGCTATTGCTTCACTTAGTCACTGTATAGGGTTGTTAATTAAGACAGATTGGTGACCGTGAAGTGGACTGCTTGCTCTACTTAATTATGAAATGCTTTTCCTTTAGAAATATTCTTATTTAAATTATGCTTTGGAAACCAAAGATGAATATAGGCGGGACCCTCCACTATAAACTAAGTTCTTTTTTTCTCTTTTAAAGATGAATATTTATATGCCGGACCCGCCACAATAAACTAAGTTCTTTCTTTTTTTCTGTTTTAAAGATGAATATAGGCGGGACCTGCCACCATAAAGTAGGTTCAACTTTTCTTTTTTCTATATTTCACAAGCTTCAACCTGAAGCAAAATCTAGGAATTAATTAACAGTAACCAGTACATCTGTACATGCACCCTTTTTAAAGTTAAACTTAGTTTTCTTTTTTTTTTAAATATTGTCCTATAATAATCGATGAAAATGGCTCAAATATTTGTTCCGCATTTTAGGAGAACAAATTAAGTAGATTGATGCGATCAAGAAATTGAGGAAAACGAAATTAAGATTAGAAAGGCGAAGCAATAATTTCAGCAAACAAATTATATAATTAATTAGAAACACATAACAAACACACTGCGATACAATTTTCAGAACATAACTAGCTAGGTACTTTTCTTATTTATAATACAAACGTTAAAGGATAGAACCTTTCACCTTCAAAAAAACTAGCTAGGTACATAATTGAAATCCATGGCGACAACTATTTCTTTGCACGAGTGCTTCTAAAGTAATCCCGAGGGTTATCCTCAAAGGTTGCTCTTGCCATGAGGGCCCCACTTTTCCCAGGGGCTTTCATCATCTTCTCTAAACCACTGTTCTGGCCTGAGCTTCCACAACAATGAACAATAAAAGAAACCAGTATTGCAACTGGGAGGACGATGCTAAGTGCTTTGTTCACCCAAAGATAGACCATCTCTGATTGGGTCTCGGGCAGGAAGATCTCGTTGAATTTTTCGGAGAAATAGGGAAACGTGGTGGTAATGAAGTGGAGGAGGAGAATTAGTTTTTCTTGAATAAATTCAAGGATGTTTGGTTTGAGATCTTCCGAGGGGTTTGTAACTTGGGTTATTTATATTATGTAATATAAGTCGGTTCAATTTGAGTAAATTATAAGAATGGTCCTTACAAATTACAATATTATCTTTTTTTTCATTTTGGTACATACTTTTGCTGTTAATTTTATCCTGTTGTTTCCCAGACTGACATTCGTTTAAAAAGCTGATTGAAGTTAATTATATAATGATAATATTAGCATGTTGATTTGATGATGTGAACACTAAAAATTTATTTAGACTGCAGAACTGAACCGAAATAAAAGCATTCTTTGTGTGAATATTTTTTAGATGAGATAATGACAGGTGAATAAAAAGAAAGTGCAAATTAAATAGCTTTTTAGTTAATTAATATTCTTAGAAGACCAGCGACAGCGAGTCAATGCTCTCTTTCATCTGTAGCAACTCAGAAAACGAAAGATGAGAAACAGGTTGGACCCACCATTCGAAATTGGGTTTTATCTTTAGGAGAGGAATAATAAGGGCTTTTGAAAGAGTAGATGCTTGGGATTTTAAATTTTATTAATTTCATCATAGCAAAGTGAGTCGGTTACAATTATTAACAGTATTAGTTGAAGTCTATTTTAAAAGATAAAATGATAACATGTTTTTTTAATGGAAAACTATTCAATTTACATTTTGTTTTTCTTCCTATTCTGGGGATAGAATCTTCAGGGTTTCGAGGCGGCCTAATTTAATAGAGAAAGAAGGTTTTGTCTCCTAAAGCCTTCATTACCGAGCGGCTCCCAACTAGTTCAATTCCTAAGTACTTTTTCTCCTAATTTGTCTCTTAGACAAAAAAATCTTAATATGTTATGTATAAAATCTTATTATGCTAGGATTAAAGGTTTCATATGTTATGTATAAAGGCTACACTTTGATAAGTTACGTGTAAGGTTTAAAGTTTTGACACCGATTGGAGTTAAAAATTATAATTGACAGGTTAAGCACTCGCATGAGGTTAGTAACAACACCGCATACAATTGCTTTTGCAACCGGAAACTAGATTAAACGAGTAAGAAGTATAGATAACCTGATCCCTTGAAGCCAATCTTCTATATAAAAAAAAATTATTTACTGTATTTATTGTTTCTACAACCAAACAATTAAATCAAATAACCAGAACAACCAAAAACCAAGACTTGATTATTGTTAGATCTCATAATACAATATCTCTGCGGATCGACACCCCGATCTATACTATACGATTGGTTAATGCGCTTTTGAATCGATTGTAATGTAAACAATTACGGTTATAAATATTATTGGCTCTTATTTTGGCCCATCAACTTACGTTGTTGTTTAATGCAAAGAAATTTTTATCAATGTTCATGGTCGGGTCCCTTCGTCTCTAGGGACCAAGGCGATTTGTCGATTTCTAAACCTAGCTGCCACCAGCATCAAGCACCCCCACCCTCCCTCCTCCAATCAGCCCACCCCAGTCCGCCCCATGCCCACCCTGCTAGTCAACTTCCCATTTCTCCGGTGAGAATCGTGGGTCTGATTAGCTCTCCGTCTCCTCCTCGACTCTAACCGTTGATCTTGTCTTATAGCTCCCGTCGGTGAGAAGTGCAAAGGAAAAGTGACGTAGCCCCTCCGTCTCTCCCCTCTGCCTTTCTCCGGCTGCCACTAAATCCTAGATCCAAAAGAGAAAACAATAAAAAAGAGACGTAGCCCCTTCGCCTATCTCCCTCTGTTTCCTCCAACTGAGCTGTCACCCTAACCCAGCCATTTTCTATCTTTGAAGCCTCACCTGAACCATATCCCTAGGCAGAGTTTGGGGGAGGTTGCGGCTAGCGCCGGCCTCCCCCACCCACCACTGCCACCATTAAAAAAAAACGTCGATGTCTCCACCTTTGTGTTGCTAATCGGCTGGTGTAGCAGAGAACAGAAAGGTGAGAGAAGAGATTGACAACCGCTTCAAGTTGATTTGTTAGAGGTTGTGTGTTAGTGGTTGAATTATGTTGTTGAGTTGTTGATGTGTGTTTTAAATTTGGTACGTTGTTTGGATGAGGGTGTTGTAATGTTGTGATGTGAAATGATGGATGTAATCTTACTTTATTTAATAAAAAATTACACTTGACAACTACTCTCAAGGTTTTAAAAAAAAAAAACTTGCATTGTTGTTTAAACTTTTTCGCAACGACAACTTAATTCGAAAGGAACTTGTGTAATAGATTAAATAACAATGCACTATCACGTACCTTTTTTTTACAATGTTGAAATCTTGATTTGAAACATAATTTAATTTTCAGAACATGTTTTGCATGTTATTGGGCAACTTGTGACCCATCTCATTTAACAAGTACGTACAAAGTAATCTACTACTTCATCTAAAACAACAACACAACAATTAAAAAATAGATCACAAGCATCAACACACAAATTATAATTAATTAATACTACTAACTTTTTGTTGGGAATCGCTAATGCTTCACTTAGTCACTGTATAGGGTTGTTAATTATGACAGATTTGGTGACCGTGAAGTGGACTGCTTGCTCTGCTTAATTATGAAATGCTTTTCCTTTAGAAAATATTCTTATTTAAATTATGCCTTGGAAACGAAGGAAGAATATAGGTGGGACCCGCCAGTATAAACTAAGTTCAACTTTTCCGTTTTAAAGACGAATATAGGCGGGACACGCGACTATAAACTAGGGTCAACTCTCTTTTTTTCAATATTTCATGAGGTTCTACCTAAGGCTGCACAAAAATTCGTAGTTCGTGATTCGATTTGAGTATGATTTGAAAAAAGTTCATAATTAATTTGATCCGAAATTAGTTCGTTCCAAAACAAATCAAACCAATTCGTTTCAAAATTAATTCAAATCAAACACAAACTGGACCTGGTCCGTTCGAATTAGATTCGCGAACTATTTAGGATCGAATCTCAAATAAAACAACTAATAGCTTCAACCATCAATCTTTAAGAGTAACTTATAATAGGAAAATGTTTCAACAGGGTAACAAATTAACAATGGAATAAGTTCCGTTTGACTAAGTCTATGTCGTGATTTTAATCAATTCAGCAGCGTAAAAGGTAAGGAAATTTTGGACTGACTCATAATCCATTAGTGTGAATTCGTGAAAGATAAAATGTAAAAGGAAACCGTGTGAATTTTGTTCCGCGTGAAAAATACTAATGCATAAACTGCCGGTATAACTAAGGCTGTCAAAAAAATTCATAGTTCGTGATTCGATTGAATTCGATTTGAAAAATTCGTAGTTCGTAATTGATTTGATTCGAAATTAGTTTGTTCCAAATCAAGTCAAATCAGTTTAGTTTGAATCTTATTCAAACTGAAACTCAAACTGGGGTAAGTTCGATTTGATTTGATTCGGTTGCAGTAGAACTTCTACTTGTCTTACGTACCAATATTTAAATGTTCAATGATAATTACAAGGACAGAATTTTTTTTTTTTTTGAGTGGGAACGCCCGTAGGTTAAATAGTGTGTTAGTGACCCACCTGAAGCAAAATCCAAGAATTAACGAATCCAGATCCAGTGAAGTAACCCAAAAGTTGGGTTTTGAATCGAGACTGTCCGATTCGAATCTGTTGTGCGAGATCCGAAGTGGAGCGTACACATCCCGAGCAACAAATTCGAATCCCGAGACAATCTCGAGCGACGGATCCGTATTGGACGGTCTCGATCGAAAATCCAAAAATTGAGTTACTTTAGAGAATCTGGACCCGGAATTAACAGTAACCAGTACGTCTGTACATGCCCCCCTTTTTAAAGTTAAACTTAGTTTTTTTTTTTAAATATTCTCCAATAATAATCGATGAACATTGTTACTGAAAATGGCTCAAATATTTGCTCCGCATTTTCGGAGACTGACATTCGTTTAAAAAGCGGATTGAAGTTAATTATATAATGATAATATTAGCTTGTTGATTTGATGATATGAACACTAAAAAATTATTTAGACTGCAGAACTGAACCGAAAGAAAAGCATTCTTTGTGTGAATATTTTTTTAGATGAGATAATGACAGGTGAATAAAAAGAAAGTGCAAATTAAATTGCTTTTTAGTTAATTAATATTCTTAGAAGACCAGCAACAGCGAGTTAATACTCTCTTCCATCTGTAGCAACTCAGAAAAACAAAGATGAAAAACAGGTTGGACCCACCATTCGAAATTGGGTTTTATCTTTAGTAGAGGAATAATAAGGGATTTTGGAAGAGTAGATGCTTGGGATTTTAAATTTTATTAATTTCATCATAGCAAAGTGAGACGGTTACAATTATTAACAGTATTAGTTGAAGTCTCTTTGAAGAGATAAAATGATAAAATGTTTTTTTAATGGAAAACTGTTAAATTTACATTTTGTTTTTCTTCCTTTTCTGGGGATAGAATCTTCAGGGCTTCGAGGCGGTCTAATTTAATAGAGAAAAAAGTTGTCTCCTAAAGCCTTTATTCCCGAGCGGCTCCCAACTAGTTCAATTCCTAAATACTTTTTCTCCTAATTTGTCTCTTAGACAAAAAATCTTAATATGTTATGTATAAAATCTTATTATGCTAGATTTAAAGATTTCATATGTAATGTATAAAGACTGCACTTTGATAAGTAACATGCAAGGTCTAAAGTTTTGACACCGATTGGAGCTAGAAATCATAAGTGACAGGTTAAGGACTCGCATGCGGTTGGTGACAATAGCGCATACAATTGCTTTGGAAACCAGAAACTAGATTAAACGAGTAAGAAGTATAGATAACCTGATCCCTTGAAGCCAATCTTCTATATATAAAACATTTATTTACTGTATTAATTGTTTCTACAACCAAACAATTAAATCAAATAACCAAAACAACCAAAAACCTAGACTTGATGATTGTTAGATCTCATAATACAATATCCATGTGGATCGACACTCCAATCTGTACTATACGATAGGTTAATACGCTTGTAAATCGATTGTAATGTAAACAATTAGGGTTACAAATATTGTTAGCTCTGATTTTGACCCATCAACTTACGTTGTTGCTTAATGCAAAGAAAAATTGATCAAGGTTCTTGGTCGGGTCCCGTCGTCTCTAGGGACGAAGGAGATTTGCCGATTTCTAAACCTAGCTGCCACCAGTATCAAGCACCCCCACCCTCCCTCCTCCAATCAGCCCACCCTAGCTACTAGCAAACTTCCCATTTCTCCGGTGAGAAACGTTGGTCTGATTAGCTCTCTGTCTCCACCTCAACTCTAATTGTTCTTCTCGTCTTATAGCTCCCATCGGTGAGAAGTGCGAAGGAAAAGAGACGTAGCCCCTCCGTCTCTCCCCTCTGCCTTCTCCGGCCGCCACTAAATCCTAGATCCAAAAGAGAAAACAATAAAAAAGAGATCTAGCCCCTTCGCCTACTCCCTCTGTTTCCTCAACTGAGCCGTCACACTAACCAGCAATTTTCTATCTTTAAAGCCTCACCTGAACCCTAGCTTAGGCAGGGTTGGGGGAGGTTGTGGCTAGCACGGGCCTCCCCCACCCACCACTACCACCATTAAAAAAAAAACTTTGATGCCTCCACCTTTGTGTCTTATTGGCTGGTGCAGCGAAGAGCAAGAAGGTGACCAGAGAAGAGATTGACAACCGCTTCAAGTTGATTTGTTAGAGGTTGTGTGTTAGTGGTTTTGTTATGTTGTTTAGTTGTTGATGTGTGTTTTAGATTTGGTACGTTGTTTGGATGAGAGTGTTGTGATGTTGTGCTGTGAAATGATGGATGTAATCTTACTTTATTTAATAAAAAATTACACTTAACAGCCGCTGTCAAGGTTTTTAAAAAAAATTGCATTGTTGTTTAAACTTTTTCGGAAACCACAACTTAATTTAAAGTGGGTTTGTGTAAGAGATTAAACAACAATGCACTGTCACGTACCATTTTTTACACTGTCGAAACCTTAGTTTGAAACATTATTAAATTTTCAGAACATGTTTTGCATGTTGTTGGATAACTTGTGACCCATCTCATTTAACAAGTACGTACAAAGTAATCTACTACTTCATCTGAAACAACAACACAACAATTAAAAACCAGATCACAAGAATCAACACACAAATTACAATTAATACTACTAACTGTTTGTTGAGAATCGCTATTGCTTCACTTGGTCACTTTATAGGGTTGTTAATTAAAACAGATTTGGTGACCGTGAAGTGGACTAGTGTTTTGACAAAATCCGTGGACCGCCGGACCGAACCACTGAACCCGCCAAGTTTTCCCAGACCGTGCCCCAAACCCATCCCGGACCGCGGTTCAGCATGGTCCGGTCCAGGGACGGGACGGTTTGGTTTTTTCAAACCTAACCCGTACTAACCTGGACAATCCTAACCCACGAACCCGCCCCAGACTGAACCGCCAACCCGCGTAACCCCCCAATCCGTCGGACCCGCACCCTTTACCCGCCTAACTCGCACCCAAACCCGCTTTACCCGTCGGACCCGGACTCAAACCCACCAACCGGCACCCTTTACCTGCTGGACCCGTCGGACCCGCTCCCGGATTAGTTAACCTACGCCCGAACCCGCTGGACCCGCCTGCTTTACCCGCCAAACCCGCCTGACCGTCCGATTTGAAAGATTACTGTAGCAATTCAAAATTTTTTGAATCCAACGGCTCCAAAATTACTGTAGCAATCCGAATTTCCCCCCCAATCAAAACTCTATAAATTACACCCCATTCTTCTCTCATTTTCACACCAAACTCTCATTATTCTCAATCTTTTATTCTCTCAAATTCTCAATCTCATACTATCATTATTTTATTTTCATTGTTCCCAAATTTTAATTTAATTATTAGGAAAAAAAATATAGTTGCAAATTTATTTTATTCCGCAAAGGCGCAAGATTTAGTTGCAAATTTATTTCATCCCGCAAAGGCGCAAGATTTTCCTGCAAAATTTGAAGGTTAGATTTGTTTCATGTTATATTTATTTTTTGTTAGATTAAATATGTTATATTTATTATAAATAGGTTAGATTTATTTTAAATTCGGTTTCTTATTTAAATACGTTAGTTTTGTTATAAATAGGTTAGATTTATTTTTAAAATCGGTTAAATATGTTAGATTTATTTTTAAATAGGTTATATATAATTTAAAATAGGTTAGATTTATTTTTTAACATGTTAGATTTATTTTTGAAATATGTTAGGTTTTATAATAAATATGTTAGATTTATTTTTAAAATAGCTTAAATATGTTAGATTTATTTTTAAAATAGCTTAAATATGTTAGATTTATTTTTAAATAGGTTAGATTTATTTTCAAATAGGTTATATATTTTTTTTAAATAAGTTAGATTTATTTTTTTAATATATTAAATATGGTAGATTTTTTGAATAAATTGGTTAGATTTCTTTTCAATTCGATTTTATTTTTTTGTAGGTTAGATTTATTTATAAATAGTTTAAATTTATTTTTGATATATGTTCGATTTATTATAAATTGGTTAGATTTATTTTCAATTCGGTTTTATTTTTTTAATAGGTTTGATATATTTTTAAATAGGTTATATTTATTTTTACAATAGTTTAAATATGTCAATTTATTTTTAAATAGGTTATATATTTTTTTTAATATATTAGATTTATTTTTTGAATATATTAAATATGGTAGATTTTTTGAATAAATAGGTTGGATTTCTTTTAAATTCGGTTTTATTTTTTTAATAGGTTAGATTTATTTATAAATAGTTTAGATTTATTTTTGATATATTTTAGATTTATTATAAATTGGTTAGATTTATTTTAAATTCTGTTTTATTTTTTGAATAGGTTAGATATATTTTTAAATAGGTTAGATTTATTTTTAAAATAGCTTAAATATGTTAGATTTATTTTTAAATAGGTAAGATTTATTTTTAAATAGGTTATATTTTTTTTAAATAGGTTAGATTTATATTTTGAATATATTAAATATGGTAGATTTTTTGAATAAATAGGTTAGATTTCTTTCAAATTCGATTTTTTTTTAATAGGTTAGATTTATTTATAAATAGTTTAGATTTATTTTTTATATATGTTTTGATTTATTATAAATTGGTTAGATTTATTTTAAATTCGGTTTTATTTTTTTAATAGGTTAGATATATTTTTAAATAGGTTATATTTATTTTTTAAATAGCATAAATATGTTAGATTTATTTTTAAATAGGTTATATTAATTTTTAAATATGTTAGATTTATTTTTTGAATATATTAAATATGGTAGATTTTTTGAATAAATAGGTTAGATTTCTTTTAAATTCGGTTTTATTTTTTTCATAGGTTAGATATATTTATAAATAGTTTAGATTTATTTTTTATATATGTTAGATTTATTATAAATTGGTTAGATTTATTTTAAATTCAGTTTTATTTTTTTAATAGGTTAGATTTATTTATAAATAGTTTAGATTTATTTTTGATATATGTTAGATTTATTATAAATTGGTTAGATTTATTTTTAATTTGGTTTTCTTTTTTTAAATAGGTTATATTTATTTTAAAATAGGTTAGATTTATTTTTAAATAGGTTAGATTTATTTTTAAATAGGTTAGATTTATTTTTTATGTATGTTATATTTTTTTTTACAATAATTTAGATTTATTTTAATTTTGGTTTTATTTTTTTAAATAGGTTAGATTTATTTTTAAATAGTTTAGGTTTATTTTTTATATATGTTATAATTATTTTAAAATATTTTAGATTTTAAATTCGGTTTTATTTTTTATTTCATGTAGAAAAAATGTCATCTTCTCCTCCCCGTCAACCGGTTGAGCAAGTAATTTAGTCTTTTGCTCATGATATATTTGGCAGTAATCCTAACCCAACTCCAGCTCCACCACTGTATTTTTCTCAAGGAGATAACTATTATCCGCAAAATCCTCCTCCACCGTATTATCCTAACCCTCCTAATTATTATCCGCAAAATCCTCCACCATATTATCCTCCACAAAATCCTAACCTTGCATATAGTGGACCGGGAGCTTCTTCATTATAACCCTTCTCTACCACCGCTAGCGCCACATACTGAGATCTCAAGTATCCCGCCGTCACTGACTCCTTCCACAGCGTCTACTACCACAAGTGTCCCGCCATCACCACTAACTGGAGCAGAACTTGCAGAATCCGAAAAGAGGAAGAGGACAGCAGCACCCAGATACGAGGTAAAATGGTGGCTGTTTTTTTACCAAACCTTAGATCACGATGGGCCTCACCCAAACTCTTATCAACCCGGATGGTACTAGAACCCACCAAAAGTATGATGAAAAGCGAATGCTTAGTAAATTTGCCCGGTACATTGCCCACAAAGAACAACTAATAAGTATGTGTAATTGTTTGAGTTTTGCCCGGTTGATAATTCGGGGGTGTGGTGAACCATTGTACAAGAGGTTCCACCATAGAAAAATGGTAACAGAGTTGAAACACCAGTATTTAGACCGTAAAAATGATCTACTTGCCATATTTGCAATTGCAAACTATAAGGTCTCAATTACCAGCGATATTTGGACGGCCGGTAAACATGGTCTTGGGTACTCCTGTATAACCGCGCATTATATTGATGATACTTGGGCATTACAAAAAAGGGTCTTAAGCTTTCGGGTATTGGATTCTCCGCATAATGCACAAATCATTTACCAATCAATTATTGATGTTTTGCACGAGTACAACTTGAAAAGAGATTTAGAGAACAAGATTTTTTCTATTTCTTTCGATAATGCTAGCAACAATGTCAAATCCATTGATTATTTCACTTGGTTACTATCCCCGATCATGAATGGTGCAATGTTTTACCAAAAATGTGCTTGTCATATACTAAACCTTACCGTAAAGGCGGGCCTTAAAACATATACTGTTAACAATTTAATTATTAAATTTAAGACTGCTATGGCCCACATTTTCTCAAACGCGGTACGGAAATAACTTTTTCACGAATTATGTCAAAGGTGGGCAATAGGCCACTTGAGAGTACCTTGGGATATAGATACCTGTTGGAACTCTACCTATAGGATGTTCCACCAATGCCTTCCTTACAAGAAAGCTATAGACGAGTCCTTGAGGAACTCAACTGATTATAACGATGCATTGCTAATTTTCGAGGGAGAATGGAAACAAATAGCAAACCTAAAAACATTCCTTGGAGTATTTTTCATTGCAATCGTCAAACTATCCTGCTCGTACACACTGATGGCACATGAGTTGCTCCACCACCTCTACTATATTTCCAAGGTGTATCATGATTTTGAACGTATAGAAAACTTGGATGAATCTCTCGAACTGATCGTACAAGCCATGAAAGAGAAGTTCCTGAAATATTGGGAAGAAGTACCCCTTGTGACCGTTGTTGCAAATTGCCTCCATCCGGCGTTGAAGAAGAGGTTAACGGTAAAAATGCTTCAAAGGTACAAGTGTAACCTAAATCTAGACACATCATTGGAGGAGGCACTCGTGGACAACGCATTGGATGAGATGTTCAACATATACAACGAAAGAAGAAATGTCAATCGACTGTCTACGACCTGTCGCGGTGCTAGGTATGAATATAAATATACATATGCTTTTAATCTCTATTATTTATAAATTAAATGTTATTTGACCACTATTTTTTTAATAATGATAGGAGCAGCAGCAGTAGTAGATTGCTAATGGATTTGCAGGATGATGAAGACCCGCTAATGTCCAACAGTAGCACCAACGAATTAGTAAGCTATTGTTTGGCGAGGCCCGAACATGAATCCGTTGACGTCTTGGAGTTCTGGAAGAATAATGCAAGTGCCTATCTGACGCTGGCGATGATGGCCTGCGACATATTTGCCGTGCCCGTGTCAACCGTCCCTTCCGAATCATGTTTTAGTTTGGTGAATAGGATCCTCACCGATAAACGCAGTAAGTTGGGTGCACATGTTTTCGAGAGGCTTGTGTGCTTGAAAGATTGGATTGATGCGGAAAATCGCACACAACATGGTGGAGTAGAAGCAGAATCATCCGGTGTCGAAGCTTCTCCAAGCGGTAACCAGCTGAATGAGGATTCAAACGGTGAGCAAGAGAGCGCTCTATGGTATATGCACAACAACTTCTAGATAGGTAGTGTCGTTATAACTTTATAAACTCTTTCAATCTTTATATTTATTTTTCTAAAATTAAAATTTCAAACATTTCAATTACTTTTTTAAATTATTCATATTAAGAAAATTACTAACAAAAAAAAGGTTAGAACTCCGCCTATGTTATTTTACATAGCCGGTCCCAAGCCCGGAATAAAGGAGGAGGGTAACTTTTGTTTTTAAATCAATTGTTTTAAAATAATTTGGTTTTAAAGATCAAATAATTGATTTAAGGAATTTTTGTAATATCAAAACCGAATTTTATTTCCTATTATTCTTATGAAGTAAATATTTATTTTAAATAGTTTCTTTTTAAATAATTTATTTTTGGGCACTGGACTGAGAGCATGAATACACCACCATATTCATGCTCTCAGTCCAGCGTCCATGATACATTTTCGAAAAAAATAATCTAATTCGGTTTTTTTTAAATCAATTGTTTTAAAATAAATCAGTTTTATTTCCTATTATTCTTATGAAGTAAATATTTATTTTAAATAGTTTCTTTTATTTCCTATTAGATTTATATTTTATTATAACAAAATTTGTTCGGTTCAAAACTTCAAATAACAAACATATTGAATTGGAAAAAAAAACAACAAAAAAAAACAGCAAAAAAAAAGCACAAAAACAAAACAGCAAAAAAAAAAAAAAACCGGACCGGACCGTCCAACCCGTGGACCGGACCGCCCGGGACCGTGGACCGTGGACCGGACGGTCCAAAAACGGGAATGTCCTGCCCCCCAAGTTGAACCCGCCCGGGACCGGACCGTCAAACCCGCCAGACCCGTGGACCGTCTAACCTGGCAAACCGTGCGGGTTTGTACCGAACCGGACCAGACCGGCCCGTTTTCAAAACACTAAAGTGGACTGCTTGCTCTACTTAATTATGAAAGAGTGAGGCTATGGTACTTCGGCTAGTGTACTATGACTAGTGTACTACGGCTCAATATGATACTTTTTAAAATCCTAATGGTCGATCCGAACCGTTCAATGTGATATCCATATGAATATGTACTTGCAAACTAAATTTTATATTTTTTCGATTTTTTTTACTATTTTTTTAGATAGGTAGAATTTTCAGTGTTTTATACAAATTCTAGACCATCAAAATTCTACTTATCTAAAAAAATAGTAAAAAAATTCGAAAAAAATATAAAATTTAGTTTGCAAGTACATATTCATATGGATATCACATTGAACGGTTCGGATCGACTGTTAGGATTTTAAAAAGTACAATATTGAGCCGTAGTACACTAGCCATAGTACACTAGCCGAAGTACCATAGCCTCACTCATTATGAAATGCTTTTCCTTTAGAAATATTCTTATTGAATTTATGCTTTGGAAACGAAAGATGAATATAGGCGGGACCCGCCACTATAAACTAAGTTCTTTTTTTCAGTTTTAAAGATGAATATAGGCGGGACCCGCCACTATAAACTAGGTTCAACTTTTCTTTTTTCTATATTTCACAAGCTTCAACCTGTCTTACGTAGCAATATTTAAATGTTCAATAATAATTACAAGGACAGAATTTTTTTTTCTTGCCGAAATAGTATTTATTTATTTTTTTTAGTGGGAACGACCGTAGGCTTAATAGTGTGTTATTGACTCACCTGAAGCAAAATCTAGGAATTAATTAACAGTGACCAGTACATCTGTACATGCCTCCTTTTTAAAGTTAGGGATCGACCAACTATCCCTCAGTTTATTTTCCCCATTCATCTCCCAGTTATTAACTACCTGAGAGGACCACTAACTACTTGGGGGGACCGCCTAATATTTGATAGATTTTACAACTGACGCACGTAAATATGGATACCTATGCATGCAAGTATTAATATATTATATACTAAGTATTCATACCAAAGATACCAAGTTAAAAAAAAAAAACTGAAAATATTATCACACACTCATCTTTTACATGTTTTTATTTTTTTGATGGTCAGTTAGCAATCGCTTACCGACGAATTCATTAAAAATAAAAGTCATGTACACCTTATCAACACCAGTGTTGATCTAAATGAAAAGAAAGAGAAGAAAGAACGAAAAAAACACTAGTCCATGATGACACCAGTGTTGATCTAAATGATAGATTTTACATGTTTTTAGAGGTGATTTTTTTTCTCCATTCAATCTCGCCAATATATTTGACGATATGTGAGAAATTTTGCGAATCTAAAATCACGAACATTTTCTACGTAATTTTATCTTTCAAATAAGATCCATGATGGCATAGTTTCGGGTTGTCCGTTGCGCAAGTTTTCATACCTCGTTGTGCAAGTATTCATACCTCGTTGTGAAAATTTTCATACATCGTCGAGCAAGTATTCTAAGATACCAAGTATTTCTAGAAAATAGACATATCAACTTCGTTTTTCTTTCTTATCACACACCCATCTTTTAGATGTTTTTAAAGGTGAGTTATTTTTCTCTGTTTAATTTTCCTCATATTTCTGACGATATGTGAGGAATTATGTGAATCTAAAATCACAAACATCTTTTACGTAATTGAGGGACCATTGACTACTTGGGGGACCCACATCTAAAAACGTGTAAAAGATTGGAGTGTGATGTATCCAGTTTCATTTTCCGAAATACTTGATATCTTAGGTATGTATACTTGTTCGACGAGGTATGAATACTTGATCGATGTGGTATGAATGCTTACATGACGAGATATGAATCTTTGCACTGCGAGGTATGAATACTTGCGCGACGGATAACTCAAAAGTACTTCATCATGGATCTCATTTGAAAGAGAAAATTGCGTAGAAGACGCTCGTGGTTTTAGATTCGCAAATTTCCTCACAGATCGTCAGAAATATTGGCGAGATTGAACGAAGAAAAAAACCCACCTCTAAAAACCTGAAAAGATGAGTATGTGATGAGAGAGATAAAACAAAGTTGATGTCTACTTTAAAAAAAAAATACTTGATATCTTAGACATGAATACTTGATATATTAGATGTTAATACTTACGTGCATAAGTATACATATTTGCGCGCGTCAGTTGTAAAAATGTTCAAATATAAGCGGTTCCTCTAGTTAATTAGCAGTCCCCCATGTAATTAATTATTGATACGCGTTTTCTTTTGTCTGTTTGTGCTCGAAGTTGTGGTCCCCTAGATAATTAATGATTGGGGCATGAATGGGAGAAAAACACCGGAGGAAATAAATCTTCTCCCTTAAAGTTAAACTTAGTTTTTTTTTTTAATATTCTCCAATAATAATCGATGAAAATGGCTCAAGTATTTGTTCCACATTTTAGGAAAACAAATTAAGTAGATTGATGCGATCAAGAAATTGAGGAAAACGAAATTAAGATTAGAAAGGCGATGCAATAATTTCAGCAAACAAATTATATAATGAGAAACACATAACAAACACACTGCGATACAATTTTCTGAACATAACTAGTTAGGTACATAATTGAAATCCATGGCGACAACTATTTATCAACGATGACAATACAAGGTGTCTAGTGAACGGGAGGTTACTTAGCACGAGTACTTCTAAAGTAATCCCGAGGGTTATCCTCAAAGCTTGCTCTTGCCATGAGGGCCCCACCTTTCCCCGGGGCTTTCATCATCTTCTCTAAACCACTGTTCTGGCCTGAGCTTCCACAACAGCGAACAATAAAAGCAACCAGTGCAACTGGGAGGACGATGGTAAGTGCTATGTTCACCCAATTATAGGCCATCTCCGATCGGATCTCGGGCTGGAAGATCTCGTTGAATTTTTCGGAGAAATAGGGAAAGGTGGTGGTAATGAAGTGGAGGAGGAGAATTAGTTTTTCTTGAAGAAATTCAAGGATGTTTGGTTTGAGATCTTCCGAGGGGTTTGTTACTTGGGTTATTTATATTATGTAATATAAGTCGGTTCATTTTGAGTAAATTATAAGAATGGTCCTTACAAATTACAATATTATCATTTTTTCAGTTTGGTACATACTTTTTTTGTTAATTTTATCCTGTTATTTTTTTTTTTTTGAAAAAAAGGTAAAGATTGCCAGTTTCATATATTGAAACTGATAAAATTACAAGATACGAAAATTCAACCCAACAATGCTAATACCAGCCCCATAGAACCAGAAATGCCAGCAACCATGTACTGATATACATACCACAATAAACTCCAGAGAATATTAATAGAAGAGAAACATGCTAAACATAGTAGTAGGAAAAAGCAAAAATAGTGCCAACAGGCACGAACCCAGCAGCACTCAGAGGTGTTATTCATCTTCAGCACCGAGTACCCAATCCAGCATAAGCACATCTGCAGGATCCACAACTTGAAGGGGAATCGCATCCAGTTCTGCAGGCAGCCACAGGTGTGTACCAGCTTGGACTTCCGAATTCATATGACCTGACCAATACGACACCAGAGACACAATTTGTAAGATAATAGTTCTCGAAGAATATATAAGAGCATTATTAAAACACAAATCGTTTCGATGTTTCCATATACTCCAAACCACAGCACACACCACAATTAAGAATGCAGTTTTGAGAGTTTTGGGTAGAGTTAAAGCATACTGAACCACATCCGCAATGGAATTCCATTGTCGGTATAAGGATTGACAAGCACCCAACCAATACCAAATATGTTGAGCATAGTGACATTGAAAAAATAAATGATTAGAATCTTCGGTGTTGTGGCAGAATTGACAGGAAAGATCCCCAATCCAGCCTTTTTTCTGGAGCATTCTTTTGGTCAGTATTCGATGTTTGTGAACTAGCCACATGAAAGCTCGTATTTTAGGCGGTATGGGTAATTTCCACCAAAGCAAAGGCTGATGTACGGCTACACCCCTGAAATTAAGAAACTTGTACAAAGATTTAACAGTAAATAAACCATTGGGTTCCCATCGCCATGCAAGCTGATCAAATTGATGAGTAAAAGAAAAAGAACTAATCAAATGTAAGAGAGTGCCCCATTCCTGTAACAAAATTCCTTGTAAATGCCTTCTAAATTGCATAGCAGCCCCTTGAGATTGTATCACCGTTTGGACAGTAATAAGAGGTGTAGTACACAGTGCATACAAGTGAGGGTATTTATGCATAAAAGTACAATTTTCAAACCAAATCTCTTGCCAAAATAAAACATGGCCTTGCCTACCAGGTGAGACAGTAGTGCAGATTTTTCCCAGATTTTCTTTGTGAATGACAGCTTGCCAAAAGGGAGAGAACGGTACATACGAGGTTGGTGAATAGTATTTAAGCTGTACCACTGTTTTCCAAAGGCTCTGATAGTTCGGGTCCCTAAATTTCCACCACCATTTGAATAATAGAGAAATATTCATTTGGTGTAAATCAAGAATGCCCATCCCCCCAAATTGTTTGGCCATACATAAGGTCGGCCAATTACACAAAGCATATTTCTTCCTAAGACTAGTACCTTGCCATAAGAACCGTCGTCTTATTTTATCAATTTGAGCAATTATTTTTTTAGGTATGGCATATAAGGACAAGGCATATAGAGGGACTGCCGACAATACTGCATTAACCAACGTGAGTCGCCCCCCCAAAGATAAAAGCTGACCCTTCCAATTTTGCAATTTATGTGTAATTTTATCCACTATGTAACCCCAATCGTTCAAGTGTAGTTTCTGATTATGTAATGGAACCCCAAGGTATTTAAATGGGAAAGAAGCAAGGGAACATCTAAATGTCCTTGCCATCTCCTGAGCCAATGCAGTATCTACATTAATAGGATATAATGCCGTTTTATCAAGTTTCACTCCTGACAATCCTTCAAATATGATCATAGTCCACCATGCGGATGACACACATTGAGGAGTGGCCTGCAGGAACAAAACAGTGTCATCCGCATAATGGGCATTGGTTAATGCCCTTGTGTTAATACAAGGAGGACCAAGGCCTAGCAAATGTCCGAATTCTCTCCCCATTTAAATAGTTTGCTGAGAGTATCAGCAGCCAATAGGAATAAGTACGGGGAGAGGGGGGTCACCTTGTCTCACCCCTCTCTTACAAAAAAATAGGGAGTGAGACACCCGTTGATATTAATACAAGATAGCGAGCTCTGCAGCCATAGTCTCATCCAAGCAACCCATTTAGGATGAAAACCCTGACTATGCATAAGGGAAAGAAGATAGGTCCAATTAATTTTATCGTACGCCTTTTCAAAGTCAATTTTCATCACCACTCCTTGTTGTTTGGTAATTTGGCAGTGGTGGATGATCTCATGACTTAAGACAACATTATCAAGAATAAATCTATTTTTCAGAAAAGCAGATTGATTATGATCTATTATCCTATGAAGGATGGGTTCTAATCGATAAGTAAGGATTTTGGAAATGATTTTGAAGCTGCAGTTCACAAGACTGATGGGGCGAAATTTTTTGATATGTTGAGCTTCGGGTTCTTTGGGGATCAAACAAATAATGGGTTCTAATTGATATTATGATCTATTATCCTGTTATTTCCCAGACTGACATTCGTTTAAAAAGCGGATTGAAGTTAATTATATAATGATAATATTAGCTTGTTGATTTGATGCTCTTCCTTTAGAAATATTATTATTTAAATTATGCTTTGGAAACGAAAGAAGAATATAGGCGGGACCCGCCACTATAAACTAAGTTCTTTTTTTCTGTTTTAAAGATGAATATAGGCGGGACCCGCCACTATAAACTAAGTTCTTTTTTTCTGTTTTAAAGATGAATATAGGCGGGACCGCCACTGTAAACTAGGTTCAACTTTTCTTTTTTCTATATATATTTCACAAGCTTCAACCTGTATTACGTAGCAATATTTAAATGTTCAATGATAATTACAAGGAATTTTGAGCTGACCCATATTCCATCAGTGTGAAGTATAGGCGGGACCCGGGACTATAAAAGTATAAACTAGGTTCAACTTTTCTTTTTTCAATATTGCACAAGATTCTAGTTAGGGCTGCACAAAAAATTCGTAGTTTGTGATTCGATTTGAGTTTGATTCAGAAAAAGTTCGTAATTAATTCGATTCAAAATTAGTTCGTTCCGAAACAAATCAAACCAATTCGGTTCGAAATTAATTCAAATCAAACACAAATTGGACCTGGTTCGTTCGAAATAGGTTCGCAGAATATTTAAGTTCAAATCTCAAATAAAACAACTAATGGCTTCAACCATCAACTTATAAAAGGAAAATGCTTCAGCAGCATAACAAATTAATAATGCAATAAGTTTTATTTGACTAGGTCCATGTCGTGATTTTAATCAATTCAGCAGCGTAAAAGGTAAGGGAATTTTGAGCTGACCCATAATCCATCAGTGTGAATTCATGAAAGGTAAAATGTAAAAGGAAACCGTGTGAATTTTGTTGCGCGTGAAGAAAAACTAATGCATAAACTACCGGTATAACTAAGTCTGCCAAAAAAATTCATAGTTCATGATTCGAATAAATTCGATTTGAAAAATTCATAATTCGTCATTGATTCGATTCAAAATTAGTTCGTTCCGAAACAAGACAAACATGTTCGTAATTTCATCATAGCAATGTGAGTCGGTTACAATTATTAACAGTATTAGTTGAAGTCTCTTTTAAAAGATAAAATGATACCATGTTTTTTCATGGAAAACTGTTCAATTTACATTATGTTTTTCTTCCTTTTATGGGGATTTAATCTTCAGGGCTTCGAGGCGGCCTAATTTAATAGAGAAAGGTTTTGTCTCCTAAAGGATCATTCCCGAGCGCTCCCGAGCGGCTCCCAACTATTTCAATTTCTAAATACTTTTTCTCCTAATTTGTCTCTTAGACAAAAAAATCTTAATATGTTATATATAAAATCTTATTATGCTAGGTTTAAAGGTTCCATATGTTAAGTGTAAAGACTGCACTTTGATACGTTACGTGTAAGGTTTAAAGTTTTGACATGATGAATACTTTAAATGGTTGTAATCAGATGTTTAAAGATTTGGAAAACAAAATTTAAAATGTCTGCGAGTTTTTACTATTATTTTTTTTTGCAAGTTACTTGTAGGGTTTAATGGCTTGACATGAATACTTGTAGGATTTAAAGTTTGTAAAGAGAGGTTTAAAGGTTTAAGAAACAAAATTTAAAATACCTACGGGCTTTGCCTGTCAAAAAAAAGTTTGATAAGTGACATGTAAGGCTTGACACAAATAGTTTATAATGGTTTGTTAATTAACGGATAGAACTTACAAATTGCTCCGTTAATCTTCGTGCGGAAGCGGATCTTGCGAGCGTAGCAGTATCACTGGTTCTGTAAGGAATCACAAGTTGAAGCCGGAAACCCTGCGTTTTTCTCTCTTTCTTGTCAGACACTATTCTGTTATTATATGAGAGTTAAGACAGAAGGACAGGATCTGGTATATATAAACCAATGCACCTCTTCATAAAGGATCTGCACCTCTTCATAACGGGTCGGGTTTTGGATTCAGGTTTCTCATAACGGGCGTACCAATTAATAAATCCAACATCTCCCACTCGCACAAAATGGGATACCCTCTATAAACTAAGAGAACGTAATATCTTATCTCTGTTAAAATTTATACAAGGAAATAGGCTGTGACCAGCATATTTTATCCCATTTGGATTCAGGAATTATCTCAACCGTTCATCTTTATTCTGCACGAATCTCAAAGCAGCCCCCTCCTTTTTCTCTCCCACCCCCTCCCCGTTTCTCTCTATCGGTGAGCCCCATCCCTAAACCCTTCCCCTCCCTCTATTGCTTACAGGGAGCCCCACCCCTCTTCTTCTCTGTCGTTGACCCTTGAACCCCACACCCCAATAGAGAGAAACGGGGACGTTTGATTTTTCCCCGCTTTTCTCCTCTGCTCCGTACGCCACGCTGGCCCCTGTCGCATCTCCCATCCCCCTCCCACTCGAGCACTTTGACCTCTGCGCAATCACTAACCTACCTGGGACGACTCTCGTGCCTTGCGCGCGCGCCTACCCTCTGACAGGGCTTGGCCATACGCCCCGCTTTTTGCTCTTCTCTGGGTTACAAATATCCAGAGATTTCTAACAAATTAGACCCTTCTCGTTATTAATTCACTGAACCTCATTGTATGATTAGATCGTGTGATTTCTAACAAATTTGAATTATGCCTCCATAACTCGATATACCCCTTAAGAGTTCCTAAATCAAATTTAACTCGATTTATTCAAAATAAACTGAACTTGACAAATTCATTCCTAATCTTACATAAACTAGCTAAATTAATTGATTTAATCTGATTTAGATCCCTTTCATTTCCTAAAGCTTCATTCACTACAGGAGAAACACTCATCTGCGACTGGCCCAATCGGTCGCAGATAAGTATTTTGCCGGTCACAGATGACATAAATCGGTCGCAGAAGACAGAAATCGGTCTCAGATGTAACGGTCGCAGTTGGCTCCGTTGCTGATACCTTTCTGCTGACATCACCGGTCGCAGATGGTTGTGGCGCCGGTCGCGAATGAGTCATCTGCGACCAATCAGATCGGTCTCTGATGGTATATGTTGCCGTGACAGAAAGACCATCAGAGACTGAATAAACGGTCGCTGATGAGACCATAGTCGGTCGCAGAAGATTTTTTTTTTTTTTTTTTGCTGTTTTTTTAGTTACTATTTTTTTTAGTTGCTGTTTTTTATCCTCATTCTGTTCATTTATATTTCTTTCGTCCCAATTAGTACGAAACATATGAAACAATTCACAAGCAATTTAATTGGTACGTACCAAACAATTCAAAAAACGACATAAACATGAAATATCTAAAGTATACATAAGCATGAAATAACAAATGTCTAAAGTATCACATAAAACTAAAATATCTAAAGTACGATATAGTAACAAACATGATGTCTAAAACTCATCTCTCATATTATTCCTCATCTCCCATATCATTCCCGCTATCATTCTGATCATCGGGGTTCGATGCATGGTGCGAGGTAGAACCTCCCTGCAAGAATATAACTAACATTTTCATGATGTCTTTTTTGGATTCAAACATACTAAAAAATCGGATTTCGTACCTGATGAGACGAAGAACGTCCCATGCTATGCCTGAACTCGTCCATGAATTGAGTGATCTGTGGTTGAAGCACGCCCAACACCTGACTTGAAATCGCATTTATGTATTCTTGATTTAGAGGAGGCGACGTCGAAGAATATGATTGTGATTGCGATTGCGCAGAAGACGTTTGGGACCCACTTGGACGATACAGCGATCTGGTCTTGCCTGAAACATTATCTTAAGATAATTAATATTACGCCCAAAAAAAATACAAATTTACAATTTTAAGTATGTATATTTTACCTAAAGCACCGAGACCATAGTTATCGCCGTGAGCATTATTCTCTGTGTTGCCGTACCAGATGTCTGCGTCAAAAGAGGGCCAAAGGGCTCGATCAGACCCATACTTTGCGCTCATATCCCGTTCGTAGTCTTCCTACAAAATTTATAAACAGTGATGTGAATTTATAGCTTTTTTAACATGTGGATATACCTATTTTCCCCTCTTTTCTATTTTTCTAAAGGTGTTTTGCATATTCATTTTATGAATCATAGGCATTTTATGTATTTTTCTAAAGCCTAAAACCCTAATATTATTAAAATATTGTTATGTTCTATATTACCTGTGCCTTTTTTGCCCTCGTGGAACATAATTGCCCCGTCTCCTTATTGGTATGCGTCGGCGTGAATAGCTAGTCAGACCACCTGGGCTCGCGGTGGTATTCATTCTCCCATAGTGAATAAACATTTCAATCCAAATAATTACCAAGATTAGTTCGAGTAAACTGAAATTGAAATTAATTATTTTGATGAAATAAAACATCTTACGAATCTTTGTTTGTAAACCAGCATATTTACGGAGCCCGTGGCTGCATATGAACTCTCTCCAGAATTGACCCTATTTCGTTGATTCTGCTCACTCCGCCTAGCAAAATCTTCGGAGCACCAATAGTCGCACAATTTGGGCCAGTTATTCGCCGTTAACCAGTCATATGTGCTTGGCACCCCTTAGTCCTTCCACTCCAGAATGCTATCTCCATACCTAGTTTTCGCTTCTCCTCTGCACTTGTGAAGCATGTTTTGGAGAGTTTTGTTGGCTATGCTGCTGAATGTCTTCCAGGCCAGATCCATATCTTCACCTGGAGGAAACTGATAGTGTTTCTACATGCATCATTAAAAAGTCGTTGGTTAGCTCCATAATAGACACACTAGGTTGCCAATTTTAAAAATGAGATTTTACTCACCAAAAACTCATCTTGGACCTCTTGTTTAGTTCTCTCAGGATAGTCATTAAATTTTGTACACACAAGTATAGTGGATAATCTAGTTTCCTCAGGATAGTGTAAACGTGTGCATTGCGAGATTACTTTATTGACATTTTGGGTCGCTATCAACAAATCTCCAATGAAAGATCTGCAAACAAAATTACTTAAAACCACCACAAATGGTACGTTCCTACATGCACAAAAATACACAAAAAAATGAATTTTACCTATAACCCTCCCGACGAATCCCTGGTCTATCCTCCGGTGCCTTTGGCGGCGAGATGTATGCATTTCGGCCACGTGGAGGGCGCTTGGATCCACTTGATGATGCCTCCTTCTCCTTCCCCTTTCTGCTCGGCATACCTACAATGGAGTTTGTATAAACATCTAACTACACATAAGAAATCCATATCAATACTTTAGACCCTCCAGATATCATCAATTGATAACGGATCCTCTAAAGCAAGTCATGAAAGAAACACAAAATCAAATCAAGTGTTGCATCATCCATGCAACAAGACTTGTATACAGCCATATACAAGCGGCATCTACATACTAAGTCAACAGTTGGTTTTAGTTTAAAAACATTCTTCCCAAAGACTCACATCCGATAACTATACTCTTGAGACCCATATTTAGCTAAAATAATATCCTTCCACATCCCCACTACAGCAACATCATAATTATATCTGTACCACCATTTAGTTAATAAAGCTACATTAATAGTATGCAAGTTTAAAAGACCCAAATCCCCTGCAATTTATCAGCACATACTGACCATGCAACGAATCTTCATAATCTTATTATAATAATACTTTTTGCAGAAATATTATAATAATGTTAACAGGCTAGCTATGTCCTCCGGAGTCAACCCACGCGGTCCCAGCAAAGACTAAGACTTGGAGACTTGGGCACTTGGGGGTCCCAGCGAAGACTAACACTAGACTTGGAGATCGACTTGGGGGTCCCAGCGATGACTAAGACTTGGAGACTTGGGAGTACATGCAGTTAATATTGACTCAGATTCATTGCGGCATGTCATTTACTGAGGCTACACAAAGCAAGCTAAAAATTAGTAATTAACAATATGAAAGAGACAACGATGTATAAATTGGGATCGGAATAACAAGTTTGTGTTATTCCCAAAGAATAACAGCAGATTTATTTCCGTGAAATTGAGCTTTCAATTAACTACAATTTTCTATTGTATATAGTAGGATTTTTCCCAACTATTTTAGATTCTCCAAACCAAACAACAAAGTAAACATGCAATATTTAAGTGATATTGATTCAGATTATTGAGGCATGTCATACACAGCTGCTCAAAGCAACTACGATTAATATGCAAGAGACAATGATGTATACATGAAAGTTATACTGATACAGAGAGAGAGAGAGTTGAATCAAATTGTAATTCATTTCTTGATTTGTTTACACACTGTTATCCTTTATATAAGGATGCTTTACATTCTTGTTAACAGCTACCAGTTTCTGTTAATTTCTCTAACTAACTATACTAACCAGTCAATCAATCATAACAGTTTTCCTACCTAATCCTAACTGACTGGTAGTTGCGAGCTTCCTCTAATAATACAGCTATGCAGATGTGTATTTTTCTCAATTCTGTCAATAATTTAACGAATCACAAAATAACATATTATAAGAAAGCAAGTTATTTTTCACCATTCTGTCAATTATGATTCTTTGATTGGTTGTATAAACAGGAAATAAAAAAAAGAATCAAGAACTGTAATTGCATATGAAGCTATGTAAGTATTATTACAGAAAAAAAATGTTTTTTCAAGATTCTCTGGATAACTGGGTTTTTTTTTTTCTGATGTTGTCAATTCAAAAATGCCTTTATGGTCTGCCAAACTTGTGCTGGACACTTGATTGTGAGAGTTGAGAAATAAAGTTTGTGGAAACTTGTAGTGTGCATTAATTTCTACACGTAAACATTACTCTAGCTAACACGGTTTTCTAAACAATTAGAGGAGAATCCAAGCTACTACTTTTCTCGGATCTTTCGTCGGAATTGTACAGCAAATACCTGATTCCCTCAGTCGCAGTCGCTATTGCCGGGTTTGCTGAATTATTGAATCAATTATATATATATGAATGTGCATATGTTTTATAAAGAGCCATAGAAACTAGAAAAATTAGGGAATTACTCATAACACTATCATTATCATGCAGAGAGAGCAATGATATTAATCCTACATTTTTTTCTTCTCCTCCTCCTGCAGTTCAAAAGCACTGAATCTGCAAACCCCATCATTGCTAAGCCCGGGTGCCCAGAGAGCTGTGAGGGCAGTGATATTCTTATCCCTTACCCTTTCGGCATTGGCCCGGATTGCTCCCTGTCTGAAGAATTTGTTGTCAATTGTGAAAGAACTATTAACGGTTTACCTTTTCCTTCCCGTGGTTTATATTATATTAATAATATAAGCCTGCTTTTAGGCCAGGCACGTACAGCCATCGCTATAACTTCCACATGCGGCAGCACACTGACAAAAACAAACTTTAGTAGTAACGGACAATTCTGGCTCAACACCGAGAAGAACAAATTTATAGTCATTGGGTGTAATGCACTTGCCTATCTCCACCTTGACAACAGTAGTGATTACTCAGCAGGGTGCCTTTCTTTATGTGATAGCGAAGATACACTGATCAATAAGCATGGATCTTGCTCTGGAATTGGGTGTTGCCAGACAGATATCCCCAAAGAAACAACTACCTTTCATGCTACTTTTGATGAGAGATCGATCAACAACTCGAAGGTGCAGAACTTTAGTCGTTGCAGCTATGCTATGGTGGTGGAGGAAGCTGAGTTCCACTTTGACACCTTCGACATCACAACTGATGAGCTGGCTAACCAATTAATGCCGGTCGTGCTTGACTGGATCATAGGAAACACAACATGTGAACACGCACAGACAAACAAATCATCCTATGCATGCAGAAGCGATCACAGTTATTGTTCTCAAGATGGTTATCGCTGCAACTGCTCTGACGGTTATAAAGGCAATCCTTACCTTGATGGAGGCTGCCAAGGTCTTTCTCTCTCACACACTTTCTCTCTCTCCTGTTCTTGCAATTGCTCTCTTTTTATTTATATTTAACAATCTTTGCGGTGGTTGCCACATCAACTCATTGTGGCACATATCATGCAGATATTGACGAATGTGCCAACCAAAATCCATGCTCCAAGCTAGCAAAGTGTCACAATCTACAAGGAACTCATCGGTGCAGTTGTCCTTTCGGTTGGAGTACTAATGATGGCGAGCAAGAATGCCATCTCAACGTGGCAATAGTTATAGGTTTGTTATTTTCTTTTCAGAATAAATAACTTTCATCAAGTTTTGAATGTTGTTTGAAGTATACAAATGGATAGTATTTAAGGATTAATTGCTTTTCAGGATAAATAAAAAATACAGTTCGTTGAAATTAAATTTTGCCTACTTAATTAGCTTGAGGTGGCAAAATCTGATCAAAATAAAACAGTCCGACCCACAAAACTTATAATTGTATCTATGATCTGTCCAATTTAAGTCTGAATTACAATATATATACGGCCTCAATTTTAAGTTTCCAAGCATCAAACAGAAATGTCCAGAACAAAAGAAAAACACAAAGCGCGTACCATTACCTATACAGTCTTAGCATGATATTTCCCCGGTACCTTTCTAGAGTTGAAATTAGAAAAAAGATAATATGTACCAAACCTTGCAACTAAAGAAAAAATTGACAAGTATCAACTAAATTCTTACAGTTATTTGGCACATATTCTTACAGTTATTTGGCACATATTCAGCATTTGGAGACTGATACCTCTATAGCCTGTTTAATTAAGTCTACTATTTAAAACACATATTCCTACCATTTCGTTCCAAAATCTAATGATCCAAACATATATATCTTCGTAGGTTATGCAAGGTTGAACTAATAAACATAAAACAATAGAAAAATAGGAGGGAATTTTGATTTTGTTAATAAAAGAAAATGATGTAAAATATAACAAGAGAATGGGGACGGTAGCACAGTTGGATACCCAAAGGTCAAGATTTCGAGCCCCGCTGACCACTTCGCAGCCTCTGCAAAGCTTTAATAAAAAAATGTGAAATATAACAAATTTCTTGCTTTATTTCCTAACATTTATATGTTTTATTGATGTACGTACACAGGTATAACGATCTCGCTGGGTTTTGTTACTGCCTGTAGCATTATATTGTTATGTATTGCTATAGCCAAGCGTATCAACTTGTTTAAAAGAGAAAACAAGAAAAGTTAAGAAAGAAGTTCTTCGATCAAAATCAGGGGTCGCTTCTCCAACAACTAATAGCTTCAAATGAAGAGGCCACACAAAATACGAGAATTCTTACATTACATGAGCTGGAAAAGGCAACAAACGGATTCGATAATGCACTCATTCTTGGTCGGGGAGGTCATGTATATGTCTATAAAGGTATTTTATCTGATCAACGTGTCGTGGCCGTAAAAATTTCCAAAATTGATGATCTGGCCGATGATCAGAGGTCCGTTGCTCAGCAGGCTGCTGATCGGCAGTCTGAAATCAATCAATTCATAAATGAAGTGGTCATTCTTTCACAAGTCAACCATAGGAATGTTGTGAAACTCTATGGATGTTGCCTAGAGACTGAAGTCCCGTTGCTCGTTTATGAATTTATTTCGAATGGAACACTTTTTAATCATCTCCATGTAGAGGAACATTGTTCCTTGACATGGAAACATCGGTTAAGAATTGCTCTTGAGACTGCAGGAGCAATTTCCTATCTTCACTCATCTGCAGCCTCTATATCAGTTTTACACCGAGACATAAAATCAGCAAACATTCTATTGGATGATTACTTCACAGCAAAAGTGTCAGATTTTGGGATCTCAAGATCTATCCAAATAGATCAAACAGGCATAGATACAATTATCCAAGGGACACGCGGGTATTTGGACCCAGAGTACCATTCCACTGCCCGGTTAACCCAGAAAAGTGATGTATTCAGCTTTGGTGTTGTTCTAGTTGAATTGCTAACAAGAAAAAAACCATTATTCTCCTCTTGGATGTCTCAAGGGGGTAATCTCATTGGATATTTTTGTGATGCTATGAAAGAGAACCGTCTTTTTGAGATTATAGATCCCCAAGTTGTGAATGAGGAGCACAAAATAGAACTCGAAGCCATTGCGAAGCCTGCAGAATTGTGCCTGAGATTAAAAGGAGAAGAAAGGCCAACAATGAAGGAAGTGGAGGTACAACTCGATGTCTTGTGGCGGTCCGACCAAAGGCAAAAACATCCTCTGACGTCTCAAAGTTTGGAGGAGAGGCAACGTGGGGTACATTACTCCACTTTAGAAATTGAACAGACACAACCATCATCTAAATTTTTCTCGGCAAAAGAAGGCTTTTAGTTATAATATATAATGGGAGTAATTATGAAATTTTAGTTGTAATGTGAGTTGCTTATTACTTGATAAATGTAGTTCTTTATCTTTTCTTATATTCCTGAAGAAATTATGTATTATCCTTGAATCTTGATGTTTTGTCTTTTTGTAATTGGTGTACTTAGTTACCTGATGTAATTAAAATACTGAGTTTGAGTAATTTTCAAAATTTTATATTCTGCAATATTGAATTTAGAGGAGGAATAGAAATGATGAACAATAATCTTTTATTGAGTATGTTTTGATTTTTTTTACATGGACTTTACATGGATATTTATAGCCTAAACTTCATGTGTATCCCTCCAAGCCGTTGAACTATTTCCTAATTTACAATGGCAAGATATGTTGCCTGATTCTATCCTAATTACATCCTAATCACATAAATCAAGCTAGGTACCAATAGTGGATGCTACCCTAAAATACGCCTGATGAATATTCTGAGGCTAACAGTTATATTTCTTATAATGCTATATAAGAATATAATGATAGGTACTAATAGTGGATGCTAGCTGATTTGTTACTGCCTGTAGCATTATTCTTATATATTGCTATAGCCAAGCATATCAACTTGTTTGAAGAGAGAAAATAGGAAAAGTTAAAAAAGAAGTTCTTCGATCAAAATCAGGGGTTAACCCAGAAAAGTGATGTATTTAGCTTTGGTGTCATTCTAGCTGAATTGCTAACAAGAAAAAAACCATTATTCTTCTCTAGGATGTTTGAAGGGGGTAACCTCATTGGATATTTTTGTTCTGCTATGCAAGAGAACCGTCTTTTTGAGATTCTGGATCCCCAAATTGTGAATGAGGAGCACAGTACAGAACTCGAAGCTGTTGCCAAACTAGCAGAAATGTGCCTGAGATTGAAAGGAGAAGAAAGGCCAACAATGAAGGAAGTGGAGGTACAGCTCGAGGTTTTGGGACGGTTTGACCAACAGCAAAAACAACCTCGGATGTCTCAGAGTTTGGAGGAGAGGCAACTTATGCTACTTTACTCCACCGCAGGAATAGAACAGCTACAAGCCATCATCTGAATTTTTATCGGCCAAAGAACGCTTTTCGTTATAATATATAATGTGAGTAATTATCAAATTTTAGTTGTAATGTGAATTGCTCAATACTTGCTAAATGCAGTTCCTTATCTTTTCATATATCCCTGAAGAAATTATGTATTATCCTTGAATCTTGATGTTTTGTCTTTTTTGTAATTGGTGTACTTATTTACCCTATGTAATTTGAATACTAAGTTTGAGTATTTTTCAAACTTTTATATTCTGTAATAATGCACCAATTTCTAGTTATTCATCATTTTTTTATGGTTAGTGGTTAATCACCACTAACAAATATATTGATAAGAAAAATTTAATTATAAAATCCTAAATTATATCTTCTCATATAACATAAAAATAAATATTTACATTATTCATACGCAATAATCCTAGAATTTAATCTCTATCTCGCTCTATGACCGGATCTGCTTCTTTGACCGCCATCGCGCTTGACGACGACCTGATCTACTCACCGTCGCTCTCCGATCGAGATGGGACTCTACGCTCTGAGCTCCGACGATACCTCACTCTCGGCTCAGGTCTCTCCCCTTTCTCTCATTCTCCTCTCCACTCGAGGAGATAGTACCGAGAGAGAGGAGTGGGTGTTGTGTCAGAAATGAGGCCTAAAAAATGACCGAGTTGGGTGGAGGGAGGTGGTGGCAGACCTAAATTGCCAAAAGAGAAAAAAAAGGAAGCAGGTGAATCCTATACGGAAGAGGGTAAGTCCGTCAGAAAGTCATCTAAAAGGTAATTTGTCTAGTTAGTTATTCATCAATTACGAATTATAAGCAAGGTTATTACATTCCTGTTGTGGACATATGTAATAATTTATGCTTGGACATGAACCCCACAAACACCAATTTTGAGTACTCAGGCTTGAGATCACTGTACAATCAAAATAATACGGGTGTTGAGACTAACTACTGATGCCAAGTCCTATGCAAATGTTTTGTTTTACACGAGAAAAATTTGGTAAAACCACATAATATTTAAATCTGCAAATCTGGATGGGAGAACCATAATTGCGTGGCGCTTTTTATGAGATAAATTCTCTAATCTTAATACCTCGAATCCATCTTTTAGTACTGTCAATTCAAACAATTATAAACGATTCAAAAATAGAAGTTCTTAAATTTAAGCATCACAGTAGTACATTCATAGTATGATTATGACATACTCATAACACTATCATTATCTCAACGATTTAAATAGAATTTCAACGAAGTAAGTTTTTCATCCACAAATCTAAACGAAAACTAATGGTTGGGTCAGAATAAAAGTTTTGTGTTATTCCCAAAGAATAACAGCAGATTTATTTCCGTGAAATTGAGCTTTCAATTAACTACAATTTTCTATTGTATATAGTAGGATTTTTCCCAACTATTTTAGATTCTCCAAACAAAACAACAAAGTAAACATGCAATATTTAAGTAATATTCATTCAGATTTATTGAGGCATGTCATACACAGCTGCTCAAAGCAACTACGATTAATATGCAAGAGACCATGATGTATACATGAAAGTTATACTGATACAGAGAGATAGAGAGTAGAGAGACAGAGAGTTGAATCAAATTGTAATTCATTTCTTGATTTGTTTACACACTGTTATCCTTTATATAAGGATGCTTTACATTCTTGTTAACAGCTACCAGTTTCTGTTAATTTCTCTAACTAACTATACTAACCAGTCAATCAATCATAACAGTTTTCCTACCTAATCCTAACTGACTGGTAGTTGCGAGCTTCCTCTAATAATACAGCTATGCAGATGTGTATTTTTCTCAATTCTGTCAATAATTTAACGAATCACAAAATAACATTTTATAAGAAAGCAAGTTATTTTTCACCATTCTGTCAATTATATAAATTATAACGGATAAGTATATGGTTTGATTACTGTAGCAGCGACATCCCGGCGGAAAAGGCGGCTAGGGTTACTAGGGTTACGCAGCTGCGTGGTGAGCACTCAAATTCAAAGCTGCGGGGTGAGCATTAGGCGGCTAGGGTTAAAAATCAAGAAACTTATTGCGTTTCTCTTTTATACATTGTGAAATTTGTAAAGAATCACCTTTTAGTAAACGGCAACAAAGATGAACAGATAACGTTCAGTTAGGACATTTACCCGGCCTCCAAGAATTGATCTAATTAAATTCTAAAGAATTATTTCAAAAATGAAACTCTAAAGAAAGTTTCTTCATGTCCAGTATAGATAATAAGATGAGATCGATATATTGTGGCGCGCAAGTAAACGACGCCTCAATAATTGGAACAATATTTGGTTGCACAGTCACATAGACAAAGGAAATTACTATATATATATCTAAGCCAATGCACATCCTCTCTATCTCAACCTAGCAAACAATGGCCTGGCCATCTCTTTCTCCTCTGGAGCTTATGTTCTCCATTCCTTGCCTCCTTCTTTTCCTCTATTACTACCATAACTTTGTCTCCTCTAGAAACAAACAACCTAATGTTCCGGTGAATTGGCCATTAGTGGGCATGATGCCGGCACTAATATTAAATCTCCACAATTTACATGCGAATAGTACCGACGTCCTATGTAGGTGCCGTTGCAACTTCTATTTCAGTTGTGGATGGTTTGCAGGCATGAATATCTTTTGGACATGTGATCCCTTGAACATACAACATATCTTCACATCAAATTTCCAAAACTATCCTAAAGGCAAGGAGTTTTTGGAGATATTCGATGTACTTGGTGATGGCATCGTTAATTCTGATGCTGACATATGGCGGTATCAACGTGTTAAGCACCAAATGTTATTATCCCACTCTCGGTTCCGTGCCTATGTGGCGCAGTCAAGCCGGGACATAGTGGAACAGGCACTCCTCCCATTCTTGGCCCATGCATCCAAGCAACGTCAACCTATAGACATGCAAGATGTGTTTATGCGGCTAACTTTCGACATGACTACCAAATTAGTCATTGGTGCCGATCCTAAGAGCCTCTCTATCGAGTTACCGACTGTACCTTTTGCTCGTGCAATGGATGATGCCATGGAGAGTTTGTTATTTCGGCATGCCATGCCGGTGGCTGTGTGGAAGCTTTTACGAAGACTAAATATGGGAAGAGAAAAGAAGCTAGCTGATGCAAGGAGAGTGATTGATCAATTTGTCGAAGAAGCAATTGAGAAAAGGAGAGCCGAGAATAAGGCAGCAAATGGGATAGAGAACATGCCTGATTTGTTATCATCTTATATAGATGATAACGAAACCGGCAACAGAGACAAGTTCTTAAGAGACACTACTGTCAACCTAATGCTAGCAGGTCGTGACACAATTGGGGCTGGCCTCTCATGGTTCCTCTGGCTGCTTACACAAAATCGTCATGTCGAGGAAAAGATCCTAAATGAATTGAATTCATTTTCTCGGAGCTTCACCTCTGACGGGATGGCCATATTTAATCCCGAAGAGCTTGCAAAATCAGTCTACTTGCATGCGGCACTAAATGAAGCACTCCGGCTCTTTCCACCAATTCCATTTGAGCACAAAGCGGTGTTGAAGGATGATATGCTACCGAGCGGTTTCTTGGCAACTCCCGGCATAAAGATTCTTATATCAATTTATGCAATGGCAAGGACAGAGGAGGTTTGGGGAAAAGATTGCTCAGAATTCAAACCTGAACGGTGGATTTCTGACAACAAGAAGTTGAAATACGAACCGTCGTATAAGTTTATGTCTTTTAATACTGGTCCAAGGACTTGTTTGGGAAAGGACATAGCTTATACTCTGATGAAAGCAACTGCGGCTGCACTGGTTTATAATTTTTACTTTGAGGTGGTAGAAGGCCATATCATTGCTCCAAAGCACTCTATTATTCTTCAGATGAAAAATGGGCTAATGGTGAAAGTAAAGAAGAGAAGTGCTGCATGATCGTCTGAGTTGAGATGGACTAATTCCAGCATGGAAATAATGTTACTTCTGCATGTGTGTCCGAATTACTTTCTATATGCGGTCGTGATCTATTTATATTATCAGCACTATTTTGTCAACTCAATTACTTGTATGAAGGTGTGCATGGGTGTATTAATATTTAATAATATGTATGTACTTTCGGATTTACTGTATCTATTTCTTAATTATATGCTACTTAAAACTTAATTGGGAAGAACAAAAAAATACAATATTTTGTGCTTCAATGATAAAGCTATACTATAGCTACTTGTATGTTTGTGGGAGCGGGGTGTTCCGATGCCCATCGACTAAATTCTAGTTTGATGGACATCTAAACCGCTCCAGAACGCGTTAAGTTCGTGCCACATAGCCACTGAGCAGAGAACGGAGCTCATCTTCTTCAATGACTCCGCTCTCGTTCCCTCTCTCTCCACATCGGTTCTCCTATCTACTGTCTAAAAATATCTATAGGCTAAAAATCATAGAAGAAAAAACCGGCCGTTCCGGAGCGGAATCGGACGGTACCGATCCAATTTCAGGCCGAGTTATGCGGTTAGTGTAGATTTCGTTCAATTTCGAACGTTCCGGCCCAATTCCAGCCAAAATTGGGCCGAAATGAACTGATTTCACTGAAGCGGATGAAACGTGAATTAAACAAACTCCAAATTTTTTTGAGCTATGCGTGAACCGAACCTATGACCTCTAGCTAAGCAACCAAAGCCAACTACCATCACCTTTATTGTTAGAAAACATAACTCATTTATATATAACATTTGTAATTTGTATTATGTCAAAGAGTGTGTTTTTAGTTGTAATGCTTGTATTATATTATATTAGTGGATTATTTGATTGTAATCATTTGTCAAAATAGAAGTTGTTGACAAATTATTTTTTATCAATTTTTTTCTATTTTTTTAGTATAAAACAAGTTTCTGGCAAAAAGTATGATTTTCCGATCCGATTCAGCTGATTCCGACTGATTCACCCGATTCCGATTCCGATTTTTCCTTCTATGCTAAAAATGCAAGGCTGTGTTAATTGTGGTGTGTACCCCTTCAAATTCTTTGGTTGATCCTTGTTTTTCTATTTTTATTAAAAAAATTCTTTATGTTTTCAAAAGGTCCTATTCCTTTTGGAAATTTTATGACCATTTTGTTTCATGAGATTTAATAACCATTTGCTTTTTTGGACAAGAACTTTTTTTAATTACTTCTTCAATTTGAGAGCTAGATGCGATTCTAGATTTCTACAGCTATGAGCTGTTACGGTACCAACCATTTCAACTGACTTACTAATTTCCTATTACACCCTTCATCATTTGTGTTTGGGCACTGGTACTTTTTTTTTTTTGTTCATTCAATGGTGCAGTCTTTCAGAGAGTCACTGGTACTGGTACTGACTTTTGCTCCCACTGGTACTGTCAATATATTAATTATATTTTGTCACTGGTTATTAGGTTTCACCTTACTGGTGCTGCTGTTTTGTCCTCACTTGTACACTGTTTTTGCCTTCATTGTTTTTTCTGCGAATTTTGTAAAACATCTCCATTACTGGTAACATATGTGTTGTATTCTGGTTTTTTGATATTTTGTTTCTTTCTAGGGTATGTGTACTGGTTCTATGTATGTAATATAACAGCTCCAACGAATGTCATGGTTAGTGGACGCACAAGCAAAGAGTTTAAAGAGTTATATATATGATAATGTCTGGATGCATGTTTGTACTGTTATTTGGGGCTTAAAGGAGTTGTGTTCTTATATATATATCAACTCCTCTATGTAATATAAGAATAAGACTGTACTTTCAATTCTTGATCAATGAATGCCTACTTGTTGTTCCTCTTGAGTAAGGACAAACAGAAGGTGGCAAATGTTCTCATTGGGTTTTAAATGCTTAACTGTTCTGATTAGAAGGTTAAAGACCAGCGTCAGTAAAATGTGACAGTCAGTGTAGCAAGTCAGTGTTCCCACAATTTCTGACCCATTCCATGAATGAATACACAGAAGGGGCCACAGAGAAAAGGAGATGATTTATTTAAGGAGATTGTTGAATAGAAATGTGGGGCTCATGCATGTGAGGTACGTACAAAGCACACATGATCTGTTTATTGAGTTAATGAACATGAGGCAAGGATTGATCACGCCTAAATCTAGAATTCCCGGTTTGAGGTGTGACAGTTATACCTTAAAAATTGATGTTTGTATAGAAACACAAACCCAAATTTTTTTGTCGAAATGATTCGACCCATGCATCTTTTAATAAGCAAATTATGCAAGGGAGGTCTTCCCTAGACCACCCACCCCAACAGTACCAAAAGAAGAGAGAGGCGAGCATCAGTTGGTTGTTTAAGCCAACCAATTATATTGTCCTTCTCAACTTCCTGTCCAAACACCTCTCTTTTAGCTAAAAAGGAAGTAGTTTCGCACCTTAAAACCTCATCGACCTCTTGCCGTGATTCAGAAAGATCATGAATATCTAGCACAGTAGCAAGTTGGAGGAGACACTCCACCCCATCAGCTGCTTGATCCAACATTGTTGTTGCCCCCTTTAACCTCTCCAAAGTATCAACATTCATATTACAAGGTTTTCTCTTCTTAGAACTAGAAGCAAATTCACCTGTCTCATCTCGACTTTTCACCATATCCTCCAGCCTTTTGTACTCAAACTCATCGAGCACGTCTTCGGATGCTTCAACAGCCTGCCTAAACTTCTCGACCCATTTGCGAGAATCAGGGTTCATCTTGAGTGCTTCAGCAATGCCCATGACAGCTGTGAATATCTGAGGAAGAGTTGCCTGTAGTCTCTTTAGCTCGGCTTCGCTGTCGGCTGGCAACATCCTGTCAAGCAAGTATGAATAACCCGTGCTGACAAGGTTCTCAAGAACAGAGGTTGCAATGGTTGAAAAAGCCCTACTTGCCATGGTTGATAGCATAGAAGGCAAAATCGGGCGTTCCGGAGCGAGATCGGACGGTATTGATCCGATTTCAGGCCGAGTTACACGGTTAGTGTAGATTTCATCCAATTTCGGATGTTCCGGCCCAATTCCAGCCAAATTTCTACCAATCCTGACCGATTCCAGTCAAATTTTGGCCGAAATAGACCGATTCCACCGAAATGGCCGAAACGTGAATTAAACAAACTCTAAATTTTTTTGAGCTCTGCGTGAATCAAATCTATGACCTCTAGCTAAGCAACCAAAGCCAACTACCACCACAACATACAACCTTTGTTGTTAGAAAACATAACTCATTTATATATAACAATTGTAATTTGTATTATATCGAAAAGTGTGTTTTTAGTTGTAATGCTTGCATTATATTATATTAATGGATTATTTGATTGTAATCATTTGTCAAAACATAAATTGTTGACAAATTATTTGTTTATCAATTTTTTCCTATTATTTTAGTATAAAACAAAGTTCTGACAAAAAAGTCCAATTTTCCGATCCAATTCGGCCGATTCCGACCGATTCACCCGATTCCGATTCCACGGTCAAAAGACCGATCCCAATTCCGATTCCGATTTTTCCTTCTATGGTTGATAGAGCCATCTTGAAGCACCTCCTGAAAGGGACCAGTTTTTTCTCAATTTTTTTTAATTTTGTACTTTTTTTTTCCTTGCTAGTGTTCCTTGGGAATGACAAAGAAAACTAGCAAATTAATTTTTTTTTTTTTTTGTAAACACGTACCAAATTGGTGGTGGAGAGAACAGATTGAGAATGAATATAGCAAAAGGCAGAGATTGGTTTGTTAATAAGCAAGAGAGATGAGAATTAGAGATTTTGGAAAGAGATAGCGTGTACCCGATGGCAACAGATCGAGAGATGAGGAATAGAGACTTGGAAAATACAAACGCGTACCCTACGGCAAGAGATCAGAGTGAGAGAGTCGGAAACTGAGGTTGCTAGATAGATTGAATGTGAATGTGGTTGCAAAAGAGACAGATGAATAGATTGAATGCGGTAACTGAGATGATAGAGCGTAAGAGATCTTGACTTCAAAATCTCCAAGTCTCCTCCAGTATTGTAGAATGATAGATGCTATGTGGCATTCAGAGAAGAGTTGGTTACAATCCCTGCAGCATATGAATGATAGATGCTATGATGCTATGTGGCATTCACAGAATAAACAAATTAATTATTCGGCTTCGGTTCGATGAGCCTAAAAATTCGTAATTCGAGAATAATTCGGATACAATTTAGAAATGATTCAGAATTTTCCGGACCAGAGATCTCAGTTCTACAAGGAATCAAAAAAGAAAGAAAACAAACCCAAAAAAATATTTTAGGAAAAATTCGGGAAACATTCGAGAATAATTTGTAAAATTTGCGAATTATTCGGAAATAATTCGGTCAAAGTTCAGTCAACCGAATAATTCGGCATTCAGTTTGTCATTACCAATTAATATGAATAATTCGCGAATTAGTAGCTGAGATTTTTATTAATACCCTCAAAACAAAAGGAAATATCAAATCTGCACTCGATTTTTTTTTTTTTAAATACCCTGACCACCCCCCTGTGGGGTGGTCCACTGTTCAAACCAAACCGCCCCACTGTGGAGCGGTTTGGTTTTTTTTTTTTTTTTTTTTGAGATTTTGAGAGACAATATGAAGAGCAAGATGCTAAAATTTAACAATAAAAATTTGAATTTTGTTTTTAATATTTGTTAGATTACTTATTTTGATGTATAATTAACATATTTATTATAAAATACGCTAAATTACGGTAAACTACGCAAATTTTGCTAATTATAATGATATACGCTAAATTACACTGAACTACGCAAATTTCATTAATTAACCGGAAAAATGAAATATTTGTTGATGTCATATATAGAATTGAGTATTATCATTTAGACGTTTCTAAGGAACCGAATCAATTCCTTCAGACATTTGTAGCTAAGAATTGAGATCTGCATACAAACCGTTAAGGAATAGAATCAATAATTCGGTTACTTCTAGTATATCACAAAGTCATCTTTATCCTTCATGATAAAATAAGTAATATATTTCTAAAAATAAAAAATTCAAGACAAAATTGACTTGACTTATGACTTGATGCATCAGAAGATTAATTTATGTGGCTATATGCTATAGTCAGATTAGCATGGGAAACACTCGATCACACTTTTGGTAGTTGAATTGCGTAAGGAATACTCTGGTTTTCTATTTTGTCTTCTCTGAAAGATATTGGTATTTCTCCGGTTATTGCGGACAGTTAATAGTTAAATTTTATTCAGATCAAAGTTTTATATAAAAAATATATGCAGAACAAAACAGAACATAACAGAACTAAAAAAAATAAAAAATAGTGCGCTTCCTTAGAGTGTACACAAAAAAATATAAAAAAATAAAAAATTGGTGCGCATCTCCAGCTGGCGCAATAAAAAATTTGGTGCGCGCCCCCATAATGTGTGGGTGGTAAAATTTGAAATCTAAAGTTTTGAATGGTGGTTGTTTAATTTTAAATTATTGGGATGCTAACAAAAAAAAAATCGGTTAATTCAAATTCAGACAGGCTTAATCTAAATATAAAATTTATGGATTAAAAGAAATATATAATTAATAATTATGAAGATTCGGAACATGTGAATGATATAAAAAAATAAATATTCTCAAAATCGGGTGGAAGAGAATTAGGTTGGATGACCAAACGACTTGTCAAACGCAGTGAATTAGACTTAATTGAGATGTGCTAATTAATGGACAAAATAGGAGCCTATGTATGGAAATTCTCATACTTTTCCAAAGACTCTTCCAAGTCTTATCCAAAGGGAAATAAATCTGCTGTTATTCCAATGGAATAACAATAACATGCTATTCCGATCCCAACAGTTCAAACATTTTCATGCACAAATGTCCATGAAAAAATTTGTTCATGCGCAAATCTCAACAAATTTGAACAGTTGAAATTGAAATAACATGTTCCTGTGAATAACAGCAGATTTATTTCCTATCCAAAGACTCTTCCAAGTGGAAATTAATTAGGTCTTAATTTTGACGATATAATATGTCCGCACGCTGGAGCAGGTTAAATTGAAGAATACTTATATATTTTATATATTTTGTACTATTAAAGTGAAGTATATGAATTACATATAATTTATTAATTAATGTAACCATAAATTAATATATTTAATATGATTCAAACTTGAGGAGGGTTCAAATGCCTCCATTTTTTGTGCCTCCACCATGCCTCTATTTTTAAAAACTTTAATAACTCAAAATTTAAAATTTAAAAGTCAAAATAAAACCGTTGGATATGATCTACATCATTTTATCTATTTTGACATTTCAATTTTGTTTTGGTTGTCATCAAGAGCTTATAAAAAACGTGCTAATGTGGATAATTTCTAGACGTTGATTTTTCAACTTATTGATTCACATAAAAACAAAATTAAAATGTGATATTTTTTTATGAGCACATAGAGAAAATAACATAGATCACTTCTAATGGAGGCATTTGAACCCTCCTCTTCAAACTTTATTGGTAAATACATGGTTTGCACTTTATCCACACTAATTATAATCTAGTAGGTATTTAAGGATGAACTATGTACGGGTTTAAATGTGAATCTTATAGAAATTTTAATTTATTGGTAATATATGGTTTGCACTTTATACAAACTTAATATCTTCAAACGTTACACTAATTGTCACAAATCCAGAATTTGGAAGACATTTATAATACCTTTTTAAGAAAAAATAGTACAGCGACATTTGATAAAGTATTTCTTTTTATTTTTGAAACACCAAAGTTATACACCATTTGACAGTATTAATTGATACACTATAAATTAATCCAAATCATATTAAATAGTACGAATATTGCAAATAATTTGTGCAGGATTTACGCTAATTAAGGATGAACCTTGTAGTTCTATAAATATTTTATTCCAAAAAAAGTGTACCATACAGGAATATATGAAACTAAAATATTTTTAAATGGACTACAAAATTAAAACAATTAATTTATTGCTTTAAGTAAGGATGTGACATCATCCAGGAAAGAGAGATGGGTGATACTTTTTTTAAATTTTTTTAAATTTTATCTTCTATATAAAAATTAAATATAATTTATTCCATATAAGCGGGATAAATTCATTATATGGTCAATAGTCTATTATGCTTCTTTAACTTTATAATTCAACATGTTTTTGTTCATTAGTCATGTTGATATACATATTTTGAGAACACAAGGGGGTTTCTCATAACCATTTACACGCTATAACTGAACATTGATTTCAGCACATTCCTATAACCATTAATTTGCGTACTCATGGGTGCATGAGTTCCCGTAAATTAATTTATTGGTTCTTGTACCCCTAAAATCTTATCCCATACAATTCCGTGACAACCGAAACAGACTTACAGTATGAATAGTTTGTGCATAATTTATGCTCATTAAGGATGAACCCCTGTACAATCATGTTAACTAAAATTTTACATAAACATGAATCATACACGAATAATTGATATCTTAAGTATATTTTACATCATAATTGTCAATTGAAAAATTATCTGGAACCAAAATGATATTCTTTGAAGGGTATGACATCATCCAGGAAGAGATATGATCAAGGGATACATTTTTTTAAGATGCTCCTGCGGTTCATTATCACACTTGAAGACCTTTCAATTCCCTCGTCAACTGTGATAGGTGATTGGTCAATTACCCAATTGCAGGACCATTAATTTATTTCTAACAATTATTTAAGATTATCCTCATCCTCCTATATATAAATCAGGCCACATATCTAGTCTGTTCAATCCATATTCAAGCACACAATAGTAGCAATGAAGTTATTATTGGCAATAGCGCTTCTGGTTCTGGTTTTGGTTCCCGTACAGTGGGAGATGAGTGTGAGCGGGTCAGACTCAGTACAGTGCAGGGAAGACGAGAGGTTGGCTCTTCTACACATCAATGCTTCTCTGTCCTTTACTATTCACTCTTTAGATGGCAAGTGGGAAGGAAATGAGTGCTGCCAATGGGAAAGAGTCACCTGCGATTTAATCACCGGCCATGTCACTCAACTTGACCTTGGTATATCTGATGATGATGAATGGCTCGATTATGAACATGGGGGTATTTCACTAAATGCGAGTATGTTCTTGCCTCTCCGTCAACTAAGATCTCTGTCATTATCTCGACATGGCATATACAATTTTACGGATGGTGCTGGTATGTATCTTCACGTTTATTTCTTCTTTAAACATTATGTATATATATGTATGGCTGGTGTGCTGATTAACAATGACATTACAAGTACTAACGCACTTCTCTTTTCTTTTTTTTTATAAAATTGGTAAAAGCTACCAATTATAGTACATTAAATTGCATGCACTTGATGTCCCCATGCAAGGTATTCATATGTAGACCCCTCCCCCTCGTTTCCCATTTCTCTTGACTACGTACCCCATTCCCTTTTTAGAATATTTAAGCCACAACACGCCTTCGTCTTTGATCCTCTCTGCTAGCACTCTTGGTGCTGGAATTGCTTCGCCTCTAAACACCATCTCATTTCTTTGCCTCCAAGCACTTCTCATTTTGCTTTAGCATTTGTACGTGTTGGGTACGTGTACTTAACATATCTGCTTGATTTATGAAGACTATAAACTACTGAGTCTGAACTGTACTGTAAGTGCTCCAATTTTAGGACAACGTACTTATTGTTGATATCTAACGTGATTCTAGGGAAAGGTCACAAAATTAATTTATAGTAAATTAAGGCACCAAGCATTTACTATAAATTACTTGCACTTTCCAATTGTATTCATAGATGCGAATTTTCTAGTAGAACAAGTGCAATACAAAAAAAAAATTAAAACAACCTCACAAATATATATTTACCTTAGTTTATTAAAATAACATACGTAATTAATGGCTATTGCCGAGGGTAAAAAATGACTATTGTCAAGTGTAAGCCAACATAAATTGATATTTCCGAGAATATCACTATTACCGACAAGAGTATTTGTGAAAATACCGACGCTGTAAACAACTTTTATCATCATGGATACCCACATATTCCTGCAGTACTGCTTAATTTGAGGTTTGTTCATGTTAAGAAGAGAAGAAAGAAATGAGAAAATCCTAATGCATTATCTCCTCGTTCTTTTTCAGGATTTGAAACATGGTCCAATTTAACTAAGTTGGAGATTTTAGACCTTTCTTACAACGACCTGGACGGAAGCATCATATATGATTTAGCTAGTGTTTCATCACTTCGTACACTCGATCTGAGTTGGAACAATATAAACAACAGTCTGCCTATCAATGGTAACAAAATTAAATTAATTAGTGATTTATTTTATGAGCTCCCTTCTTTAATTTATCAAGAAAGGTTCATCCATTTATTCATGATCCATCTTTTGTATTGAATGACATATGTATATATACTTTATCAAATATCGCATTTTCTTTTGTCAGGGTTTGAATCTTGGGCCAATTTGACTAAGCTACAGATGCTAGACCTTTCCGGCAACCTACTGTCTAAAAGCATCATTTCCTCCTTAGCCAAAGTATCATCACTTCGAGCACTATATCTGGATTTTAATTATCCTATGGGAGACAATGTCCCTGTCAAAGGTAATATCTCTTAAATGAAACACTTAATTTATATTTATGACAACAAAAACACTTCTTTTATTTTCTTAAAGTTAACCGATATTTCAATTGAAAATCTGACAGAGCTTAGTGCACTGAATTTGGATGTGGTTAGTCTAAACGAATGTGGATTTAAAGGGAGTTTTCCCTATGTGGGACATTGGTCTTCTCTTAGAGCCCTTTCGCTGGAATTCAATTATCTTAGTGGCGCTTTAACATCAACAGGTAATTTACAATTTAGTACCAAATTAAACTAATTCTAATTAATGAAAAAGAACAAAGTTTTTTGTTCTGCAGTCTCTCTACACCCGTAGATCATAGATGTTTGACATCATATAATTAATTTGTTCAATTTGGTATAATACTGAACAATAATATAATAAGAGTATTCTTGTTGTCAGGTTGTATTAAATCATAATCATTTACTCAAGCAGTGCTGCAAGAATAGTGAAATCAGGGTCCGATTAAATATATTTTTGTCTTAATGCATCTTAAGGAAACCTTGCAATTCTCCTTTTGCATGACCATTTTAAAATAATTTAAAAAAGCCTTCCCAATTAATTATCTTCATGATATCTAAGCAATCAGTATATATATTTTTATTTCACATTCACCCCCATAAACGACTAATGTACATTCATGAGAATTTCCACTTTACAGCAAGATTTTCGGTCTCTTTTAGCTAGCTCATTATAACGAGATTAAGAAAGTTAAGTAGCTAGTTCTACATACGTATTTCAGGCATTACACTGAGTTTTAAAACAAAATATAATGAAAAAAATGAAAACCAACAAAATAAAGAAATTCTATCTCGTAATTGAACTTGTGGATTTCACATTTATAATCCTATTTGATGATATTTCTTGTATATATTATAGGATTATGCCAACTGAAGAATCTTGAAGAGTTAGATCTTTCAGGCAACGATTTTGCTGGAAATCTCCCTCCTTGTATGGGAAATCTTTCCTCTCTTAAGCTAGTTGACTTGTCATATAATCAACTTCAAGTAAAATTTCCTTCATCCATTTTTGAAAGACTCGTGTTCCTAAGGTACCTTTCCCTATCCTATAACCAGCTTGAGGGGACTCTATCGACAAGGTCCTTTTTGAATCATTCTAATCTTGAAGTTCTGAGGCTATCAACTTTAGAATCATCGAGCTTCCGAGTCAAAGTTGTGAATCTGACTTTTCAGCTTCAGGACCTTGAACTAACTAATTGCATTCTTGATGTTGAGTTGACTTTCTTGTACTCTCAACATAAATTACGATTGTTGGACCTCTCAAATACTAGCTCCAAGGGTCCTCTTTCAACTGTGTGGTTTTTGTTAGAAAACAATACGAACTTGATCAGTTTAGATTTGCACAAAAACTTCTTCACAGGGCCTCTTCAACTTTCGTTTTTAACTCATGAAAAACTCTTAATGTTTGATATATCTGACAACCATCTTAGCGAAGAATTACCGACTGACATTTCCACGAAGCTTCCAAATTTAATATCCCTCAACTTATCAAAAAACTATTTTCATGGCCCTCTTCCGCTCATATCAACAAGTAATCTTCAAAATCTAGATTTATCTTTTAACAATCTCACTGATGATATATTGAATAGTTTTCCTACGATTTGGTCTAATCCTATCTTTGTTCTGGATCTATCAAATAATAAGTTGTATGGATCTTTCACTAACAACTTCAACTTTACTCAAGCTGGACAATTAATATTAAATGATAATAATATAAGTGGAGAGATTCCTACTAGTATCTGCAATACCAGTTTTGCCATGTTGGACCTCAGTAACAACGAATTAAATGGTGTTCTACCTGATTGCATTGGAAGTGCTAGATATAAAATTGTATCTTCAGCGTTGAAGTTAAGTGGAAATAATTTAGAAGGGTCCTTACCACTGGAGATATGTGTTATGCCAAACTGTTTGTGGCTTGACCTTTCAGATAACAAGTTTTCAGGATCAATACCTACTTGCTCTAATCAGTCAGACTTACAAATTGTAGATCTGAGCCAAAACAAACTAACTGGAAACTTTCCGTTAACATGGCTTAATATTTCTAATATATATGCCATAGATATCCAGGAAAACCATTTATCTGGAGAGTTTCCAAGTTGGATTGGTATGGAATCCAATCTCAGTGTGCTCCTAGCAAGAGAGAATATGTTTGGAGGATCTATACCAGAACAAATATGTCAATTCAGATATTTACGCATACTAGATCTGTCCCACAACAATCTTTCTGGAGAAATACCATCATGCATTATAGATATGGGATCAACAGCTGACAATTTCTCTTCCTTGGATGGAGTAAATAATTATGTTTCACGAGTGGGGGAGCTGAACTTTAGTGATGCAAATTTTCTGTTACACATTTCATATGGTGTTTTCATTAATAGCGATGAATCAACAAATTTTGGAATGGAACTTATGTCAAAAGGAAGGTTAGATTTCTATTGGGATAAAATTTTACTAATGGAGTGGTTAATCGATTTGTCTTCCAACAATCTAGTAGGAAGCATTCCTGAAGATATCGGTCGAATGAATTGGTTGATCACACTGAACTTGTCGAACAACCATTTAAGCGGTGCAATACCAAATTCCATATCAAATTTGCACCAATTAGAAAGTTTGGACCTCTCTCACAACTCTTTGACCGGAGAAATACCGAGAGAACTGACCAAACTAACCTCACTAGAATCCTTCTCTGTGGCATATAACAATTTATCCGGACCTACATTAGGTGTGGAAGCACAATTTATTTCATTTGATAATAGCAGCTATGAAGGAAACCCGAATCTCTGTGGGCCTCCCCTGTCAAATAGTTGTGGCCCTACTCTTGGCACAACACAGCCTTCCCCGAATGAAATGAGTGACGACAAAAGGTTTGACGGTACCGATTTTCTCATATTGTTTGGTTCATTCTCCCTTTTCTTTGTGGTCAGTTTTTGGGGCTTCATAGCCGTTCTTTATTTCAAGAAAAATTGGCGCTATGCTTTGTTTACTTTGGTGGACTGGTATGGTGATATGATATATGTGAAGATTATCCTTTTGGCAAGAAAGATTGGAGCTGTTCGAACTCGAAGGGGTAATTAAAGAACCGCTTTCAGTTTTAGTTTGGAAGGATGTGGTTTATTACATGTACCCTGAATAAGTAAGTGCCTTATGTGTATGTACGGTGTATTGTGCATTTCAGTGAAGTTCTATATGTGTATCTTATGTCTGTGCATTTATTTTTACGAACTTCCAAGTACCTTATAATTTTTACTAGTAAATTTACAACTGGTAAACTTGAGACCATTATGTGATTATGTAAACTTGGTAAAATTATGGTCTTTTTCTGAAGCATCCCAAATCGTGAGATTTTGCTGGATTTTGAACCCTGTTTAATTACTTGCTATTGTGAGATTTTGCTGGTCTTTCTCCTATTCCCATTTTTATAACCAACTCTTTTTATTTTTATGGGAAAAAGATATTTGGTAGGACTCAATTAGGGGCATTTATGTAATCAGCTGATAATGCAATTTAATACGCGACTTCATTTAGGGGCATTTATGTAATCAGCTGTCAGCAGGTAGTTAAAATTCTTGTGTTCACATTATTTGAAGTAACATCGACAGAGGATTTTTTTCACATTATTATATAGATTTGTCTATGAGTGTAATACGAAGGTGGAAATTCATGCAATTACATGTCTTCAATTTCAAATCCAATAAAAGTGCACGTACGAAACCAGTGAATTCCAAAAATTCTGAGATAATGCTCGGCTCCTCTCTATCCTTCTCTTTTCCCCTTTCCCTTCTTTTGTTTTGGCGGCTGAGATGCAAGCAATGAGTAGTAGCCTCTTCTCTACTACTAAAACTTTTTATCTTTTCCTCTCCTCTATTATTATAAATAGGTTTCACTTGTAATAATTAATTGGCGTCTTTGGTATATTATGTCCGCTTTGTATCCTTCCTTCTGTGTGGCGAGTGATTTATAAGCTCCGTTTTGGATAGATTTTGCCTTCTCGCTCATCATACGACGTTGCACAGTATGTTTAATAAAAAAATCATTAGTGGGATCTCCATGGTCTCAATTGTGATTAATGAAGAAAAATCTGATATGATTAACATAACGTGATCATGTTATTTATAAAAAAAATCATCTCAACGTTGAATTATAGTCGCGTAACATAAATGGTCACATCATAAATAAACATGGAGTGATCAAATGTAACATGACCGATCATATTTAATTTTTTTTTTAATTTTAAATTAGAGTGAGAGACAAATAAAAAAAAAAAGAGAAAATATTGTATTCCAACTTGACTTAATTTATATAGAGTACAATAATGACTATTTATTAAAAAAAAAATAGATTCTCTAAAGAGAAATAAAATTTAAAAACTAGCCTTCATACTAATTACATAGAACATTTTCTTCTTCATTGAGCATATCAAATTCTCAGTATGCTATTTAATTCATTCTAGCAACTTCAAAAAATATATATAATTTGAGATAAAATCATTAATGATACACATAACAAGAATAAAAAAAAATTGAAGTTAAATTTTTCTTAAATTAGTAAAAATATATATCTATATATATATAATATTTATAATTGCAATTTTTAATAACAAAAATATATTTATATTTGATTTTTTTTTTAAATATCAGTATAATTATCAGTCAGGGAGAAAATGGTACCTATCAATCAGCTGAAATTTATGACATAAACCACCAAAAAAAAAAGATAAAAAATCTCGAATAATTAAATTCGAGACTATTCCATCAAATTCATTTCCTTGACTCTCTCCATTTCATCTTGAAAGGGAATCGTCCATTTCATTTCTTTGACTTCCAACTTGTCAAGGTGATGCAATGAGAAAATGATGGTTCCATTTTTAATTCTTCATATATGAAGGAACGGACCTATATCAAATTATTATTGAAATGGTTCGCTAATCTTAATTATGTGAAACGTTAACCTTCAGCCGCATTCCACAAAATATAACTGGACCTTGTGCATCATTTATACGCCGTGCACCAAACATTATTTATTAGAGTCTACAATTGAATGCTTGGTCATGAATTTTCTATAATAGAAAATAATGATCAATCAAGTTATATCTCATATTCTTTTTTCATGGTTCGTAAAGTTTTTTTTTTTTATCCAGTGAGATAGTACCACCCATTTCATTAAAATTATAGAAACAAAACAGAGAAAAACATTCAAGTACATTGTTTGAGTCTTCGTACGAAAAAAAAAAAAAACACTAAAGATGAATAAAAACACACAAAAATTATATAAAAACTTGTTTGGTAAGATAAAATTTTCATTTATATGCTCATCTTTTTCTCCTTTTATTTCATTTTATTTACTTGAATCCTCCAACATGGAATCTCACAATTACATATGCTATTATGAATCACTTTGACCTCACCAATGACCGATCAATATCATGTATCAGTAACCTGAGTTTCACCATGAGAATCCACAATTATATTTGAAATGACAAAATTGATCCCAAAGTCATATTATATCAAGAGGTATTATCTTCTTAATCTTTTGGAATTGGCAACTGACAAATTTTCCTAACTAATTTGCTGCAATTTTATTCAGAAACAACCAAAAGTTTCATGGTTAATTGCAAGTCATCTATGCTTGAGAGTCTTATTTACGTCAGCTTTCTCCATCATCTTATTTTGTTTGCTCTTTTTTTTTAAAATTAATTGCTCAAGTTTGATTGTTTGTCATAATAGCTTGATATATGTTTAGGTGAGCTATTTAAACACTTTTGTTTCTAGAAGAAGTCTACATTTGTATGATTATAATTCATTCTAATTATGTTTCTTATGGGTCTAATTACTGCCATGCCAAATTAATGAGCATGAGGCTCATCATGTGCTGTTCACCTAATAAGATGTCATGTATAAGCAATGAACATACATTATATGTAGTGTAACAAACACTGACAATTAAAGGAGAATTGTTGGTGCTCATACATTCTAAATTGTTTATTTTTCTATCAAAATATTCAAATTTCATTTTTTTTTTCCATTTTACATTAAAATAGTTAAGTTCTTTTTCTCTTTGTGTGTATTAAATTTGAAATTTGATTATTTATTTGGTTCTATTCAATATTTAAATGTTTGCTTCGCCATATTTTTAATGGTTATGTCCATTAATTTGACTTGCATCAGTGTCGACAAACGCTAAAAATTAATAAAATAATACTTACATTCATGCAAATTTATTCAGTAATAAGTAGGATCTATTTGGACGTCTCCACTTGCTTCTCTTCAAAATAAATAGTACTAAATATAATTAGTGGGACATACTCAAAATATAAAAGTTAATATTATTTCATGTTCCCGTCTGAATATATCTCAAAAATGTCCATGTCAGAATAAAAGGGTTTCCATGGACTTGTATTTGGACTAAGAAAAATCTATGAATATAAATTTTGTGCTAAATAGTATAATAACGTCATGATCATGTGTGTTTTTCTGTTAAAAGATATCACTTTACAGTGATTAATGTTACAACTTTGACGACTTTTCAACAAAAATTAAATAAAATCAAAATTAAGAAGTACAAAAATTGGTATGCTAATTAACATAAATATAGCTTAACAACTTTGCTAATTAATGTGACAACTTTGACGGCTTTTCAACAAAAATTAAATAAAATCAAAATTAACAAGTAAAAATATTGGTATGCTAATTAACATAAATATAGCTTAACAACTTTGCTAATTAATGTGACAACTTTGACGACTTTTCAACAAAAATTAAATAAAATCAAAATTAAGAAGTAAAAATATTGGTATGCTAATTAACATAAATATAGCTTAACAACTTTGCTAATTAATGTGACAACTTTCACGACTTTGACGACTTTGCTAATTAACAGAAATATTGGTTTGCTAATTAACATAAATATAGCTTAACAGGTTCGGATTTTGTATGAAGTTCATGATGAAATGGTCTATGTGGAGAAGAGTATAATGAAGTATTTGTCGGCAATGCGAAGGTGCTAACTGAGATGGCCTATTTCTCGATCGAAGGAAACCCTCATGTGCTTGGCCTTCATGAGAAATGTAACATTGACGCCTACCGCTGGTTCTTCTCCCTCCAAGTTTATGTTGACAAATATGGCGATTCGTGTGATGATTCCTCCATCAGCGACAACTCAGTTGACGTTGTGTTTATTTTCGGCCATGATGCTGAGATGTTCTTGGATGAAGAATCCAATGTTGGTTTGCCATGTTCATTCATCATTCATCATTTGTTGGATAAAGAAGATGTCTCTCTCCGTTACTTCATCATCTTATTTGTTTTGGTCTTTTTGTCATGTGTGACTTCTTAATAACCATTATTTACTATAAATATAAATTTGACCTCCTGAATTCAAAATAATTATATTCCAAATTACTTTATAGTATATTTATTATTTTAATATTTATATATTAAGATGTCAGAGAAAATCAATTATCTAATAAACAATTCAAATACTTTGCAGATCATATGAGATACCTACTTATCAAAAACTATTTTATGAATATCTCATTCAAAAACTTTAAGCCGAAAATATAAAATTTCAAATTTATGATAAATATTAACACAAAAATAAAGAACATAAAAAAGAAGATAAACGTTCATAGAGATCAATACAAATATGAATAAAACATACTTAAAATGATCACAATTGCAATTTACAATTACAATTTAATTTAAAACATTCATTAATTGTAAGTACTTGTTCATATATATTTGTCAAGATGTTTCTGAAATTAACACCAAAATCTCAAAAATAATCGTTATCTAAATATTCGAAAAGGTTCAACATAATAATTCTTAATGATGTACAAGTGTTTGAGATTAATACAATTTCCCAAATAAAATTACAAAAAAGAAAAGAAAATCCAATCCAAATTAATTTAAAAAGTTAATTAAGATGCACAAATTTACAACAAGCTTATTTAAAAATTTGGAGTTAGAAAAATTATAATTATAATTTTTAATTTTTTAGTATAATAAAATTAACTTGTGTAACATTGTGTAAGTCTTTTATGAAATCAATTAATTTTAAAGTTTAATATTCAGATTAATTGATTTACTTTGTAAAATTTATGTCATACTTAATTAATAAAATCTTATAAGAATAAAGAACTATTATTTTTTTTTTTCTAAATTCTTTGTAAACACCATTACATATATATATATATGCATATTATAACTGTGATTTCTATGGCTTTTGGGACATTTCCTGCGATGTAATAATGCACTCTTAAACAAATCTTAAAAAGTAAAAAAAATAGAAATATCAAACTTCATTATGAGAATGACAACAAAATAGTGATGAACTTTTTTTTATAAAAAATATGTTTTTAATGAAAGGGGTTGATTTTTTTTCTTTTTTCTCTTCCAAAAATAGCAGTTTATATTCTACATCATAAAGTATTTATACTGAATGCTCTAAGTACTTGTACTAAATTCATAGGCATTTATACTTGGACTATAAACTATTCACCATTTTTTTGCATAATTATTAAGATTTTAGAAAAGAGGTTGAAATTAGAGTGAGAGACAAAAAAAAATTATGAGAAATATTGTATTCCAACTTGACTTAATTTATATAGAGTACAATAATGACTTATTTATAAACAAATTTGATTCTCTAAAAAGAGAAATAAAATTTTAAAACTAGCCCTTCATACTAAATACAGAGAACATTTTCTTCTTCATTGAGCATATAAAATTCTAAGCATGTTTTTATTTATTTATTCAAGCAACTTCTAAAAAAATATATAATTTGAGATAAAATCATTAATGATACACATAACAAGAATAAAATATTCCAATTAAATTTTGTTAAATTTGTTAAAATATAGTTTTTAGAAATTTAAATTTTTATAACGAAAATATATTAATATTTGATAGTTTGTTTTGAAAAAATCAGTATATCTGGATTCACATATAAGATGTGTAATTATCAGCTGAAATTTATGACGTAAACGACAAAAAAAGATTAAAAAAATCTCGAATAATTAAATTCGAGACTATTCCATTGAATTCATTTCCTAGACTCTCTCCATTTCATCTTAAAAGGGAATCGTCCATTTCATTTCTTTGACTTCGAAGGCAAGTGTCAACTTGTTAAGGTGATGCAACTGGAGAAAATAATGGTTCCATTTTTTAATTAATTCTCGAAGGAACGGACCAATATCAAGTATTATGTTTTGAGGCAAAATGATATAACTAATAACATTTTATTTTGATATAAATATTAATTTTCTGCAAAGAAATATTTTTCTTAAACAATAGAAATTCTTTGAAGTTATGAAAATAAAACATTAATTTTCTGCGAACAAATAACTAGTTTCTCATGAATGACAAAACTGATTTGCAAAGAAAATTTTGGCAGCTAAAGAGCTACTGAGAGCTGCTTAAATTCATTTTTAATTTTTTTTAAGGATTTATGTGCTCTAGAATGTATAAATCAATCTACATGTTTCTCTTCCAGTTGATAATAAGGTTCAATGCTAGAACAAGTTAGAACAGTTTATAAACATATTTAATATACATTAATATTTTTTTTTCCTACCAGAAACATAATTGCTATTTTGAGAATATATATTCCCACAAAATGTAAAATGGCTGCTGGCCATATTTATAGCGTGTACGCAACAACACATTAATTGTTAATAGCTATATTTACTGAACACAACTCTGGTAAAGGCTTTTCTAGCAAACACTTGGCAAATTTATAACAGTTTATGACAGTTTCTAAGTTTTCTTTGATCATATTTTCTTTTGATAAATCATCTGATGTCACGGTGAAAACAACTGAAAAACAAATATATATAATGCTTACTAATATCTGATTATATATATAAGCACTATTGCATCTAATACCTAATACCATGTTTGTGGATTATACAAACCCGGTTTCGTATATACATGAACAAATTAAAAAAAAAATAGACTAAGTTCTGACCTTGGCACTGGTTCTAAAAATATACAGTTGTTTCTGATAATTTCTTGAATCTAAATCTACACTAATTATGCCTTTTGCCGAGCTGCTATTCCTCAAAACACTTCTAACACTTCTACTTGTATCCAAATGATGGCTATCGATCAGAGCAGAAAGAGTGATTTAACCACATTCGCTGTTGTCAAGTCTCTCAAATTGTTCGCATATTAGCATCACATCCTTCTCCGTTATCTTCCCCATCTCCTTTAGTTTATACACCACAAACTCTGATTTCCTGAAAATAATCCACAAAACAAACAAAATTGCAACAAGTACCACAAAAAAAAAAATACCAACAACATAAACAGATAAGAGGACTTGTGCCAAGAGGCGGGTAAAGATTTTAACAGAGCAGTTTTTGCTTCATACAGCGAACCAACCATATGCAAAGCTGTTTTGATTCTACATTCTGTGAGCTGCATGAAGCCAAAACTGCTAGTAAGGTTACTGTGGACCCGAAATTGGTTCTTCAAATGAACGGTCCCGAAACATGTTTTATCCTCCTATTTTGTCCTTAAAGATAAAGGATTCTATTTTGTTTTGTCCTAATCAGTGCAATCTCTATCAATTACTTTTTCCACATACTATTCAAATTGTAGAATGGACCGAAACTATGAATAAAATCCAAATTGTAGGCTTTGGAGTAAAGGTATTATACATTCCCAGTTTAAGACTATGTTAGTATCACAGTACTTATACCTAGTGTAAATGAAAATATGAGTACCTGTTTGCATTGGCAACAAGAAACATTTTACAATGTTCAAATATACATCTCAAAATCACTAACACAACATCGCAAAAAAATAGAAAAGGCTAAAAAATACTTTGAGATCCTCTGCATTTGAGGGAAAATAATAGAAAAAAATTGCACATCATCGGCAAATCCTTCCCCAGTCAACTTGAAACCCCAGCTCAATACTGATATCTATCCAATCTTCAGAGTGGCATACTAGAAAACTAAAACCCAATCTCAGAAAGAAAAAATAAATTCAATTCCCATAAAGGTATCTCTCCGGATACTGGTTCTAATTGCGTATCAGAAATAATTGATATATATATTGGTTGAGGATTTCTTGGTTTTAACCATTAAAATTAGCCATATATTTTAATCTCATTGCAAATCCATGTTGGTCTGATAACAGAACCGATCCTGATACTTTTTTTTTTTTTTTTTTAATGTTGGTTCTGAAAAAAAAAAAAAAAAAAAAAGGTATCAGGATCGGTTCTGTGGACAAAACCGATCCTGATATATATATATATATATATATATATTTTTTTAAATTTTGGTTCTGAAAAAAAAAAAAAAAAAAAAGTATCAGGATCGGTTTTGTGCACAGAACCGATCCTGATACTTCTTTTTTTTTTTTTTTTAATCTTGGTTCTGAAAAAAAAAAAAAAAAAGTATCAGGATCGGTTCTGTCGATCCTGATACTTTTTTTTTTTTTTCAGAACCAAAATTTAAAAAAAATATATATATATATATCAGGATCGGTTTTGTCCACAGAACCGATCCTGATACTTCTTTTTTTTTTTTTTTTTAATCTTAGTTCTGAAAAAAAAAAAAAGTATCAGGATCGGTTCTGTCAATTCTGATACTTTTTTTTTTTTTTTTAAATGTTGGTTCTGAAAAAAAAAAAGTATCAGGATCGGTTTTGTCAACAGAACCGATCCTGATACTTTTTTTTTTTAATATTGGTTCTGAAAAAAAAAAAATCAGGATCGGTTTTGTTGAAAAAACCGATCCTGATACTTTTTTTTTTTTTAATGTTGGTTCTGAAAAAAAAAAAAAAGTATCAGGATCGGTTCTGTTGTAACAACCGATCCTGATTCTTTTTTTTTCAGAACCAACATTAAAAAAAAGGAATTAGAATCGGTTGTTTGTTAGAACCGATCCTGATACTATCAGGATCGGTTTTTAAGAAATAACTGATCCTAATATGTGTTCCATTAGGATCGGTTGTTTGTAAAAACCGATCCTGATACTATCAGGATCGGTTATAATAAAAAACCAATTCTAATTGTTCATAAATTAGGATCGGTTAACCATAAAACCCGATCTAAATAGTTTTTAGGATCGGTTTTCTTAAAAAAACCGATCCAGATAGATATTAGAATCGGTTGTTTCATATAACCGATACTATTAGGCCGATCCTGATTCCAGTTTTTCCACTAGTGATATTAGATCTATATTGACACGGTTTGGTAAAGATGTACAACATATCCCCTATTCATACACGATGCTTGCTGACACAGTCATGTAACCGTGTTACATTAGCTTTCGGACCGTGTATGGTCGCGTTTTCTGTACTAATGTACTAAACAACAACTGTCTAGTCTTATCCAAATTAAAGCCTATATTTGGATATTCTAATGGATACAGAATTATTTGGGTACACAATCTTGGGTATAGTTAATCGATCCCTTTAGTATAACGTTCCAAAAAGTATAAATAATAATAGAAATTAATTAAAGAAATCAAATTGATCTTTTTGAATGAAGATTGGGAACGAGTGAATGATATAAAACAGTTAAAAATCCACAAAATCGGGTGGAAGGGAAGGTCGGATGCCCGCAAGACTTGTCAAACGCTGTGAATATATGGATGTCAGTGAATTGTGGACTTAATTTAGATGTGCCAATTAATGGACAAAATCGAGGTTGGACTGCTTGGTACCGTGTGACCTTTGCCAAGCCTAAATGGGAAGCAAGTTCCGGTAATATTTTAATTTATGTGTTATTTATCTAGAATGCATTGTGATCGAAATGATTATTGCAGTTATCTTAGACAATTATTTTTTTAAATTTGGGTGTATTGTTTTCTGAAATGTTTTGTGCTCTTTGAACTGTTGAGTCGATGATATAATTGAATCAGGACATACTTAGTAACTTTTAAACTGTTTGACATATATAGAATGATGTATGTTGTAAAATTATTGAAAGCTGAATGTACTCCGTGTTGCAATGTGAAACAATTATTGTTTATTGATGAAATAAATATGATTTTTGTGTTGTGTTGGTGCCTGCTGAGGATGCATAATTGGTTCTGAGAGCTTGCTACTACTTAGTTTAGTAGTTCATGAAGCCGAGTGTGAGTTGCTGAAGTAAATATGGCAATATATTAATCAAGTAATTAATGTGTAATTTCTGACAGAGAAGGGGAATATACATCAACCCAGTCCAAGTAAGATTGTCGGGTGGAACTGCACATGGACGTCGACTGGTCCATCAATATTTCTGAAGCCGACACTGGGTTTTTGCTGGGTCGGACTGCACACGGACAGTTACTGCCTAGATTGTCCCACAGCTACCCCGCACGCGGTACTGTCACTATCCCGAGCAAGCCCTATGGGGTAGTGATAGTATCGCGTGCGGGGTAGCTGTGGGACAATATAGGCCGCATGTGACAGTGACAGTGCCGCATGCAGGGTAAAGAGAGGCCGAAATTTATACTTTGCATAATTAAGAAAGAGAGCACCTGAACCCTAGAGAACCTCTATTTATTGTTTATTCTAACCTTAGCATAATTAGCGTCACCGCATCAAACCTTTAAAAACCTCCCGAAGAACCTAGACTAGTGAAATTATAAATCGTTTTGAAAAAACACAAAACATACACGGTTCTAAATAACAAACCGTGGATGGTTAAGAAAATAATACACGGATGACTTGTAGAAATCGTGTATATAACCCGAGTCATTGTACACGGTTAATTCGACCGTGTAGGAACCACCATTTTCAGCGCCCTTTTTTTGTGATCTGACACGTTTGGGTTTTATTAACCGTGTATATTAGATCTATATTGACACGGTTCGGTAAAGATGTACAACATATCCCCTATTCATACACGACGCTCGCTGACACAGTCATGTAACCGTGTTACATTAGCTTTCGGACCGTGTATGGTCGCGTTTTCTGTACTAATGTACTAAACATGTAACATCCCGAAATTTTTATAAATTTTTATGAACTTATAATTTTTACTTATTTATAATTATGAAAAAATATGAAGGTTTAAAGTATAAAAATTTCATCTTATTCTTAAAAAGAAAAAAGAAAAAAAAAACTAACTAACGTGGCATTCTTTTCTTTCCACGTGTCTCCATGCATGAAAACTATTTTACCACCGTTAAAACTCCTTTATCTGGAGTGTCATTCTCTCTCTTTATCTTTATCGGATGAGAAAAAATATATATATATATCAACCAAGTAAAAAAAGAGAGGAAATTTGATAGGAGAATATAAGAAATATTTTGTAAAAAAAAATGATATCAAGTCATATACGATTTCATGTTCTATCGGAGTTCCGACTACGTCGCGTTAATTATGAACAATCATTGCAACTCGAATTGGATTTCTGAACTAATCGCTATCAGGTAACCGAACTTCTCTATAATATGTGTTTTCGTTTTGTTTGGTTGAATTGGATTTTGAATTGAGCATTGGATTATGATTCATATTTTAACGGAATAGCGGGTCTAAGGTTCGAATTTTATTGTGAAATGATGTGATTAATGTGTCTTCTGAGAATTTGTGAAATGATATGATTGTGTGAAATGAAATGAGATTAATATTGCATGACTTGTTTTATTGATAACCCAGACCCAGGTGCTATTGCCTATTAAATATGTAGGCATAATTTGATGTGAATTTGTGTGGATTAATCCAGTCTGTTTGAATGGTTGTTTAATTAAGCCAATTATAAAGAAAAGCGTCGTTAAATAACCGGTTACTGAGCTTTGTAGCTGACTCCGTATTGTTTCTGTTGTTTCTTTTTGTTTGCGACGTAGGTTGACGGGACGAAGGATGGATGCGAGGGTGCCTCTTTTGTTGCGATCCCTGGCCCGACGGCGGGGTGTGACAAAACAACAACTGTCTAGTCTTATCCAAATTAAAGCCTATATTTGGATATTCTAATGGATACAGAATTATTTGGGTACACAAGCTTGGGTATAGTTAATCGATTCCTTTAGAATAACGTTCCGAAATGTATAAATAATAATAGAAATTAATTAAAGAAATCAAATTGATCTTTTTGAATGAAGATTGGGAAGGAGTGAATGATATAAAACAGTTAAAAATCCACAAAATCGGGTGGAAGGGAAGGTCGGATGCCCGCAAGACTTGTCAAACGCCGTGAATATATGGATGTCAGTGAATTGTGGACTTAATTTAGATGTGCCAATTAATGGACAAAATCGAAGCCTATGAATATTCTAATTTAACTTTTTCATTTATGTGGCATTCGATTCATCCTTTGAACAAATTACTAAACGACAACTGTCTAGTCTTATCCAAATTAATTAAGACGCTTCCAAGTGAAAATTAGGTTCAAAAACTTCTGCCTCGTTAAGTGAAACGATAAAAATGAATAAAAAAGATTCTTGAACTTTTTACTATGATCCAAAATTTTATATATTTTGTACTATTAAACTGAAGTATACGAATTATATATAATTTATTAATTAATGTGAACCATATATTAATATATTTAATATGATTGGTAATACATGGTTTGCACTTTAATTATTCACACTAATTGTAATCTAGTACGTATATATGTAAGGATGAAGGATTTAAACGTGAATATCTTTTGGAAATTTTACTTTATTGGTAATACATGATTTTGCACTTTATACAATTATATTTCATATATAATTGTCAATTGAAACAATTATTACATTGCTTTAAATACGAATATTGTGGCATCATCCAGGAAGAGATTTGGGGGATCCATTTTATTTTTATTTTTATAAGACTCCAGCGGTTCATTATCTCACTCTTGAAGACCATTCAATTTTCAAGTCGCTCGTCAACTATGCCCGGTTCATTACCCAATTAAGATCATCCTCATCCTCCTATATATATATCAGGCCACATATCTAGTCTGTTCAATCCATATTCAATCACACAAATAGAAGCAATGAAGTTATTATTGGCAATAGCGCTTCTGGTTCTGGTTTTGGTTCCCGTACAGTGGGAGATGAGTGTGAGCGGGTCAGACTCAGTACAGTGCAGGGAAGACGAGAGGTTGGCTCTTCTACACATCAATGCTTCTCTGTCCTTTACTATTCACTCTTTAGATGGCAAGTGGGAAGGAAATGAGTGCTGCCAATGGGAAAGAGTCACCTGCGATTTAATCACCGGCCATGTCACTCAACTTGACCTCGGTATATCCGATGATGATGAATGGCTCGATTATGAACATGGGGGTATTTCACTAAATGCGAGTATGTTCTTGCCTCTCCGTCAACTAAGATCTCTGTCATTATCTGGACATGGCATATACAATTGTACGGATGGTACTGGTATGTATTTCTTCCCGTTTCTTTCTTGTTTAAGCTTTATGTGTACATATATTGCTGGTGCTCATTAACAATGACACTACAAGTACTAACGCACTTCTAATTTTAATTTATTTTTTTATAAAATTGGTAGAAGCTACCAATTGTAGTACATTAAATTGCACTTAATGTCCCCATGCAAAACCATGCAAGGTATTCATATGTAGACCGCTCCCCCTCGTTTCCCATTTCTCTAGACTACGTACCCGATTCCCATTTTACAATATTTAAGCCATAACACGCCTTCGTCTTAGATCCTCTCTGCTAGCACTCTTGGTGCTGGAATTGCTTTGCCTCTAAACACCATCTCATTTCTTTGCCTCCAAGCACTTCTCATTTTGCTTTAGCATTTGTACTGTTGGGTACGTGTACTTAAAATATCTGCTTGATTTATGAAGACCATAAACTGCTGAACTGTACTGTAAGTGCTCTAATTTTAGGACGACGTACTTTGTTGATATCTAACGTGATTCTAGGGAGAAGTCACAGAATGAATTTATAGTAAATTAAGCCACCAAGCCTTTACTAGAAATTACATGCACTTTCCAATTGTATTCATAGATGCGGAATTTTCTAGAAGAACAAGTGCAATAAAAAAAAAAAAAAAACAACCTCAAAAATATAAATTTACTTTAGTTTATTAAAATAACATACGTAATTGATGGCTGTTGCTGAGGGTAAAAAATGATTATTGCCAAGTGTAAGTCAACATAAATTGATATTTCCGAGGATATCACTATTACCAACAAGAGTATTTGCGAAAATACCAATGCTGTAAACAACTTTTATCATCATGGATACTCACATATTCTTGCAGTACTGCTTAATTTGAGGTTTGTTCATGTTAAGAAGAGAAGAAAGAAATGAGAAAATCCTAATGCATTCTCCTCATTCTTTTTCAGGATTTGAAACATGGTCCAATTTAAATAAGTTGGAGAGTCTAGACCTTTCTTCCAACAACCTGAACGGAAGCATCATCATATATGATTTAGCTAGTGTTTCATCACTTCGTACACTCGATCTGAGTGGGAACAATATAAACAACGGTCTTCCTATCAACGGTAACAAAATTAAATTAATTAGTGATTTATTTTTTGAGCTCCCTTCTTTAATTGATTAAGAAAGGTTCGTCCATTTATTCATGATCCATCTTTTGTGTTGAAACATCGCATATTCTTTTGTTAGGGTTTGAATCTTGGGCCAATTTGACTAAGCTACAGATGCTAGACCTTTCCGGCAACGAACGTCTGTCTAAAAGAATCATTTCCTCCTTGGCCAAAGTATCATCACTTCGAGCACTTTATCTGGATTTTAATTATATAGGAGGCAATATTAATGTCCCTGTCAAAGGTAGCCTCGATCTCATAAATGAACCATTTTATATTTATGACCACAACAAGTCTTCTTTTATTTTCTTAAATTTGACCGATATTTTAATGGAATTATCTGACAGAGCTTGGTGCACTAAATTTGGAGGCGCTTAGTCTAGGCTTCTGTGCGTTAAATGGGAGTTTTCTTGAATTGGGACATTGGTCTTCTCTAAAAGCCCTTGGGTTGACGAACAATGATCTAAATGACACTTTATCATTAGAAGGTAATTACAATGTAATACACAATTAAACTTTGTTGTCAATAGGAAAGAAGTTATATTTGGGACATTGGTCTTCTTGCAATATGCATGAAAGAAGTTATATTTTCTGTAGTATCTCTACACCGGTAGATCATAGACGTTTGACAACATACAATTTTCTCAAAATAATATAATATATAACAGTAACATAATAGTAGTGTTCTTGTTATCAGGTGGTATTAGCTCATAATCTTTTACTGATGGCAGCGCTGTAAAGAATAGTGAGATAAGGGCACGGCCAGTTATATATATAGTCCGGCTAATATGCTTTCAGTAGCATTTCAGCTGAAATATTTACAGGTCAAATTTGAAAATTTTATATTCGAAACGTCGAATTAAATAACTCAATAAATTGGTTATATAGTAAGCTAGTGGAATACCAATTTTTACTATTTTTAGAATTTTTTTACTATTTTTTTATGATTTTTGAAGATGTTTTTTTTTACATACCAACAATGCATCAATATGCGCACATATCTTCATTTTTTGAACGCTTGATTTGATATTAAATGAATTGAAAAATAAAAAAAATTATATGTAAATGAAGCTCTCTAAAAGTCCATATGTAAATAAAGCTCTCTAAAAGCTCTCTAAAATTATATTCAAAAAAATTTGGTTTGAAGCTGATCAAATGGATTTTAGATTGGAAGCATATGAGTTGAAATACTACTGAAAGCATATTAGCCGGACTATATATATAGTAATTGACCTCATCCGTTTCACATGAATAATGTTATTTGATGATCTTTCTTGTTAATATTATAGGATTATGCCGACTCAAGAATCTTGAAGAGTTGGATCTTTCAGGCAACTATTTTATTGGAAATCTTCCTCCTTGTATGGGAAATCTTTCCTCTCTTAAGCTAGTTGACTTGTCATATAATAATTTGCAAATAAAATTTCCCTTCTCCATTTTTGAAAGACTTGTGTCCCTAAGGTACCTTTCCCTATCGGGTAACCTGCTTGAGGGGACTCTGTCCATGAGGTTATTTTTGAACCATTCTAATTTTGAAGTTCTGGGGCTCTCAACATGGGCATCATCACCCTTTCAAGTCGAAGTTGTGAATCTGCCTTTCCAGCTTCTAGTTCTTGAACTAGCTAATTGCATTCTTGATGTTGATCCCATTTTCTTGCACTCTCAGCATAAATTGCAAGTGTTGGACCTCTCTAATACTCGCTCCAAGGGTCCTGCTTCAGTTGTTTGGTTGTTAGAAAACAATACGAACTTGATCATGTTAGATTTGCACAAAAACTTCTTCACAGGGCCTCTTAAACTTCCGTTAATAACTCATGAAGAACTCTCACTGTTGGATATATCTAACAACCATCTTGGCGGAGAAATACCAGCTGACATTATCATTAAGCTTCCAAATTTGAACTCCCTTAACTTATCAAAAAACTATTTTCATGGCCCTCTTCCACTCATATCTACAAACAATCTATACTTTTTAGATTTATCTTTTAACAACCTCACTGATGATATACAAAACAACTTTCCTAGGATTCATCCTTCTCATCTCTCTATTCTGGATCTATCATTTAATAAGTTATATGGATCTTTCACTAGCAGCTCCAACTTTACTCAAGCTATAAAATTAATGTTAAATGATAATAATATAAGTGGAGAGATTCCTTCTAGAATTTGCAATACCAGTTTCGAAGTGCTGGACCTCAGTAACAACGAACTAAATGGCGTTATACCTGATTGCATTGGAAGTGTATCTTCAGCGTTGAAATTAAGTGGAAATCATTTAGAAGGATCCTTACCGTTGGAGATTTGTGATGGGCCAAACCGTTGGTTCCTTGACCTTTCCGATAACAAGTTTTCTGGATCAATACCACCTTGCTCTAATCAATCAGACTTACAAATTGTAGATCTGAGCCAAAACAATCTAAACGGAAACTTTCCGATAACATGGCTGAATATTTCTTATATAAGAGCCATTGACATTGGGGAAAACTATTTATCTGGAGAGCTTCCAATTTGGATCGGTATGGAATCCAATCTACGTATGCTCCTAGCAAGAGAGAACATGTTTAGAGGACATATACCAGAACAAATATGTCATTTCAAAAATTTACGCATACTAGATCTGTCATACAATAATCTTTCTGGTCAAATACCATCATGCATTATTGATATGGGATCAACACACTACGATGGTCGTTTCTTGAATGAAACATATGGATTTATTGTTGGAAGAGAGCTGAAGTTCAGTGATGCCAATTTTCTCTTACACATTACATTTGATGTCATGCCAAGCAAGGAATCATTGAAGTTTGGATTGGAACTTATGTCAAAAGGAAGGTTAAATTTTTATTGGCAAAAAATGTTAGCAATCGTGTATGTAATAGATTTGTCTTCGAATAAACTAATAGGAAACATTCCCGTGAATATCGGGCAAATGAATTGGTTGATAACACTGAACTTGTCAAACAACCATTTAAGCAGTGAAATACCGAATTCCATATCCAATTTGCACCAATTAGAAAGTTTGGACCTCTCTCACAACTTTTTGACAGGGAAAATACCAAGAGAACTGATTGAACTAACCTCACTAGAATCCTTCTCTGTGGCATATAACAATTTATCCGGGCCTACATTAGGTGTGGAATCACAGTTTAGTACATTTGATAATAGCAGTTATGAAGGCAACCCGAATCTCTGTGGGCCTCCCCTGTCAAAAAGATGTGGCCCTACTCTTGGCACAACACAGCCTTCCCCGAATAAAATGAGTGATGACCAAAGGTATGATGGCACTGATTTTCTCATATTGTTTGGTTCATTCTCCATGTTCTTTGTGGTGAGTTTTTGGTTCTTCATTGTTGTTCTTTATTTCAAGAGAAATTGGCGTTATGCTTTGTTTACTTTGGTGGACCAGTATGGTGATATTATATATGTGAAGGTTGTCCATTTGACTAGAAAGATTGAAGTTGCTCGAACTCGAAGGGGATAGTTGGATGGACCAATTGTTTTAGTTTTCATTTAGAAGGATATGTTTTATTATATATTTCCTAAATAAGTACCTCATATTTATGTATGATGTATTGTGAATCTTTATGAACTTTTGGCTTGAAAAAATATTTAAGACAACTTTCAGATATTTATTTTATGCTTATGCATTTTTACGAATTTCTCAAGTGCCCTATAATTTTCATTACTTGTAAACTTGGGACCATTATGTGATATTATGTAAAGTAAGAAATATTATATGATTATGTACACAATACTCGGTTGAACAATAATCCCAACACTATGACTCGAATTAAAAACAAAGCAAGAGCTTGATTTGAACTGGAGTTCCAATGGACAGTCCATATAAGGCCCAAAATTGAAAAAGAAGAAAACAAAATTTGAACTAGAGATTTATTTGTTCTTTTCTCTTGGAGGTAAGAGCTAGGTTTTATGTCTTCATAGTTTCTTTATCTTAATCCAAGTCACAACTTATTCTTGGTATAATTTGGACAAAAGAAGTCTCTCTCTCTCTCTCTATATATATATATAGAGAGAGAGAGAGTGTCCGGCTAATGTCATAACGTTATAATTGCAGCATAAGTTATAACGAGTCAGTTTTTGCAATTTCAAAGTCCAAGCAGTCGATTGGAAACGCTCAACATAATCTCCATGGTAAAATGGGCTTGGAAACCAAATTTTATATTTTTTGGAAAAATTTTACTATTTTTTGGATAGGTACAAAATCACTGTTTTCAGATAATTCTGGACCATTCAAAACAGTGATTTTGTACCTATCTAAAAAATAGTAAAAAATTTCCAAAAAAATATAAAATTTGGTCTCCAAGCCCATTTTAAGATGGATATCATGTTGAACGGTTCCGATCGACTGCTTAGACTTTGAAATCGCAAAAACTGACTCGTTATAACTTAAGCTGCAATTATAACGTTATGATATTAGCCGGACTCTCTCTCTATATATATATATATTTAGAGGTTGGCTAATATGAAAACGTTTGTTCCTAGGCCGTTGAACAAATGCTTTGGTTTTTACATTTTCAAAGTCCAAACGGTCGATCAAAAACCGTTCAACATTCAATCTATAATAAAATGTGCTTGGAGACTAAATTTTACATTTTTTTTAAATTGTTGTTTTCAATGATCTAGAAATTTTTCACTGTTTATTAAAATCAGTGATTTTAAAACTGGCTTAATAAATAGTAAAAAAAATTCCAAAAAATATAAAATTTTCGTCTCCAAGCACATTTTAATATGGAGATCACATCTAACAGTTTGGACTTTGAAAGTCGGTAAACCAATTGGTTGCACTACAGCTCCAAAACAAAATGTTTTGATATTAGCTAACCTCTCTCTATATATATATATATATATAGAGAGATTGACTATGGTGAGTTGTGAAGTAAAACGTCGTTTTACTTCACGCTCATACTCCATTTTGAAAATCTAAACAACCTATCCGAACCGCTCAACATGTTCTCCATATTGAAATGTGCTTGGAGACCAAATTTTATAATTTTTGGAATTTTTTTACTATTTATTAAGCCACTTTGAAAATCCCAGATCCAGGTGAACAGTAAAAAACAGTAAAAAATTCTGGACCATTCGATCAGCGATTTTCAAAGTGGCTTAATAAATAGTAAAAAAATTCCAAAAATTATAAAATTTGGTCTCCAAGCACATTTCAATATGGAGAACATGTTGAGCGGTTCGGATCGGACATATAGATTTTCAAAATAAAAATATGAGCGTGAAGTAAAAATGACATCTTACTTCGCAACTCACCATAGCCCAGCTCTATATATATATTCGAAAATAATAAGTTTAGTTAATCGTTTTGGTGAAAATTAAATTAGTTATAATTAGGTAAAAATTATCAAATAGAGAGTAATTTAAATTTTTTTGGGATATGTACTGCAGTATATTTATTTGGCATTAATTCAGGTCACCCTTCCATTGTTTTTGAGTTACTAGTCAAGTGCCCACACGTTGCAGTGGAGATTAAAAGTTTGTTTTGATCAGTTCAATTTCAATCCCCACGGTTCAGTTTATTTCGCAGATTGATAGTACTACAATATTGTAATTTTTCAATTTATGAAAATTAAGATGTCATCACTTTCTCTTTTTTGGAATTTTTTTTTTAGTTTCTTAAGTCTAAAACTTTTATTCATTTTTAATAAAAAAAATTGAAATGACATGCACTGAATAACTCAGTGTAATACAATTATTCTGGTGCATCTACAATTCACATATATAACAAAGAGAAACAATAATTTTCAAAGCTTTCTATTAAAAAAAAAAGATGAAATTTATCTTAAAAATCTTAATATCTCGGGGCAGAAAAGCCAATCAATTTGGCTCATGAACAGAATTCAACGGTTGCCAATAAAATGAAAACTTTGTAAGTCAAATTCCTTCGATCAACTATTTTTTTTTTAAGATTTTTGTGGATTTTGGTAGTGTTATAAGAAATCCAATTCACCAGATTGCTAAACAAAAAAAGGTACTGATTCTAAAGATATTATTACATACGCTTACAGAGAACTCAGTAGATATAGATACAAGAGCCTCAACAATCTAATACAAGAGAAAACCACGTCCTTATTATGTTAAAAATATTTGATATTTTGGGACAGACTTGCAACAACAAAACATTAAATGATGAAAGCCTCTACATTGAAAAGATGGGTAACAACACTAAGAAAATATCAAAATAAACATCCAGCTTATACATAGCCCAACTATAGAACTATCTACTTAGAATGTCCTCAGCCCGCAGACGAGTCTTCCTGAAGGTTTGATCCTCATCATTCTGAAGATCGGCCAAGCACACCTCAAACACTCTGTGTGTTTAAGTCCCTTGGAGGAAATCTGTAGTATAATAGCAAACAAAAAAAAAGCTATAGCATTCATTTCAAATCAGCACATGGTCATTGAACATTCTTAATTTTAATTTAAACAACAAATTTGTATTGTAAACACAGTTCCACACGAGTTATGTATTTCACTTGCTTGCTACATTATAACATGTTACCAATGCTAATTATCAACTAAACCACTTAAAGTATATTAATATTGATACAATGGCTGAACAATATACAATAGAACCTAATATGCACTATGCATAGTACTGACCAATATGCACTTTGAAAACAAAGATAATAATCCATAGTACCGACCAATAGCCTCACTCTTATAATGCTTCTGACAGCAGTTACGTCAAAAAATATATATAGTAAAAGAAAGAACATGCAACAAAATAAAACTACCAGTTTGACCATGGGATAGCTCGGGGCATAAACTCATGCTCAAAGAGATGGCTGAATGGACCGTGCCCAATATCATGTAATAATCTTAATAGTAGTTGTCAAATAACTTGATATCATTTTTTTTGTATATGTTCTTCGAATAGTTATACTTATTGAATAAATATGTGTTATGAAACCTGCCACTTTAACCGTTTGAAGGTCAAGGTTGTCGATATCTAGCTCAACGCCCTGAAAAAATTGCAAATGTTATCGCTTAACCATAGTTAATTCATCACTAATACACAAAATACGGTTATTATATATATACCTTATACTTCTTGAGAGACTGCACCGACTCACTGGCAAGCCAATAAACCCCCAAAGAAAGTACTATTTCAACTATTTCAACTATACAATCCAAACAAAAAATTTGACTAATAGAAATAACACAAGGCTAATACAATTCTCACATTAATCCGAATAGTACTATTCTTTTTACTATTCTCATCCAAATAGCAACACTCTTACACTAATACTTGCACTATACAAACATACCAGATCTCTCATTAAAATCATTAAATTTCAATTTCAGATGACTTTCTAGTCATGCACCAAGTTCATAAATCAAATCAAATCAGCATCATAGCACCTGAAAATTTGATTTGAATCACTGTTTTTGGTTAGCATGATATTAGAAATGCATTTAAACCTGATATCATGATATCTATTCATCCCAGAGAGATAACTTACTAACCTCTTTAAATAATATATCTGACAATGACAAATACATAATAGATACTAACTCCTTTAGTAGTTTCTGGAAAAAAAAAAAACTACTGTCACCTATCAAAAAGAGAGACCATTTTACAGTTTCTCCCTTGTTTATTTTATTTTTCACCAAAAAGTGAGATCACCTTCCCATATACATGTCTTCGGTTGGTGATTAAGCTACGAAATTATAAGAAGGTGAACTGTAATCCTCATTTGTGTTCTCGCCTTTCCTGTCAAGTTATTTAGCACTTGCATCAGAACAAAGTAATTTAACAAGAAAAAAAAGGAAAAGAAATAAATAATCAGATTCTCATGTATCCCATATTGGTACCAGTACCAGATAACCCTAAATTTCGAATAATATTGGCCCCCTGCACGGATTTCAAAGAACAATAATATTGGCCCCCTGCATTTTTGTAACCCTAAACCCTAAGTGTTGTATTAAAACATTTTTGTAACCCAAAACCCTAATTGCATTGTTACTGTTTTCTTGGAATTCCTCTGTACAAACTGTTGTTCCAAGTTCATATTCCTTTAGTTTATAGACTCATGAGGGTCCATGTCAAGTTTCAGGTCTAGGAGACATGTATAGCAGCAGTTTTCTATTTTTCTAACATGTGACAATACTTGCCAACACAGTTTTCAGCATTTGCCCCTCCTTTGTGATTTAGTTTCTGACTAAGTTTTGAAATTAAGGGAATAGTTAAATTTCCTGTGATATTCTAACATATGTCAGGTATCTCTCTATAATTTTCTCACATTTTTATGAATTTTATTTCATTGTTTTCCATTCAAATTTGCACCAGCAGCTTTTCTGTTCAGGACTTTCAGACATACCAGACTTTGAGAATTTATTCTGGGCAATTGGCTACATCATTTTTTTAGTTCTTTATAAGGAAATGTATGTCAGGTTGTGCTCTAGACACTCAATTTATTTCAAGTTAACTGTAAGTTTAGAACCAATACTGGTAAATGATTTTCTATAGTGATGTTTGCTGGTAAACTGCAGTTTTGCTATTCTGAAAGTCTGATTTGTTATTTTCATCATGGACAAACCACTATACCAAATTTCGATTTCTTTACATGGCAATGTTCATTATGAGCTAATATACATGCATGATTTATTTGGTAGTCTTTGGGATTTTCTGTCTTTCTAGTATGGGGTCTTATATTATGAACCATATCCAGCAGAAATGAAGAAATAGAAAAAAAAAGGGGGAATTTCATGTATCCCCCTCAAAAATCTTGAAATTACGTATTTCCCCCTCTAAAATTCATAATATCATATTTACCCTTCTAAAGTTTAGAAACTCACAAATTTATCCAATTTATTAATTTTTCTAATAAAACTCAATTAAATTTTTTAAATTACCCATTTTACCCTTTTATCTTTATTTTCTTCTTCTCCCTTCTATTCGTTCCCTTCTATTCGTTCCCAGAAATAATCCCCGAATGGACAGACATTTCCCCTTTCTTTTGCAATTCTCTTCAATGAAAACAAGAGTAGGCATCCCAAAGTAGATAGACATTAATTGAAAATGAGATTTTCCACAGTAGGAACCATTAGCCATACCCTCGTATTTTCTACAGTAGGCACACATTCTCTCTTCTCATTTTCGACCCTTGTATTTTCCACAGCAGGAAGACATTTCCTCTTCCTATTGCAATTCTCTTCTATCTTTTCTATTTTTTATTTGAAAATTTTACAAAAAATTTCTACAACACAAATTAAAGAACTTCACATTTACTTTCTTTTTTGGTAAAGTAAAAATTGATATTTTTTTAGTATTACATGGATAATTTATTGAAAGATAGTTTCTTCCAAAGACAATTTTGTACGATTTGATTGATCAATTGGTCTCTTGTAAACAGCACTAGAAATCAAAGTGGTGGATCGGGTTCACCTGTGAAGAAAACCAGCAAAATAAGAAGTTGCACGCATAGTACACAAGGATTTACTTGACTGGTACTGATACGGTCCAGTGGTAAGGCGGACTGGTACAGCCGGTACCAGAAACAGAGGCGTACCAATACCTGTGCAGTGTAGAATAGTTATTGGAGAAGAGAAAAAGGGAAACACAAAGGCACGCAAAGGTGCTCCAGAGAATTTGCTTTAATTAGTTTGTTATTTCATGTTTTTAGTTTACCTATTGCTTTGTTATCTTATTTCATGTATTTCTTTTTTCAATTTCTAATACTCAAATGTTTTGAGTATAATTTGTTTTCTACTTTGTACTGTGTTACAAAACTTTTGTACCAGTTCTTAATAAATTGAGTGGGAGCTTTGACTCGCATTCTTCCTCAAACAATTTTTTTTCCCCAATTTGGGAGATAAGCCCCAAATCCAGCCTGAGATTGCATTCGGTGAAGATGCTAGTTATACTGCAGTTGCATCCTTATCACAAAGTTTGATCAATTCTTGCAATGAGACGGTGGCTGATTCTCATCCCCAGCAAACTTCTCTCCTAGGAGAAAACACTAGTTAAATTCAGATAGTAGGGTTTCAAAAAACTTTATCCGGTAAGCCTACAGCTCTCAGGAACTCGATTGGGAACGAAGATAAAGGAGAAGAAGAAAAGAAGGAGAAAGGGTAAAATGGGTAATTTAAAAAATTTAAATGAGTTTTATTAGAAAAATTAATAAATTGGATAAATTTGTGAGTTTCTGAACTTTAGAAGGGTAAATATGATATTATGAATTTTAGAGGGGGAAATACGTAATTTCAAGATTTTTGAGGGGGATACATGAAATTCCCCCAAAAAAAAAGAATATCAGAAAAATTGAAAGGCTGAGATTCAAAAATCCATAGAAAATAGCAGAAAAATCCAATTGATACAAAATGTGAGTCTAGACTGCTTGGAAGAGAGTCCTCTACGTGTCTGTGTTATTGGATTTGACAGAATCAGGGTCTTTGTCCCCTGATTTGCCAGTTTTTGACAGAAGGACATTTCTGGAATTTATTGGACAGTACGGGTATCAAATGAGTTTTCTGCTGGTTGCTAATGCTTGTCATATTTGTTTTGTGTTCAATCATTGTCTGAGCAAGGCTCTAGACATGGTTTAGCATTAGAATCAGCATAAAACCCTATTGATCACTGATTTACTTGCCAGGAACATAGCAGATATGCATGAATAACCTTGTATAATTGCATAATGCCATCTCACATGTCCTTTATCAGAACAGTGGTATATGAGGGGTCATAGAGCATTATTTAAACATCAATCCTCAGCAAATCGTCCTTTTTACTTTTCTTATTAGCATACTATTAAGAGATCAAGAGATAGTAAAAATGCAAAATTACAAAAATTTCAGCAATAGCAGTCCAATTAAGAGATCAAGAGATATGCCGATACAACACCAGCAGGTAAGCCGATACAAGCTTAAAGTCGTGCTGTCTGAACTTATGATACATAAAAAAAATTGATGGACCATATTAATCCAATAGACAGCTGCTATTATTTGGATTGCTAAGGATATATAAGTCATTTTATTTTGGATGTACTTAATCCTATCTAAACAAATTTTGAATTTAGATTTAAGACTTACCACCACATCTTTCAATTTTGATATAATCTATTTATCCAACGGTGTTTCACATAGTGTCATTGTAAAGGTTGTTACTAAAAAGGAAAAAGGAAAGCAATAAGATCAGTTTCTCGATTTCACCCGAACAGTTTTTCTATTTCATTCCTTCTTTTTATCTTTTATAAAGCTTGTTTCTCTCTATGTTGATCAAATGGATACAGTCAATTGTTAATTTTTTTGTAATTAAATTGATAAGCAAGAGTACTGTTCAAAAAGTAATTTAATAATCCATAATTGCGGTTATTGATTCCTAATTCCTAAACTGGAATCTGGTACGGTATGAATGTATGACAAATACCAAAGCGGTACACTCCCAGATATGTTATGTGCATTTAAACATGCAGAAAATAAAAACAAAAAAAATTGATTCAAAATAGTTTTGAAATATGTTAAACTTACACGCAATTGGCCAAGACAGTTCCATAAAACCACAAATTCAGAAGGTCCTATTAGAGACATTTCAAACAATCAAACCAAAGATGAAATCAATGAATAACTTGCTTATTGGATATTATTCTCATTGTAATTAGCATAATTGGTATTGTATAACTCAGTTTAATAAACATCACAATCTGTTACATATGAAGAAAAATATGATAATGCAAAATTTTGAGTAAAAATAGGGGTCAAAGCCCCCATTTGATTTCATTAAACTGTTACAAGAGACTTGTAACTCAAAACATAAATCCAAGTTCAACTCATGAGTGTTGATATGCATATTATTAAGTAGCCTCTCTTTGAGCAGTTATCAAGTAGCCTCTCTTTGAGTAGTTATCATATCTTAATAACTAAATGGAAATAATTTTAGAAAGGGATGAGACAACAAATTTTGATTAGAAAGATTTGGTACCTCAGGGTCAGACTCTTGTGAGTCAGAGTAGTTGTACGATCTTTTACCAGCAGCTGTAGAGAAACCCGCCAGAAAATTTTGATTAAATGAAGTTCCTACTGAAGAAGACCCTGTGTAACATGAAACAATAAGGAATAAGAGAAACATATTTGAATTATGCATTGACAGGGAAGTAGGCATTATAGAAAAGAGAAGCTATTATCAGCATACTCCTACCATAGATAAAATCTGTCTCTAACGACTCAGGCCACTTGTGTTGAGACAAGACCTGCATAACAAAATCATAGGATAATGAAATAAATTGCAAGTTGCTGGTCAAATCATGCTGATTCATTTTCAGTAAAAAAAATCTCTAATGATCAATTAGCTTCAGAAATATAAAGGACCTTATTACAGATAAGTCTATCATTTTTTTCCAGCTTCCTCCATCTCATCTCATCTTGTGTCAGCACATTTGCTGGTATATATGAAATTGTGAATCAACTACAACCAGCTTGTGTTAGCACTACTTCAGCTTCGTCCATCTCATCTTGTTCCACATTTGCTGGTATGAAATCGTGAATCAACTGCAACCAAGAGTAGCTTAACCCAGCTAGCCAATATTTCACAAATGAGATTAGCAGTGCACATAAAGATTGAATATTTTAAGGGAGGTGGAAAGTAAGTGATAACAAAGATGTAATAACAGAAACAAAGAAATATTTGATAAAACTAAAGAGGTTATATAATACATCATATAAAAATCCCACAAAAGACCTAACCCTCCATTCTAAGTACTTGCCATAACCTTCACAGTCCAAAAACTTCAACAAAAAACTTCAACACACTAAAGCACTTACTGAAGCACTAAACACACTAAAGCACTAACCAAAACATTCAGCGGTTGTGTTGTCTAACCGCCTTCCGTCTCATACTTGCAGCTCTCTTAAGCATAATGGTCCTAAAGTGTAATATGGAGGCTTCTATTGGGACGGAAGGATCTTTTTCAAATGCTCGCTTCCTTTTTTCCAATTCTTCCATAGTAAAATCAAGACCATTCACTTGGCATTTATAACCAATTCCATGCAACTACAACACAAAGTAAAGACTTGTTACTAAATGTAAAATTCAAGTAATTAACAAATAAAAGGATTACAATACAACCAAAAAAACTGGTACGACTTCAAATTAGTTGTCAATATACAGTACCTTCACAATAGTTATGAGTTTCTCCATGCTCATAATCATGCAATAGGGCCATCGCGGAATATGATGAACCCTGGACCAAATCATTAGACTTGACCTGCTAATGCCAAGCTCTCTGGCAGCTACTCCTAATGGTCATTTAAAGAATGAAGTTACCATCTCAAAGGTTAACCCATTGACTACGCCTCTACAAGTTATGAAAAATTTATATAATATTACAAGTGATGTAATAAAACTAAATAGCATGTTCAGTTCATGAAAAATAACAATTTAGTTTCACAAAAATGTAAAACGATTTCTGAAGTAGAACAAAAGAAACGGAGGAAACAATGTAAACAACAATAGAAAAAAGGAAAAAATATTTTTTCTACTTACTCGTCTACACGATCATTCATACAATATGGTGCAGGATGTGGTGTCGGATGTGGATCATCCACTACAAGATCATTGACAGGAGGTAGTACATCCTCCACATTTGGAACAGTCGCAAATGCTCTGTTATCAACATCATCTAACAATGATTGACACATATAATTGTTAAATACAATAAGGTAATGGTGCACTTTATTAAAACGTATTACTACACATACCCTCAAGAAGAAATTGTCCAACTGCTTGTAAGAGTTCCAACCCAAACACGCCTCCGCTCGCAAGATCTATGGCTTGCACACGATTATTGATTCTACTAATCGATGCCATCAACCTAATAAAGCAAAACAAGAATATCAAATTAGTAATATGCTTAAATGGGACATATTAGTACTAATGTTATGGTGCAGCCAATCAATAAGGAGGTTTTCTCAAATTCACATTTTGTACACAACTCATCTAGAACAAACTGTAAATTATGGCATCAGGTTCATCTGTGCAAAAACACCTTTCCTCTTGATTTTTTTTTAAATGACTACTTGAAATGAAAAAAAAAAAAAGCAATAGAAGAAATTACTCAAATGAGTCAGAAATTCAACAGGAAAGGTGAAAAGCGATAACTGAGGTCCAACTTTGGCAAGCGAAGCGGAATCCATTTCTTCTGACAGGTCCAACTTTTGGATCTTCAGAATTTGTAATATGACGTAATTTGAAGTTCTTTTGAAGAAGTGACTTTTCAAAAAGAACCTTTTTGTTGGAACATTTATGAAGGGTGTAAACGGATTGGATATTATCGGAGTCATTTATATGTGTCGGTGTTATCTGATATTATCGGATATTATCGGAGTCATTACTTAGATGTTATATTCGAAGAACATTTATGAAGGGTGTAATTGGATTCGAATCCAGAAAATTACTTTAATGATCCGATTCGTATCTGTATCTGGATATCTGAAACTATCTGTATTCATATCCGTGTTTGAAAATTTATAACGGATAAAGTTACGGTTTGATTTTTCACTATCCGTAACTATCCGTATCTGACCGTTTATATCTCTGAACAACAAAAAAGGTACTCCCTATTCTTAAATTAAGTTATTAAACTACTTATTCATATGAATGATTTATTAAATTGTATATGCATATATATTTTGATGAACAATTTAACACTATGACATAATTAGTGACTATTGTTTTAGTAATATGATATATGTTTTGTAACCAACAAACTTATTATGAAAAATATTAGATATAATTTATGAATAAAAAAATTATATATAGATGTTATTCTTTATTAGAATGTACATTAGTAATTTATTTTTAATTATTCAAATAATATTCATATCCGTATTCGTATCCGTCCGATATCCGATCCGTATCCATATCAGTTTAATATTTGATCCGTATCCATATTCGAGACTATTCGTATTCGTATCCGTATATGAAAAATTATAACAAATAAGAATACGGTTTGATCACTATCCGATCCATGTCCGACCATTTACACCCCTACTTCCAAGTAGTGTAGTAAAAAACGTCCGTTTAGGCCGATTAATCCGCCGATTAGTCGTTGACGGTGACCAAACCATTACGGATTTTTCCGACTAATCGGCCGATTTTTTCCGATTATGGCCGATTACTCCCGATTATTCCTGATTAATCGCTTGACGGTACCCTGCCCGTCCGACGAGCGCATACCGTTATTTACAACACTGCTTCCAAGTCCTTGTTATATGCACAATTATATGTAAAAAAAAAAAGCTAAACCTGACGAAAAATAAACATTTAATTGATAAAGAAAAAAATTTCAACTTGCCATGCATTGACCCTTCTTTACATTTTCTTTTACTAAATTATCCTTTATTATCGCTATTATATGTAATTGTAATTTTTTTTTTGCAAATTAATGTAATTGTAAATGGAGGTGTACTTTTCATACACAAATCTTTTAAAATTTGAGAACTGGGATGGAATACTGGAGGTCTGTAGCTATTATATAGAATTAAAGGTAACCTCAGAATCATACAACATTAATAATTATATTAAAAACAATTACTTTAGAAGCAAAATAATATCTGTTAAAAAGAAGCAAAATAATTTGAAATTAAATTAAATATAGAAATAATAAAAATTAATTTAGAGCATATTTATTTCTAAAATTAATTTAAAACTGTCACATTTACAATTGAAAGTCCAATATATAATTAACAAGAGGAGGGATCCAATTACACCTTTTTTGGTGACACATCATGACACCGTTTTTTTTATAGGTGAATTTTGCGATTTCAAAATTCAAACAGTCGATCCGAACCGTTCAACATGACGGATATATTAAAATGTGCTTGGAGATCAAATTTTACATTTTTTTGAATTTTTTTACTATTTATTAAGATGGTTACAAAATCGCTGTTTTTCAATGGTTTGAAAACAACGATTTTGTAACCATCTTAATAAATAGTAAAAAAATTCAAAAAAATGTAAAATTTGATCTCCAAGCACATTTTAATATATCCATCATGTTGAACGGTTTGGATCGACTATTTGGACTTTGAAAATGGTAGGTGTCAAAGTGTGTCACCAAAAAAGGTGTAATTTGATTCCTCCTCAATTAACAATTAACAATCAGTGAATAAAAAATTCATAATTTTATCAATGTGAGAAGCACAGTGATTTCTTTTAAAAAAGTTTGCTAATATGAAGTTCTAATATACGTCACAAATGAAAAAAAATGTCATGTTTAATTGAAAATTAGAATAAAAAAATCAATATAAATGCTTTATTACATGTGTTAATAGCATCATCAAATTTTTTATTGCAACCATCCTGTTTTTGAATTAAATAACCGAAAAATGAAAAAAAAAATCTGATTTTTTAATACACTGAAAGAAACAAAAGGATAGAATCAATGTCAGAGAGAGGGAGAGATGTGATGTGGTTTTGACAAATGGGAAAAGGGCAAAGGCAAAGGCAATGTTGAAGCGTCATAAATAGTCATCATTTGCATTTGCATTTGCATTTGACCCCATGATATAAGCAAAAGATAGAATGAAAAGAAAGTGCAAAAAGCTGGTACAAGTTTGTGGCAGGCCAGTATGGTATCGAATGGAATGGTAGTTACCAAACCTGGTAGGATCAAGAAAGTGCAGCTTTAATTTATTATATTTTGTTTTCTTCTGTTTTGTTTTTGGTCAATTCTAGTCTAATATGTACTTCACCCGCTCGTGTGCATTCAATTTGATGGCCTCCAATCTGGAATGCCCGTTTTGCTGTTGAGATTAGTGTCATCGGTCACAGCGGCATAGCAGGTACAGTAGGTATTGTAAATTCTATACAAAGTGATCAAATAGAAATAAATTTTGTACAATTTTCTTTTATAGAATTTATATTTATTGCTCTGAAAGAAAATCTTATTGGTGAAACTGTGGAGCGAGAAAGCGAGTATCTTCATCATAGCCAATACCTTTAATTTTTAGATTACATGTGTAAAAAAAATTGTAATTTTTGTTTCGTTCTTATGCTATGTTACACTTTATATTAGCGGTCCTTATCTGTGCTTATGAATAGAGAAGAGTAAATTAAATTGTTAACATCCGTAACAACTTTGGTTATTAACCTAAAATGTAGATATGTTGGGTATCAATTTTTTTTTTTTTTTAAAAAGGCTTGGCAGTGGCGGCCAAGGGTAATTGGGTATCAAATTTGGTGGATCATTTGTTTATTGATAAAGTTATTATCTGAATTATTATTTTTTCAAATTGCTCCATGAATGACCAACTTGTTTTCAATTTGCACCAAAATTTGAGTCGCAACTTAAATAGAGACAATTATCAATTACTATTTTGAATTTCAATTGTAATAGACACGAAATTATTAATCCATTTATAGAGGCATATTCTAGAAGTAAACTGCATACCCACAAACAGGCACTATTTTCTTACACCTTTTTACTGGATTTCCACTTTTGTCTATCTTCACTATTTCTTCGACCTTCAGTGCAAAATGAAAAAAGAACAACAATTAACAAACTAAAGAATATAAATAATCAAGCTTTGTTTAGGACAAAGGACACCTAGTGAAGTTGCAGATAACACTGAAAGCTCAACTTTCTCATACAAACAACCAAGTTGATAATATTCAGATAATAACTATACTAAATTTATTTTGGTATGCGCTTGCATGTAATGTTGTCAATTCTTATTTATGACCAAACTTAAGTTCTGATAATGCCTTTCTTAGTAAAGCCTGTATAATAACTGGTGCAATGTTAATGAAGGCTAGGCTTGTATTTGTAGTGAATTTTGACAGTATTGACATTCCTGCCCTTGGCAACAGATCCTTTGGTGCTTACATTGCACCAGTTCAACGAAGCTCAGGTGAATAGCTCAAATCTTTCCTGTAAATCTTATGAGAGAAGTACCTGATATTTTCATAATTTGACGCAATGGATAAGAATTAGTGATATCAGCTAACTTCTCTAATGATGCATCAATTATGCATTGTAATGCCATATTACAGTACAAGTTTGAGTATCCATTTTCTTTTTTTGGATAATCAGACCAAGCAAATGGAAACAACTTGATCCTTTTACTTTTAGTTTTTGTTGTACTAATATAAAAAATGCATGACAGTTTTTCTGTTCATTTTTGCTGGATTTTGCTGGCCATGTGCCCGATGTTTCACAGATAAACAAAAGGATATGGATCAGTTAATGGAAGAGATACTAAGGCAAATGAAGTACTATGACAGAACAATGACTCACAGAAAGCAACAACCACAGGTGGAAAACAGTGGGACTGGTACTAATACTAATACCGGTACCAGTACTGGTACAGAACCAGGGGGCTGAGAGAAGTTACTACAACAGGGACACATATCGGGACACATACTGACATGGAACATGGGGGTTTGGGGACAAACATTACGGAGCGCATACCTACTGGATTTAAGAGAAGAAATTGAATTATTCCAATCTTTCTTAGAAAACCTTTGCTTGGGCATGAAATTTATTTTCAGTAGTTTCAATTTACATGCCAATATTCATATCAAGTAGGCATCACATAAAACCTGGTCTGCTTATATGAAGGAAACACATGATTTGTATGAATAAAGAAAAAGATTGCCGAAATAAAATTTAGAAATCTTACCAAGATAATAAAAGTCGGTGACAGTGAAAGAGAACTTCCAACTTTTTATTAATTCTGGTAAAGTCAATGTTGAAGAACAAAAAATGAACATTTACATTAGACAAGTTTATTTGGCAAGGTAAGACCAGAATAGCAAGGTGTCAAAGATGATCAAGTAGCATAGATTATAAATAGTTTTGCAGCGGACCTCAATACAGCTGAAAAGATATATAATTAACAAATTAATAAAAAGAAAATAGTTGTACACATTAAAATGGATCAATCTCAAGAATTAAACAATTATAAATTTATAATGTGGTCATATATGTCTTACCTGATTACAGACATTATCAAGCAAATGTCAAGCGAGTTTGGACTTGCAGAACACCTGCATATTAATATAAAATTCTTAAATGAGGGCTGCTACTTCATTAACAAAAATGAATTCATGCACCTCAATTTAGTGAAGAACTTGAGAGAAAATAAAGAGAAATAAAATCTAATTTGTATTCACATTTCTCATATCCATAATTGGAAGGGTACAGTTGAAAAAGAGATCTCTTCTTCATTTTCTTGCTGAAACCTCTTCTTCCAACCCCTCAACCCCGCCTTGTCAGACCACTTTTGGAGCATTCCCTAAAATACTCACAAACCAAAAGCAATGTGTGCCTGAATCACTATTAAGTTAAGAATGCAAAATATCAACAATAAATAGTATATAATTTGAAATATGAAGTACCTGTATATCTAAACCATCGAACCGAGCAATTATGCTGGGAAAGACAATAGAGAGTTCATCAGAAACCGATTATTGCAAAGAACCCACCTTTGTCGTTCTAAATTATACTCTGCATAATAAAAGGACAGGTAGGGCTCAGTTAGCTCAGGTAGCTCTTAGTTATCTGAGGCAAAAATGTCTCTGTCCTTCTCACCAAAAATAATAAGAAAATTTATATAATATTCAAGAGAAACCATAACACTAAAATAAACAGCAAAAGTAAAAACCAAAAATCAAAAACACAATTTTTTTAATCCTCCCACTGAAACACATATCAGTTAATGTCTCTGAATCATTTAAGACAAAGCAAAAGAAAAAAAATAACAAATACCATTGTATTTAAACTCAGGTTATGAAATTTTACACAGGTTAATGAAATTAGTATATAACAAATACCATTGTATTTAAGACAAAGCAAAAGAAAAAAAAATAACAAATACCATGCACTCTTCTTCATGCAATTAGCATATAACAAGGTTTTGATCAAGTTTGGATTAAAATTACCATTTTGCCCAGAAATGATAAAATTATCGACATTGCTGCCAAAATGCAAGTATTAGGAGCCCAAAGGTAATCCCTGCTGCGACATCTATAAGGCTGTGCATCCCAAGGTATATTCTCCCTAATACAAAAAATTGTTGTCAGTTATAATTATGCTCTTTATTGATTAACATAAAGCTTGAATAAATTATAATATTCCTTTTAAATTAAAGCCCATAATTACGGTGATAATTATAAATAGGGGAAGATTCCCAACAATTTTTATACATAAAATTGTAAATGTACTTAGTGTTATGTACATAAAATTAAGGATTTGTATATTTTCAAATACTATTAATCAAATCAAAGACAACTATTTTCAAATTATACATGAATTACACTGAATCGTAAATGTATGGATAAGATACTTCTTCCTTTTCCTGCACTGGTCTCCTCAAGCAGCTGGACTGAAATTAAGAAAGTATTTTATGACCAAAATTAATGACTGCACCGGCAACTTCTGATACTGTGTGACTGGGGGTTTTGCACAACTTGCACTTCTAGCCACAATAGGGTGAAATTGAGCTTTAATTGAGGCATAATTGTGGATTGAACTGAGGCTAAATATGGGGAAAAATTGATTTCGAGGAAGCAACCAGTAGCCACCGTACCAGTACGTACTAATTTCATTATGACGAGGGCAAGTACTTTTTAAAGTAAAGGAAAATTTTCACTGAAATCACGAAGTGACAAGAAACATCTTTGGCAAGTGGTAAGATATTTTATTCCTTGACATGCATAGGATATCCGATTCTATCAGATGGATATGGAATTGCATCATGGAATATACCTGCAGGTCTCAGTCTTTGCCATGTTTTCTGTTATATGAAATAAACAAAAAGGAAATGAATTCATATAAATACTAACCAAAAATCATCTATCCGCATTTAAAATAATTTAGTCATGTACAATTGGCTACAAGGTATCATTAGTAGACTAAAACAACTCTATTCTTTTCATCACCGCATTACATCTTTGGAAAATTCATCCCCTAAAACATCTCTTGCAACAAACAGTAGTCAACTACACTTGAATTTAGGCAAAAAGGTTAATTTCATGAATTCACCCAAGTGCACATCTTACATATAGGTCCCTCATCTATTCCATAATTGCCCATTTACATAACTACCCTTTTAAACTTGATTCTCAACAACTGCAATTCTAAGCCTTTAATAGGGAAAGGAAAAAACTGTCTATCATTTAGCTGGATGAACTTTCTTGTTTCTACTTTGGATACACTCTAGTTTGTCATTTAATTACAACATATATTTACAACAAAAGAATTATGCGTAGGTCGAAACCACATCCATTTATCATCCGTACCCCACAAATTGGTATAATTCCCCTCTTGATATGAAAGGTTCAGGAGATGCCCTCTCGTAATTTTTCTTCAAGTACCATGATTACCCCACTCCTTTGTCATTTATATAGAAACAAACGAAGAGGGAGTTTATTGGCCAGTACACTAATATCCCTTTTTTGTGCCTCGCTTGTATGGAGACAAACAGGCAAGAAAAATTAGTTTGGGTATCTATTATCTAAGAATAAAAATTAGAAAAGGAATGGTCAGGCCTACTTGCCTACTAGCAGGCCATGATAGCTCCTGATATGGATCCTCGTAGAGGGTATACATGCGATTTGTATGTTTTGCAGGAGTACATCTGATGCTAACTTAGTTATGATTTTATTTACCTGTCAAAAAGACCAAGCCTTATGATGACATCAGCAAGGTTAGAATTAGCCTTCCCCACCAGTTGAAAGAGCTTCTTTCTCTTCATGTCAAAATTACCAGTCTTCTCCATTACTCGATTTATGTCAGTAAATTCTTCCACCATATCATCAACCTACATAATAAAAAATAGATATGTTATTCTTGAAAATCACTTTCAATAACTCGTGGTTCGGTATGTAATATCCTAATATGTGAAATACAAAAGAGTAGGAATGTTAATTTTACATTAATAAATTTCCCACCTCCCTAATATAGTGATCTAGAGCTATGCTTTGGCCCAAGACACTTCCAATTATACAAATTCCATCAATATCCAAACTTTTTAGAACGATATAATCCAGACCCCCTTGCATCCAAGTTGGCAGGGATCGCTTTTCTACTACTGTGCATAGTCTAATTAATTAAAAAAATGGTTGATAATTATCCTTCAAACTTCCAAATTACCTATAAAATCTAATAGTTGTCATCTATCGGCCTGTCTTTACAAAATTACACTCTTGGCTTTTTTTTACTTCTCCATTTGGGGCCATAATTTTGGACAAAAGTAAATTGGTCTCTAACTATCCAATAAGACCCAAATAATAGCAACGAAATAATATGAATGTTAGAAATGCTGCCGACACCGGGACTGGACCCAAGTATTGTATGCATACAGACATGAAGGCCTGCTGCCGGTTGCGGCATGTATCAATAAATTAAGAAAACTCTTATAATACTTAATTTTTATTACCATCTTTTCTCATCTCAGGGAGCAAACCAGATGCATGCAGTCAATTTGGCATCAAAGTTTACACGATGGATATCAGTAAACTTAAATAACAAAAAGACATTTTTTTTTTTTGAAAAAAAGGCATGAAATGCCCGTTTCATATAAGAAACATACGAGTTAACTTACAACGATTATGAACCGTTCAAGGACAGTAAAAATGATAAACGCAAAATTAACAAAGAGCAAAAAACATATGCCCTTCGTTTTACAATCCACCAAAACACAGTAATTGAAAATACTAAGCCACCGAAATCATTGGGGCTGAGGAAAACTAAATCTATAACCGAATGCAAGCAAAACTGTGGAGAGTGCGTCATATCTTTAAGTTGGATTCCCATCTGGTCCTACTAAGGCCAAGTTCTGGTCTGTCTCCAAGCCTCCTTGGTATTCTACCAACTGCAGGTCTTGTGGGTCCCATACCCGCAAAGGAATGGCATCCAAATCAGTGGGTAACCATTGAGTGGCAGCCAACTTAATTTTCTTGTCCATATGCCCTGCCCAATAATCAAAAACAGAAATAATCAACAAGATTAGAGATCTTGTCGTTTTACACGGGGAATTTTGAAAAATAACAGAATTTCTATATTTCCACAAAGTCCAACACAAAGCACTGAATATCACTAGAAATGCGATGTGGTGATCTTTTGCTAAAGAACTTGCAAAATCAAAGATATTATTACAAGATTTCCATTGCGAGAATATATATTGACAATTACCCAACCAAAACCAAAGTTGTTGTGCTACAGTACAGTTTAGGAAAAGGTGATTCACTGTTTCTTTTTTAGGGCAGAATTGACATGTTAAATCGCCCTTCCATCCTCGTTTGTGTAAATTGTTTTTGGTCAAAATTCTATTATTCATGACTAACCACATAAAGATCCTAATTTTTGGAGGAAGAGGAAGTTCCCACCAAATTGCAAACCTATTTTTACTAATTCCTCGAAAGTTAAGGATTTCATAGATCGATTTGACTGTAAACAGTCCTGTAGGTGTCCATCTCCAAGCAATTTTATCTACATGATGAGTAAAGCTACAAGAACTAATGAGACTTAAAAGCTGGTGCCATTCTACAAGTAAAATGCCACTTAATCTTCTTCTAAATTGTAACCTCGAACCTTGAGAGTTGATAACAGAATTAATAGTGATTTGAGGGTTGGAACATAACTTGTATAATTGAGGGTATTTAGTAGCTAAACTACAATTATCTCTCCATAAGGTATGCCAAAAGGACAAAGAGGAATTCAGACCTGGTTCAAAAGTAACACTAATTTTCCCTAAGGTTTCATATTTAAGTACTGATTGCCAAAAATGAGAAAATGGCAAAATATGATTTGGCTGATAATACTTGAATAGTATCACCGTTTTCCATAGACCTTGATAGTTAGTATCTTGAAACTTCCACCACCAGTTTAATAACAATGCAATATTCATATTCTGTAAATCAAGAATCCCTAACCCTCCATGGTGCTTATCTAAGCATGCCTTAACCCAATTAACTAAAGTGTATTTTTTCCTATTTCTATCGGAACCTTGCCAAAGAAATCTATTTCTAATAGAATTAATTCGTCTAAGTATTGTTTTAGGAGCCTTGTAGACGGACAACGTATATAAAGGTATAGATGATAAAACTGAGTTTAATAACGTAAGTCGACCACCTATGGATAATAATTGTCCCTTCCAATGTTGTAATCTATTCTCAATCTTATCTACCAAAAATTGCCAATCTTCCATACTTAATTTGTGATTGTTGAGTGGTAATCCTAGATATTTGAAGGGAAATACTCCTACTTTACATTGGAAAGTATCCGCAAATTGAACTCCATCGGTGTGAAGTGGGTATAATTCAGTTTTGAGTAAATTCATAGTAATACCCGAGAGAGCTTCAAAACTTTTCATACCCCACCATGCTGATGACACGTTATGGTGATTAGCTTGCAAAAAGAGTATGGTGTCATCAGCATAATGACAATTTGTTATGGCTTTACCGTCTAAACAAGGAGGTCCTAAACCTATAATTTTATTGGCCTGTCGCCCTTTATGAAATATTTTACATAGTGTATCAGCCGCTAAAATGAATAAAAAAGGTGATAAAGGGTCACCTTGGCGAACCCCCCTCTTACAGTAGAAATATTGGGTAAAATCACCGTTAAAGTTGATACATGATTGAGAACTATAGAGCCAATCCTTAATCCATTGTATCCATCTATTACCAAATCCTCTAGTTTCTAAAATTTCTAAAATGTAATCCCAATGAATCTTATCGTATGCCTTCTCGAAATCGACTTTGATTACTACCCCCGGTACTTGTTGGGACTGACATGAATGGATAAGTTCTTGACTTAAAATGACATTGTCTAATATATATCTATGTTTAATAAAAGCAGATTGACTTCTATCTATTATTCTACCCATAATAGTTTCTAGTCTGGATGTAAGAATCTTGGAAATAATTTTAAAACTACAATTCACCAAACTAATTGGTCTATATTTACTAATCAATAAAGCATCTTTTTCTTTTGGAATCAAGCAGATGGCTGATTTATTTATTTTATGGAGGTCTAAGCTATGATGGTAGAAATGGGTACATAATAGGAGAATATCCTCTTTGATTATGTCCCAAAAGGATTGATAAAATAGGAATGGAAATCCATCTGGTCCAGGTGCTCCCTGGGCTGATGAAGCAAAGATAGCTGCTTTGATTTCTTGCTCAGTTATTTCCATTTCTAATCCTAATTTTTCAGATTGAGTGAGTGTATCTAAAGGTTCCCAAAAATGTGAGTCTAAGTGTGCATATTTAAGTCCTGTAGTACCTAATAAATTTTTGTAAAAATGTACAGCATGGTGTTTCATTTGACTAAGATTATTAGTAACAGTACCATCTATTTCTAATGCATTAATCCTATTCTTTTTATATCTATGAGAAGCTACCAGATGGAAAAATTTGGTGTTTTGGTCTCCTTCTTCCAACCATTGTTGTTTGGACCTATGTTTCCAATATACCTCTTCCTCTAAATAGATATTTTCTAATTGAGTTTTCAAGGAAGACCAATGTAAGAACTCATCTTCAGTTAAGTCAGTGGACTCTTGGAGAATATCTAATCTATGGATTTCCTTAATCAAATGAGCTTTTAGTCTTTTCTTTTCTCCATAATAATTTCGAGCCCACCCTCTAATTTTTTGTTTCATGTGTTTTAACTTGAGAGTCCAACTATAGGCAACATTAGTAGGGTCTAAATGATACTCATTCCACCATTTTTGAATCAATCCCGTAAATCCTTCTTGTTTGAGCCATTCCGGTTCAAATCTAAAATGAGGAGAGGGGGACTTTGTACTCTTACTAATTTGAAAGAGTAAGGGGCAATGATCTGATCCACTCTTAGGGAGATCAGAAATTTGACTGTCATTATAATCATTATCCCATGAAATCGATGTAAAAATCCTATCTAATAATGCAAACCTAGAACCATTGGACCATGTGTACTTCCTAGATTGTAATTTATGTTCTACTAGAGAATGTTTATTAATAAAAGAATTATAATCTACACTAATAGGTACATCAAAGTTGGAACCTGATTTATCTTTTTTATGTCTAATGACATTAAAATCCCCACAGAATAACCAATATTGTATGGTAGCCTCTCTAATCTGATTTAGAGCCTCCCAAAGTTCTTTTTTAAGTGATCTAAGAACAGGACCATAAACTATAGTTAATTGCCAAGTATGTGAATCAGTTTTGTTTTCTAAAATAACATCTAAGTAATATTTATGAATATGGTAGTTTAGCACTTTGAATTTATTACTATCCCACCCAAATAATATACCTCCTGAGCGACCTATGGATGGGACCCATTGCCATTCATCTATTCTATTGGACAAGGTTTTTAAAAATCTTAGAGAAAAATCCTCCTTTTTAGTTTCTTGAACAGCGACAATATCAATATGGTAATCTCTAAGTCATGTAACACTTGTTTTCGCCTACTTGAATTTAAACCTCTACAATTCCAATTAAGTAAATTCATTTATCAAATTGATCTCCACTATTAACTACAATAGCAGTAGCATCTAGGACATCTAGATTAAGAGTAACAGGGGCACTAGAGTGCTTGGAAGTATGTAAAATATTGGTTACTACTTGTTCAAAATTGGGTCTATCCATATGCTGTATAGCCTCTATTATAGGAATTCTATCATCTATATTATTGCCTAAACGAATTTGGTATACTTGAAACAAGTCACTAATTTCATCTACAGTTAATCTATTGTATGGAAAGCTATGGAGTAACGGAATACCTGAAGAGCTGCAAGATCCTAATTCCTTATCCCTAGCTCGTTTGATTGCCTTACTCATAGTGGAAAGTTGGTCAGCTTGGGCCTGTACCCGCAAACTCTTGCGAGGAACAATTTGCTTCTTGTCAGAAGAGGCAATGTCTTGGACCTCAGGTGTATTGAGTTTGGGGAGAGACTGCTCAGAAGAGGAATCAGGAATTCTGATGAGCTCAGAGGGACCCTTTTTCTTAGAGCTGCGCAGTCTAGATGCCATGCCACTTTTCCCACCAATGTGCAACTTTTTCTTGAGGGTTAAGGGAGACTGGTTTTTCTTTTGGCCCCAAGTAAGGGTCCTTTTGATGGCAGGAGTAGGGTGTGGGGTTCTAGCCAGTTTTTGTGACTCCAAAGGAGAGACCTGCGGTTTAGTGGTACCAGATTTAGGTGACTGGTTTATTCGGTGGAGAATGTGCAGTATGGGTTCGTCCTCATTGTCCGAGGCAGTGGGAGAGGGAATCACAAGGGGGGTATTGTAGGAGTCAGCCAGTGGTTGGAAGTGATTAGGAGAAAGAGAAATAGGAGAGTGGCCTAGCACAGGTGAGATAGGTTTGCGGGTGGGCCGAGAACCATTTCCACCTGATTTGAAGACCGGTTTGGTCCCAGAAGGTCCAGGTTTAGAAGCCCCTGTCCGTTTAGAGAGAGTCCCAGCAGACCCTTTCTTACCTGAGCCAGGAGCAGCGCCATCATCATCATCGCGTTTACGGGCTACACCAGAACCCGATTTGCAACCAGGAGTGATTGTCCCCGTCGGTTTGACCAGATCAGTTGTCCTTTCCTCCACCTCCTCATCCCCATCTTGAACTCCTTTGCCTTTCTGATCTATTGCATTACTCGCTCCTACTGCCGCCTCACTCTCTGGAGCTGTAATGGCAGCTTCATCCCAGATTTGTTGCATACCGAATTCGGTCCCATTTGGATATGGCCGCCCATTGAGCCGAGCTCGCCAAGCATGCACACTCTCTGTGTTTTCATTTTCAATTTCTATGGAGATATCAAACACTTTGATTTTACCTGATGGAGTAATCCTTTCAACATAATGTACTGGAGGGATGAGCTTTGGATCACATACACCAAACTTAGCACGGATAAAGCGCCAGTCATAGCGTCCTCCCGTTCCCGGATCGAGTTCGAGCAGATGAGCTCCCAAAGGGTTGAAGACCCTCTCCAATTCTGCCCAAGACCACTGAAATTTGGGAAATCCCCTCATCCGAACCCAGATCGGAGTGAGATCCAGACCTTCGTCAAAATCAGGTTCCCATAACAAAAAGACATAGTTTCCATAAATTTATAAAAAAACAAACTTTCTAGGGTTTACCTCTTATCATCTGGAGATCGAAGAGAGAAAGAAGAAGCGGAGGTCCAAGAGAGAAAAGAGGAGGAGATCATCTTCTGGTTCTGGAGGAAGGTGGAACAGAAGAGAGGAAAGCGAGATCATCTGGCGGAGGCCGGCCAGCGAAGAGAGAAAAGGAAAGAGGGAGGGACTGAAGAGAGAAAAGAGAAAAGAGAGAGGGAGTCATCTGGATCTGGCGGAGGCTGAAGCGGTGGAAGGGCGACGAAGGGGTGAAGGTTTCTCTCTGGCGGCGATAAAGGAGAGAGAGAAGAGAAAAGAGGGACGGAGCAAATAGAGAAAAGACGGAGGAAGAGAGAACCGCGTATTCAGTGGTGAGTAAAGGAGAAGATGCGCGTAATATGTTTGGTCTTGGGTGTAATAGGTTGATTTATAACTAATTCCAGACTTGTACACAAATAGATATATAAAATACATGCATAATATCTCATATTTAACAGAATGATATAAAATCGTTGGATCTGTTGGATGGAGGGCTGAGATTGCCTCTGGACAGATACACCATTCAGTCCCCCAAAAATGAAGGTGCTATTATAGGAGTTATGATAGGAGTTATGATATGATATGATATGATGATATGATTATGATTATGATGATTATGATTATGATTATGATTATGATGATATGATTATGATTATGATATGATATGATATGATATGATTTAGGGAAAACAACACTTTCACGTCTTCATATCAAATCCAATAAAATTGCACGTACAAAACTAGTGAATATATTCCAAAAATTCCTCTTTTTTTGCATCATCTCTTTTCCCCTTTCCCTTCTTTTGTTTTTGGCGGCTGAGATTCAAGCAACAAGTAGTGGTCTCTTCTCTGCTACTGAAACTTTTTATCTTTTCCTCTCCTCTGTTATTATAATTAGGTTTCAGCTTAGTTGCTGCTATAGCTAATTATTTTCATAACTTAACTTGAATCTTAATTCAATCAACATAACATAAATTCTTACTACATACATGTCTCAATATAAATTATTTACTGGTTAGTATTAACATTGGAACAACATTTTTCCTTTATATTTGCTTGAAATTCATCAAATCCAGTTACAATTATTAAGAATATGTTGCAATTTACAAAATTGATTTGATTTGCTACTTATTCTATGGATTTCAGACTGGTTGGTAGTCAAGGGTTTTCTGGAGGTGTTTTTTTTAACCCATATCCTCTAACTGATTTTAATTTCTAGTGCAATTGATGTAAGGACAATTTTACAAATATGTGAACATTTGGGCATTATTCTGACATTTTCTGGTAAATAAATACTGATCTGATCATTTTCTGATAACATCTACATATTTGGTGCAAATTAGGGGCATTTGTGTAATTTTTCACCATTCTGCAAATAATCTGTATTAGTTCTGCTATATTTTAGGGTATGTTCAGAATATTTCCAGCATTTTGCACAACTTGAAATAAAAAAAATTCATCAAATTCTCATTAGAAATAGTGTTTCCTAAGTATCTTTACATCATGTCAAAAGTAGGTCCTGAAATTCACATTAAACAACTAAGCTGAAACCTAATTGCCTTGATATATATGTGCATCTGCATCGTATGTAATCGCAAATGAATCTTAACACCAAGTTGTTTAAAGATAACTTTAATTTGCTTGACACACATTTTATTTGAGTTGTTGCATCGCAGGTTGTTACATGTCATCGCATTTTGTTCAATTTGCTTAACATTTCTACAAAATAGATAATTTAAAAACAAAATTAAGTAAGAATAACATGCGTAATAGAGAGCAAAGTAAAGAAGTGCTACAATGAAAGTTTTGTTAAGATTCTCTCAAAACCTTGATTCGAGTACTAGTAAGTTCTTGATCAGCGTAAAAATCTTGCAAAAAAGATGGATCTCTTTGAAATTGGAAATCGCGTTCAACTATCGAATTCAAACCAATTAACTAATCGGATTTAAATTCATTAACTAAGTGGGGACTAGATAAAAAACAATAAAAGTAGTCACTTACATAATAAAAAATAACAAAAATAGTCACTCACATAATAAAAAATAACAAAATAATATTATTTTACATATTGAAAACAAAAAAACCATAAGAGGAGACAAAATTAATTTTCAAAAATAACAAATTAGTCCGGACCTATTAAATCAAAATTACTTTTTCGAAATAAGCAATTGAATTGTAATTCTTTCATCGCAAGTTTTCAGTTCAACAGACTATATATGACGTTTTTGCATATGTGTATATTTGTTAGTTTAAAAAAAATGAGAAATTTGAACTGACATTAATTGAAGATACAACTGCCAACTACTAATCATATTGCTTTTAAAAATAATGTCTATATAACAATGATATAATAGAAGCAACATAAAGATCACACGGCCCAGAGATGCAGTGGATCCATCCGGCAGTTTTTGAAATTAAGTACATTTTAGAGTGAAATAGAGAAAGAGAACTGGGCTTGCGATTCAAACGACTTTGGGCCCGTTAAAACTTTATTTTTAACAGAGCTTTAGCCGAAGGTTTTGAGCGGGTCAAAACAAATTTCAGTGGTAGGGGACAAAGTTGATCCGGACCACTAATATATTCTTCACAAATTTTCAAAATCCATGGAGAGGGAGGAACCTTCTGATATGATTAACATAACGTAATGTTTAAAAAAAATATTAGCGTGAAGTGATGTGACTAAAATGATGGATGATGGACACATCACATGAATGATCATGTCTTGACTACACGTGGAGTGATTAAATGTAACCTGTCATGTGTATTTTTTTTATTTTTTTAAGATTTTAAATTGGATCACAAAAAAATAAAAGAATATTGCAAAATATATTAATAAACTAATAATGTTCAAAAATTTAGTTACATAATGTGTCACACAATTAACGTGTCGTGTCGTTTTCAATCAAATGGAGACACATCACGTGATACGCGAGTCACGTCACAAGATTCAGACGTAACATAATATGCCGGGACATACTCGTGACGTGTCACGATGAAACCGGTAATGGAATGACTAATTTCCAACTCTATTGGCTTATATTCAGGGGGAGGAACTAGAAAATATTGATAGAGGTGGGTGAAAAATAAAATGCACAATTGTGGTGAGTGGGATTTGAATTCTATTCCTCTCAATTACAAAATAAAGCTTTAACCACTATGTTACAACCAAACATTTGTTATTTATTGAGTGTGGTTGGACTATATAAAAATTTAAAAAATTTAAAATTCAATTAAATTTCTATATTCATCATTATTTTTTTAAAATTATAGGGGTAGCTTAGGCACCTTTAGCTAAGCCTTAGATCTGCCCCTGCGTATATTTAAAAGTTGATGTAGATGACAAAAGATAAATATAATTTGAATAACGACTGTGAATTCATCGTCTAAACACGACCACTTAATTTCTCTACCATCTTAAAAATATACATATAAAAATTGTACAATTGACACATAATTATTATCTAATACATATAAATTTTGTTTATTACGCAATTCAAATTTGCTGCAATAGTGATTTCAAAATAATAAAGACGGCGAAAGAACGGAAAAAAATAAAGTTATATGTAATGATCTACATGACAACTTAAATTAGCAAAATTATAATAGTTTTGTTATTTTTAAAATATTCTATATTTAACATGTATTTGAAGCAAGTTGTTAGTGGTTTTTGTTTTTGGATACGTGCCTTTTATTACCGTTAATTAATTTCATTTAAAGTGTTCATGTTCCGTAGCATAATGTAATCAAGAAATTGAATGACTTAATTATCCAAATTACTTCTATTAAGAAACTGATTCAACCTGAGATGCAAAAGCCGTGATGCAAAATCACTCATTCATTAATTGTCTTTATTCACGCACTTTTTGTTTCTTTGCATACTTTTTATGACTTCTTAACAACTAGCTTACCTACTATAAATATAACATAAATTTGCATACTTTTAGTTCAAAATAAATTGTATTCCAAATTAATTTATAGTATATTTATTAATACTAATATTTATATATTAAGATATCAGAGAAACTCAATTATCAATTATATGATAAATTTCAAATTTATGATAAATATTGACACAAAAATCAAGAACATAAAAAAAAAGAGTTAACAGAGATCAATTGCGATTTATAATTATAATTTACTTTAAAACATGCATTAATTGCAAACACTTTTTAATACATTTTGTCTAGATTTTTCTCAAATAGATATCAAATACTCAACGATAATCATTTTCTAAATATTCGAAAAGTTTCAACATAACAATTATGAATAATGAACAAGTGCTTGAGATTAATAAACGTTCCCAAATAAAATTGTAAAGAGAAAGAGCTGCAAATGCAATCCAAATTAATTTAAAAATTCAAATAAGGTCACAAATTCATAACAAACTTATTTAAAAATGTGGAGTTAGAAAAATTGTATTTTTTTATTTTTTATTTTTTAGTATAAGAAATTAAGTTGTGTAATATTGTGTAATTCTTTTATGGAATTCAATCAATTTTAAAATTTAATATTCAGATTTATTGATGTCTTTCGTAAAATTTATGTCATACACAATAAAAAATATATTATTGGAATAAAGAACTATGAATAATTTTTTTTCTAAATTCTTCATAAACATCATTACATATATGTATATTATAACTGTGATTTTTATGGCCTTCTCGTTATTTCCTGCGATGTAATAATGCACTTTCTAACAAATCTTAAAATGTAAAAAAAATATATAGAAGATAATAAACTTCTTGTGAAAGAAGTAACACATTGCATACCAGACGATTTTTAATCAGTTAATCGCATAAATGTCGTCTAAATTAGCCACATAACTTGTTTGATACTTACTGGTCATTAATAATTATATTAAATATACCTCAGATATGTGAAAAGTAAATATTAGGATACTTTTAATTAGAACAAAACATTTCAATATACCGGTATACTAATTACTGGCCCAAAATATTTACTACAAGTCTCAAATCAATTTACATGAAAAAATTATGAATTCATTTCCAGTTTTATCTATCACATCACCTATTTCTCTTTGATGCTCTCATTTAATTAGATTCTTAAAAGAAAAATGGGACAAGAAATGGTACACCCAAAAAAATACTCAATGTCAGTAAAACAAAAATCCTGATAAATCTCAGGAAATAAATGAAAAGAAAGAAACATTATGATGAATAGAGTCTTCTCAGTCATGTTTGGCAGAATGGATTTAGCTTCCTTATAGTTCCTTAATGTCTTAAGCAGGCCGAACAACATCTCCTTAGACGGGCTTAAATCCTTCTCCTTAGCCTTCTTTAAACCTATAATTTATCCTCCTTAAGATCCGGGTCTCCTTAGTACCTCCTTAAGCCCAAAAGTGTCTTTCTTTTTTCACCGAACACGTCTTCCTTAGTACGGATTAAATTTTTAATCCCCACTCCTTAAGGAGGAGCTGCCAAACATGGCGCCCTCAAGATTGGAGCGCCTAATGGAACCTAAATTTACCAATCTAGACTAATTAATTAATGATTCTTGAGATGTAAATATAGTTAATATATCGTATAATATGGATATAAGCATCAATGCATTGCCTCATATGCTTTTGTATAGAATAATCTTCATTAAGAAATTTGAAAAAGTTAAATTTCTAATTGTGCTTCAGATATATTCTATCTGAATTCAGATAGAATATATACTTGTGCTTCAATTCTGACTTGCATTTGTTAAGAACTTTCTGTATACCGGGTGCATTTGTTAAGAATTTTTTTTTGAAGGTCCATTTGTTAAGAATTTTGCATCATTATTGAATTATTATTTAAATTGTTCGCTAATCCAAACGTTAACCTTCGGCAGCATTCTACAAAATATAACTGGACCTTGTGCATCATTTATACCCCGTGCACCAAACATTTATTTATTAGAGTCTACAATTGAATGCTTGGTCATGAATTTTCTATAATAGAAAATAGTGATTAATCAAGTTAGAGAAAAATATCAATGCAAGTTTACTAAAAAAAAAAAAAAACAGTGAGCAATAAATGTAGTTAACTATATATTCTGAATCTACCCCCAAAAAAAAAACTATATATTCTGAATCTAATTTGTCCTTTATCAAATCAATGTTTCACATTTCAATATGAACTCAAATCAATCTCCTATTCTTTTTTCATGGTTCGTAAAGTTTTTTTTTTTATCCAGTGAGATAGTACCACCCATTTCATTAAAATTATAGAAACAAAACAGAGAAAAACATTCAAGTTGTTTGAGTCTTCGTACGAAAAAAAAAAAAAACACTAAAGATGAATAAAAACACACAAAAATTATATAAAAACTTGTTTGGTAAGATAAAATTTTCATTTATATGCTCATCTTTTTCTCCTTTTATTTCATTTTATTTACTTGAATCCTCCAACATGGAATCTCACAATTACATATACTATTATGAATCACTTTGACCTCACCAATGACCGATCAATATCATGTATCAGTAACCTGAGTTTCACCATGAGAATCCACAATTATATTTGAAATGTCATATTTAACCTCAAAGTCATAATGGTTAATTGCTAGTGTAACTGTGAGCAATTTTACTCACTAACATTTCAGAAGCTCAGGATTATATCAAGAGGTATCATATTCTTAATCTTTTGGAATTGGCAACTGACAAATTTTCCTAACTAATTTGCTGCAATTTATTCAGAAACAACCAAAAGTTTCATGGTTAATTGCAAATCATCTATGCTTGAGAGTCTTATTTACGTCAGCTTTCTCCATCATCTTATTTTGTTTGCTCTTTTTTTTTAAAATTAATTGCTCAAGTTTGATTGTTTGTCATAATAGCTTGATATATGTTTAGGTGAGCTATTTAAACACTTTTGTTTCTAGAAGAAGTCTACATTTGTATGATTATAATTCATTCTAATTATGTTTCTTATGGGTCTAATTACTGCCATGCCAAATTAATGAGCATGAGGCTCATCATGTGCTGTTCACCTAATAAGATGTCATGTATAAGCAATGAAATATTATTGAGGGAGAAATTAAACTGGCGCCAATTAATGAACATACATTATATGTAGTGTAACAAACACTGACAATTAAAGGAGAATTGTTGGTGCTCATACATTCTAAATTGTTTATTTTTCTATCAAAATATTCAAATTTATTTTTCATATTTTTTTTTCCATTTTACATTAAAATGGTTAAGTTCTTTTTCTCTTTGTGTGCATTAAATTTGAAATTTAATTATTTATTTGGTTCTATTCAATATTTAAATATTTGCTTCGCCATATTTTTAATGGTTATGTCCATTTGACTTGCATCACTCCATTCCTTTCTATGTGATAATGAATTTATATAAATTTTAGTGTCGACAAATGCTAACAATTAATAAAATAATACTTACATTAGTTCAAATTTATTGAGTAATAAGTAAGATCTATTTGGAACTCTCCACTTGCTTCTCTTCAAAATAAATAGTACTAAATATAATTAATGGGACATACTCAAAATATAAAAGTTGATTTACTTTATATATATTTTTAAACACTTTGGTGAGTAAAATTAAGTTCAGTGCTAAATGAATTAATACGAATTTCAAAAGAATTTGTTAATTAACAGCAATTGGATGTCTTTTTTTAAATTAACAAATTAGATCTCATACCATGATTAATTAGTTAATATTACTTCATGTTCCCGTCTGAATATATCTCAAAAATGTCCATGTCAGAATAAAAGGGTTTCCATGGACTTGTATTTTGAATAAGAAAAATCTATGAATATAAATTTTGTGCTAAATAGTATAATAACGTCATGATCATGTGTGTTTTTCTGTTAAAAGATATCACTTCACAGTGATTAATGTGACAACTTTGACGACTTTTCAACAAAAATTAAATAAAATCAAAATTAAGAAGTAAAAATATTGGTATGCTAATTAACATAAATAATTAAATATAGCTTAACAACTTTGCTAATTAATGTGACAACTCTGACGACTTTGATGACTTTGACGACTTTGCTAATTAACACAAATATTGGTATGCTAATTAACATAAATATAGCTTAACAGGTTCGGATTTTGTATGAAGTCCATGATGAAATGGTCTATGTGGAGAAGAGCTAGTACGAAGTATTTGTCGGCAATGCGAAGGTGGTAACTGAGATGGCCTATTTCTCGATCGAAGGAAACCCTCATGTGCTTGGCCTTCATGAGAAATGTAACATTGACGCCTACCGCTGGTTCTTCTCCCTCCAAGTTTATGTTGACAAATATGGCGATTCGTGTGATGATTCCTCCATCAGCGACAACTCAGTAGACGTTGTGTTTATTTTCGGCCATGATGCTGAGATGTTCTTGGATGAAGAATCCAATGTTGGTTTGCCATGTTCATGCATCATTCATCATTTGTTGGATAAAGAAGATGTCTTTCTCCGTTACTTCATTCCTGAATTTTCCAATGGCAGAGATGAAATTGGCAAAGATGATTTGTGCATACAGAAGTGGTGCTTGAATTATGTACCGTGAATCTTTAATTTTAAACACATCTATTTATACCTCAGAGTCTTATTTTTGTCAGTTTTCTCCATCATCTTATTTTGTTTGCTCTTTTTGTTTAAAATTAATTGCTCAAAGGATTGTTTGTCATAATAGTTTGAAATATGTTAGGTAAACTATATAAACACTTTCGGTTGTGGATGAAGCTAGTAAAAGTACATTTGAATGGTTATAATTATAATTAATGCCATGCCAAATTAATGAGCATGAGGTTGATCATATGTTCTTCACCTAATTAATTAGATGTCATGTATAAATAATGAAATTGAGGGAGAAAAACTGGCGCCAATTAATGAATTTACAGTTTTTGTAGTATGGACATCCGTTATCTTTAACGCGATAAAAACTATTATTTATTAGTCATCCGTTAACTTTAACGCGATAAAAACTATTATTTATTAGTCTCCAAGCACATTTTAATACAAAGATCATGGTGAATAGTTTGGATTGACTGTTTGGACTTTGAAAATGAAAATAAGAATGTGGAGCATGATTGGAGTACAAAATTTATGGTGCATTTTAACCCTACTCCTCAATAAAAACTCATGCTTGAATACTTTAATTGGCGTCTTTAGTATATTATGTCCGCTTTGTGTCTTGCCTTTTGTGTGGCGAGTGTTCTACTTGTTGTGTTTTATCGAATTCGGATCACCCCAGGTACCTGACTCAAGCAAATTAGAAACAGACGGCTCTGGATCGTTCTTTTAACTTGGCACAAATCTTAAAGAAAAAAACATTCATGGTCCCTGCTCTATCTCCGAATAGGTAGTATTTTTTAGTTAATATGCCGACTGTTTCAATTTGCGTGAGTCAGGTACCTGGGAGGATTCGGATTCGTGTTTTATCTCCATTTTGGATAGATTTTGCTTTCTCGCTCATGATACGTTGCACTGTATGTTTAATAAAAAAATATTAGTAGTCCCACATTACAACTTTTTATATGAGGTGAAGTGATTAAAATGATAGATGTCACGTCACATAAATAATCACGTTATGATTATATGTAGAGCGGTCAAATGTGACGTAATTGGTCATGTTTAATTTTTTTAGATTTTAAATTAGTTTCATAGAAAAAATATATAATCTATTAAAAGAATATGATTATTGCAAAAAAATATTATAATAAAGAAATAATATGGACAAATTTAGTCACACAACGTGTCACATGATGTGATGTGACGTGGGCACGTCATATTGTGTGACGTGTCATTTTCGATCAAACTGACACACATCACGCGACAACAAGTAATGTCACGTGAACGATATACGTGACGTAACGTGTCAGAGCGTACTACTAATGTGTTGTAACAAAACCGGTAATAACATGACTAATTTTTGTTCAAGTATTCAAAAATTGATGCAGATGACAAAAAGTAAATTTGAATAACGACCGTCAATTCAACGTCTAAACATGGCCACTTAATTTCTCTACCATCATAAAAATATAAACATAATTATTATTGAATACATATTAATTTGTTTTTTACACAATTCAAATTTGCTGCCGATAGTGATTTCAATATATATAATAGAGACGGCGAAAGAACGGATATAGGAAGTTATATGTCATGATCTACATGACAAGTCAAAATTATATTACTTTTGTTATTTTTTAAGTTATTCTATATTTAACATGTATTTGAAGCAAGTTGATGGTCAATTGATAGTATGTTAGTGGTTTTATTTTTGGATGCGTGCCTTTTATATTAATGTAATCAAGAAAAGAAGAAATTGACCTCAATGGCAATTGAATCAACACCATATGAATATCTTTCATTAGAGTGCCAAAACCCGTGATGCAAAATCACTCTTTCATTGTCTTTCTTCACGCACCTTTTGTTTCTTTTTGAATACTTTTCATGACTTCTAAATAACTAGCTTACTTACTATATATAAATATCAATTTGATCTCCTGAGTTAAAAATAAAATATATTCCAAATTAATTTAAAAATAATAGTATATTTGTTATTTATAATATTTAAATATTAGACATCAGAGGAAATCAATTTCTGATAGGCAGAATGATAGTGCAAGATAATTCACAAAATAATTTGAAGATTTAAGATTTTAAATTCTTTATAAAAAGTCAACATATAGAGATATAATTATCAACCAAACATAAATTATTTTTAGAAGTATATGAGATACCTAATTATCAAAAGCTAATTTATTAAACCTCAACTCCCATAAAAACATTAAGCTAGTCATATTCATAATAAAGAGAGAATCAAAAATCATGAATATAAACATGGTTAATTTTCAGTTTCAATTTTTTCAGTCAAATTTTTTCATACCTAAACCCAAGCCGCCAAGACAATCTGCAACCCCAAAAACAGGGGGCCGCCAAATGGCCCTGCGGACCCCGACGAACCAAAATTAACCCTCAGAATTTGAACAGATTGTTTGGATTTTATAATAATTGTTTAATAACTTTCAGAAATCGAAAGAATAATTAATAATTTAAATATTTTAGAAAGAAAATTAAATAACATAGATAAAACATCTTATAATTTAGATGTATTAGAAAGACTTCAAAACATTTTTCAGGCTAGATTTTTCCCGGTTGTAAAAAATTAAACTATTTCTTGGTATGTTATTGAAAAAGAAAATTTCTATCTGAATTATTGATCCCGGTTCAAAAATACTTCTTGTAAATATATAAATTATTGTGTTCTTTCTATTTCTAAAAATTATAAAACAATTATTATAAAATAAAAAATCAAATGAATTCGGAGGGTTTTTTTTGTTTTGGCGGGGTCCGCAAGGCCATTTGGCGGCCCCTTGTTTGTTGGGCAGCATATTGGCTTGGCGGCCTGGGTAGTTTTCAAAATCCTCCAAAATCTTGGTGTTTTTTTTATTATGGTATAAATAAAAGTTTCTGGAAAAAAATCAAACTAAATATCCTCTCTAAAATTATGATTTTTTTTTCATTTTTTAAATGTCATTTAATAATTTTTCTATTAATTGATAATTGATTTATCATATCTTCATTCTTTCTATTTTTTATATTATTTAAGAAATGTTAGTTTTCATTTAATATGTAATTTTGTAGGAGATTTTTGTAAGAAAATATGTCAAAAAGATTTAAAAAAAACACATATAACTTGATGCAAATTTGATGCAAATGATGGTTCCATTTTTTAATTAATTATTGATATAAGAAGGAACGGACCGATATCAAGTATTATGTTTTGAGGCTAAAACCATATAACTAATAACATTTTATATGTACCTAACTATTCTGAATCTAATTTGTTCTTTAACAAATCAATATTTCAGATTTCAATATGAAAAATTAAATCAATCTCCTTAATTTTCTTTTTTTTTCTTGGCTCGTAATATTTTTTATAAAGTGAGATAGTCCTACCGATTTCATATAAATTATAGAAATAAAAGAGAGAAAAACACCCAAGGTGTTCGAGTCTTTGAAAAAAAAAATACAAAAAGTGAATAAAAACACAAAAATTATTTACAGAACATGATTGGTAATGAAAATTTTCCATATATAAAGATCCAAATTACATTATTGATAATTTATTCACATTTATAAAGATCCAACCAAAAGAGAGAAAATCATATTTTTCTCCATTTATTTATTATTTGTTTTTTTTTAATCCTCCACCATGGAGGCTCACAATTAGATATACTAATCTGAATCACTTTAACCTTACTAATCACATATTAATATCTCATATCAGTAACTTGAGTTTACCATGAGCATCCACAATTATATTTGAAATGACAAAATTGACTAAAATTTTTAAAGATACAGTAACTGCAAGCAATTCATTAAAATTTTATAAGCTTAGGATTTTATGAAGAGGTATCATCTGTTTTATCTTTTGGAACTGGCAATTGACAAATTTTTCTAATTAATTTGCTTAATTTTATTTAGAAAGATCCACAATTGTCATGGTTAATTGCAAATCACCTGCATTTGAGAGTCTTATTTATGTCAGTTTTCTCCATCAGCTTATTTTGTTTGCTCTTTTTGTTTTTAAATGCTCAAGTTTGATTGTTTGTCAACATAATAGGTTGATCAATGTTTAGGTGAGCTATTTAAACAATTTTGGTTGTGGAAGAAGCAAGAGTACATTTGTATGATTATAATTACCCATGCAAAATTAATGAGCTGAGGATGATCATGTGCTCTTTCCCTAATTAGATTTCATGTATAAACAATGAAATTGAGGGAGAAAAATAGGTGCTAATTAATGAATTTACATTTTTTTTTTGTAGTGTCGACAAACACTACCAATTAATTAAAGAATACCTACATTCATGTAAAATGCTGCCTCTGCGAAAGCAGTGTTGTAAAAAACAGTCTTAACGGCCGATTAATCGGCCGTTTAATCATTAACGGCGGCCAAACCGTTACGAATACACTTAACGGATACATGTTTGCGGATAAAAATGATTAATCGGCCGTTTTTTCCGATTAATCAGCTGTTTTACCGTTTAATCGTCCGTTTATTTCCGTTTATTCCCGTTTATTCTCGTTTATTCCCGTTTATTCCCATTTTTTCAGTGAATATTTATTTTAAAAAAAAAAATCTGTGATAGCGTGTGATAATAAGATTTATAAATTTTGTATTGTAGTTTTATTTGTGCTTAGATATACATCTAATATTTTTTGTATATATTTTTTCTTCATACTTACTTTGAAATTGATTAATTCATCTATTATTTATATACAATATATTTTCCTTACTTACTGATGTAATTTAGTAATTTTTTCAATTAGTACAACGTGTTCATTTATGAAATTAAGTTGTTATCATAAATTAAATTTAGTGATTTTATGTTGAAATGTTTCATTTCTTTCAAATAATATGTTATTAGTATTTGAAAAAAACTTAATTCTCAAATTTATTTTTTCATTAAATAAATGTGTTTACACATGTAAAATTCTTATGTGTTAAGAAGAAATAAGCGTAGTGTCATGTTGTAATAATAAAACTAAGTTAAATTAAGTTTATTTGATAAATTTAATGAGTTAAATAAATTATTTTTAATAAATTATGATATATATACATAAATTTAATAAAAACGTTAAATTGTCCGCATAATTCCGATTAATCGGCCGCATACCGATTAATCGCTTGGCGGTACCCTGTCCGTCCGACAACCGCATACCGTTATTTACAACACTGTGCGAAAGTAACTATTATCTATTAGTCATCCGTTAACTATAACAAGATAAAAAGAGGAATATGAACATTCATTCATATTGAATGAGATCAATTGATCTATATTTGTTTTTTTTATTTATATATGATTTTTTATATTATTTAGAGTAAATTGTTATGAGTACCATAATCTCCATTTTTAGTATGAAAATTTATATAATTAATGAGGAGGGATCAAGTTACAACAATTTTGAGTTACAATAATGTTACAACAACTATTTTTTGCGATTTCAAAGTCCAAATCATCGATCCAAACCATTCAACATGATCTCCATATGAATATGTACTTGCAAACCAAATTTTACATTTTTTAGAATTTTTTTACTATTTTTTTAGATAGGTAGAAAAACTAGTCAAATTTAGACCATTAAATTTTGTATCCATCTTAATAAATAGTAAAAAAATTCTAAAAAATATAAAATTTGATCTGGAAGCACATTTTATTATGGAGATCATATTGAACGGTTTGGATCGACGATTTGGACTTTGAAATTGCAAAAAATGGTTGTTGTAACATTGTTGTAACTCAAAATTGTTGTAACTTGATCCCTCCTCATAATTAATCTCTATTTCTATTATGTATATTTCATTCTCATAGTTCACAAATTTGACTACACTCCAGAATATAAATAAAAATAAAATACAAATGTCAAGACATGTCCACTAGGCACTAGTTCATACTGTATCAATGAAAACCCATGCTTAAATACATTAGTTAATCTTTGGTATATTATGTTCGCTTTGTAGCAACCGATTTACTTCTTGTGTTTTAGCTCCTTTTTGGATAGATTTTGCCTTCTAGCTCATGATAAAAAATCATTAGTGGGATCGCAATGGTCCCACATTACAACCTTGACGTATAATGAAGAAAAATCTGATATGATTAACAAAACATGATGTTATAAAAAAAAAAATCAAGTAAGGTGATGTGACTAAAATGATGAATGATTGACACGTCATGATTATACGTGGAGTGATCAAATGTGACTAGTTATATATAATTATTTTTCTCAAATTTTATATTACTTCAATAAAAAAATATTGCAAAATATATTAAATAAAGAAACAATGTTGAAACATTTAGTCACATAGTGTGTCACGCAACGTGATGTGACATGCTGTTTTCAATCAAATGGAGACACACTATGCGATACATGAGTCACGTCACATAATCTAGATACGTAACGTAATACGCTGGGAGCCAGGGACGTACTCATGACGTGTCACATGCGATAAAACCGATAATGGAATGACTAATTTCCGCCCTGCGTACGTATATTCAGAAGTTGATGCAGATGACAAAAGGTAAATATAATTTGAATAACGACCGTGAATTCAACGTCTAAACACAATCACTTAATTTCTCTACCATCTTAAAAATATACACATAAAAATTGTATAATGGACACATAATTATTACTGAATACATATTAATTTGTTTATTACGCAATTCATATTTGCTGTTAATATAATAGAGACCGCGAAAGAACGAAAAAAAAAGAAAGTTATATATCATGATGTACATGACAAGTCAAATAAGAAAATTATATTAGTTTTGTTAATTTTTTATTTCTTCCATAATTAGCATGTATTTGAAGCAAGTTGATGGTCAATTAGTATCACGTTAGTGGTTCTATATTATCGTTAATTGCATTTAAAGTGTTCATGTAATCAAGAAATTGAATGACACTTATCCAAATTACTTTTATTAAGAAAATGATGCAAAATTACAGTGCCAAAAGCCGTGATGCAAAATCACTCATTCATTAATTGTCTCATTCACGCACTTTTTGTTTCTTTGCATGCTTTTTATGACAATTCTTAATAACTAGCTTACGTACTATAAATATAAATTTGATCTCCTGAGTTCAAAATAAATTATATATCAAATTAATTTATAGTATATTTATTATTTTTTAATATTAATATATTAAGATATCAGAGAAAATCAATTATATGATGAATTTCAAGACTATTACCATTGAATTTAAGTGCCAATTTGTCAAGGTGATGCAACTGGAGAAAATGATGGATCCATTTTTAATTCTTGATATAGGAAGGAAGGGATATATATCAAGTATTATGCGTTAAGAAAAAATGATATAACTAATAACATTTTATTTTGATATAAATATTGATTTTTTTCAAATAAATATTTTGTTTAAATAAAAATATAAAACTTCGAAGTCAAGAAAAATAAAACATTAATTTTATGCAAAAAAAAAATAAACGTTTCCTGAAAAAATGTTTCTCTTAATGTAAAAAAATAAATCATAAATTTTCTGATGAAAGCGTTATACTATGAAATGAAAAAAATAAAACGTTTCTCATAATACATAAGAATACTTTTTTTTTAGAATACTTTTGGTTGAAATAGGGGGGTCAATGACACCCATATACTCATTTACCTGATCCGTACTATAATTACATATAAGATTTTTTTTTTTAGTTTATCAAGTACAAGTAAGGATAATTATTTTTTTATTATTATCACTGTATGGAGATTTTGAAACTTTAAGGAACAAAATACAGATAAATTTTTTTTTCTGTTGAGCTTAATTATCAGGTACAGGTAAGCATAAATATATATATATATATTTTTTTTTTTGTTATCATTACTGTATGGAGATTTTGAACTTTCAAGAAGCAATACTCTGGCAAATACTTTTCTGAAAATAATCCACAAAACAAACAAAATTCAATAAGTTCCAGCAACAAGTACCACAAAAAAAAAAACCCACACAACACAAAAAGGCAATAAAAAAAAAAATTATCAACAATGTAAACAAATAAGAGGACTTGTGCCTAAAAGTTGGGTAAAGATTCTAACAGAGTACTTTTTGCTTCATGCAGCACACGAACCATATGCAATATTTTCTTGGTTATATAGTTTGTGCGTTGCATGAAGCCAAAGCTGCTCTGTCAAAATCTTTACTCTAAAAGGCAAGTAAGGGACTGTGGTCTACATCAAATGGTACAAGATCAAAAGCAGTCAAATCTCTTGATTTCAATTGAACGAAAAAGTATACTAATTTGGGCTTAATATTCCCAACATGAGCAAAGCAACTCTTGATGGACCCCAAATTGGTTCTCAGGTTATTGATCAAGAAACATGTTCTCCTCCTATTTTGTCGTTAAAAGTTCAAGGATTCTATTTTTTTTTCCGGTCCTTTTTATGGCATCGGAATTTTTTTATATCTCAAGACTTTCATACCTCATCATACTTCATATTTTATATCTTCTTTTTTAAAGTTTAAATTATCGATCTGAACCACTCAACATGATATTCATACTAAAATATACTTGTACATAAAATTTTATAATTTTTTGAATTTTTTTACTATTTATTAAGATACGTACAAAATTATTATTTCTGGACCGTTCAAAAACAATGATTTTGTACCAATCTAAAAAAATAGTAAAAATTTAGTCTCCAAGCATATTTTAATATGAATATTATATTGAGCAGTTCGGATCGACAGTTTAAACTTTGAAAATGAAGATATAAAATATGAAGCATAATGAGATATTGAACCCTCCTCTTCTTATATTTTCTAAACTATTTGATACATTTCAAAAATAAAAATTTCTGCACAAGTATCTCGTGATTTATTTATTTTTCTCCTTTTAGTGCATGTCCCATCATTATTTTAGTTTTCCAGGTATGAACAGCCCCAATGCATTTGCAGCTATTACTTAAAAAATTTATGATTCTACCAGCACCGGTACGTACAGGCTAGTATACGAGTTCGGATCCAAGTAACCCAATTTTTTATTTTAGATCTGGACCGTCAAATTCGAATTTGACAGATTAAAAGGGCCCTGTGCGCTCACCTCAGACCAGATTGGTCCAGATTCAAATCGGACGGTCTGAATCTAAACTCAAAAATTAAATTACTTTAGGGGATCCGGACCCGCTAGCATACCGTGTCCCCGGTAAGATGTTGACGTATCTATTTTTTTATTTACTAGTGTTTAATAGCTTAATTGATTGCGGTAAGTTAGCTAAAATTTAATAGTAATTTATTTTTATTTTTTTTGGAGGATTTCTGAGCAGACGAATGTTAAAAAATTTGGCAGTTAATGGAGTTACTGAGAGCATGTTCAATTTAATTTTCATTCATTTGTGATTTTAGTTTGGTACATTTTTTTTTAGGATTTCTGTGCTCTCCAATTTTAAAGATCAAATAAATATTTTAGAACATCTACGTATTATGTGGAATTGAATAACTTGTGTATGAAAATGTATACTTTTCATTAATAATGATACCGATAGATTTACTTCGGTTTGAACTAAACAAATCAAAATTTACTTCGATTTGTTCGTTCGGTTCTTAATCGGTTGATAAGTTTAATCAGTTCGGTTTGATTCTATTTTTGAAAACCGAAAAAAAAAATTGATTTGACAATTTTACTTCGGTTTCAACTGAACCGACCGTTTGATCACCCTACGAGAGGTTTCTCTTGCAGCTGATAATAAGGTTCAGAGATATACCAAGCTACAACAGTTGATAAATACTTTTGGGGGAATTTCATATATCCCCCTCAAAAACTTCAATATTACCAAGATTACGTATTTTCCCCTCAAAAGTTTGTAATATCATATTTACCCCTCAAAAGTTTAGAAACTCACAAATTTACTCAAAATTAATAAAATAATAATATTTAACACTCTAAATTTACTAAACAAATATTAATTAATAAAACTGACCATTATACCCCTTTCTCCCTTCTCCCCTTTTTCTCTCCCCTTTTTCTTTGTGCGCTCGCTCGAATTCGCTACTCGTGGAAAGATGAGTAGCGAATTATCATTTGAGAGTATCTTTCCTCCTTTGACTATTCCAATTTATCTCCAAACCTCTATATAAATTGCTTTCTAAGAAAACATAATTTGGAAGTTCAGCTTTCTCCAAAATTATCATTTGTATGAAACTCCAATAACCATAGATGTTAAACTCCAGTTGTATTTCTTAGCTGGGATAGAAATGGTTTCTCAAATATGTTTTTACTGGTACGGTTGAAGGATGAAAGGAGCACATTAATTTTTCAGTTGGTCTCACTTTTACTAGACCGGCCACAGAGGCCTAGACATTAGGGAGGACATTAATTTATTGTATTTCTCACAAGGGTATAATGGGAATTATGAATTTAAAAGGTTGAATAATTTAAAATTAATGAAAACGTTGATGAATTGGGTAAATACGTGAGATTCTAAATTTATGAAGGGTAAATATGATATTACAAACTTTTGAGGGAGAAATACGTAATATTGAAGTTTTCGAGGGGGATACATGAAATTCCCTCCCTCCCCCAATACTTTTTATATACAAGCAATGAAGGCCTGCTATCCAGAAACATAATTGCTATTTTGAGAACAAAAATGGCTGCTGGTTATATTTATAGGCTTATAGCGTGTACGCAACAACACATTAATTGTTAATAACTATATTTACTGAACACAACTCTGGTAGAGACTTTGGAAATTTTTTATTGATAGAAATTAATAGAAAAGAAGAGAGAAATAGAAATAGTACATCAGTTCTTATATTAGTAGAAAGATCGGTAGGATTTCTATCGATCCTAAAAATAAAAGTTTGGATCGGTACGAATTATACCGATCCAAACTTAGTTTTTTTTTTTTTAAATCTTATGTATAGATGGAGAGAATTCTTATATTAGATTTCTAGTAAAATATGAAAAGTTTTTCAAAAAATAAATAGAATGTTTCTATTATATCTAAATTTTAAGATACTCTTATCTATTTTCGTAAAAAAAAACATTTTACTAGAAAAAAATGAGAGGAAAAAAAATATATTGGTTTTTGGATCGGTAAGAATTTTACCGATCTTTCTACCAATATAAGAACTGTACTCTTTATATTTCTCTCTTCTTGTCTATTAATTTCTACCAATAAAAAATTCGGAAAGACTTTTCTGGCAAATACTTGGCAAATTTGCCACAAAGTCAAACAATAATTGTAAAATCATTTATGACAGTTTCTAAGTTTGCTTTGATCATAATAAAATCATCTGCAATTCTACATATATAAAGTGGTCCCTAAATATCAGAAATTCTATATATAAAGCACTATTGCATCTAATATTCTACTTAAAAGACCGTGTTTGCGGATTATACAAACACGGTTTCATATATATACATGAACAAATTAAAACTAAATAGACTAAGTTCTGACCTTGGCACTGGTTCTAAATATTTTGTAATAATTTCGTGCATCTAAATCAACACTACTTATGCCTTACCGAGCTGCTATTGCTCAGAACACTTCTACTTGTATCCAAATGATGGCTATCAATGAGAGCAGAAAGTGTGATTTTACCGCATTTGCTGTTGTCAAGTCTCTCAAATTGCTCGCATATTAGCATCACATCCTTCTCCGTTATCTTCCCCATCTCCTTTAGTTTATACACCACAAACTCTGATTTCCTGAAGAAAAAAAAATTGCAAAAAATTACCAACACTGTAAACAGATAAGAGGACTTGTGCTAAAAGGTGTATAAAGATTTTAACGAAGCAGTTTTGGCTTCATACAGCGCACAGACCATATGCAAAGCTGTTTTGATTCTACAGTCCGTGCACTGCATGAAGCCAAAACCGTTCTGTCAAACTCTTTACTCCGAAAGGCTAGTAAGGTGACAACGAAATTGGTGCTCAAAAACTGTCGGTCAGTCATTATCTTGATTTGAATTGAACCAAAAGTAAACTAATTTGGGCTTAATATTCCCAAAATGAGCAAAGCAACTCTTGGTGGACCCGAAATTGGTCCCGAAACATGATTTATCCTTCTATTTTGTCATTAAAGATAAGGATTCTATTTTTTTTTGTCCTAATCAGTGCAATCTCTATCAATTACTTTCGCCACATACTATTCAAATTGTAGAATGGACCAATACTACATAGAGCTCAAATTTGGCACTACGACAACGAAATCATTAAATATGTGGGTCATAAAGCATCCATAATTTCGCAAATCAGATTCAAGCAAAACTTTAGATAATGTTGTTATTCAGTAAACCATATAAATTAATTAAATAAAAGGCGAGACATTGAACTTACGTGACAAATCCATTATGATCTATATCAGCTTCTAAGAACTCAGAAATCGTCATGTCTCTCGACAAAACAAATTTCGCAATCTTTCGATGCCTCTTTTCGATTCTCATCTCAGCCAAGTACAGAAATGCCCTTGCAACAGTAAGAGTTGAGACCAACAACCAAATTGACGCAAATAGCCTTCCCGGCATTGTCTTGAACGCCTGGTCACCGTACCCAACTGTCGTAACCGACATAACAGATAGGTATAGTGCATCGAGACCGTTAAGGTTTTCAATGAAGCAGAGTCCAACTGCACCGATGCCTACACAGAGGACGACCACACCAAGAGCAAGACCAACCTTGAGACGGATTCGCATGCGTCCCTTTTTGACATCTACTATGTACCGGCGTGCCAGGTCGTGCGCATGAGGGTGGTTCGGTTTTGTAGCTGCTGTTAAGAGAAGAGATTCCTAGAGATCCCAGAAAGTAACATTTCAATTAAAAGAAGCACCAGTATATTAATACAACCATTGTGAAACATAATTATCCATCCACAGATTCTATACAAATGTATATTAAAAACAATAGTCACATTGAATGGTAACTGGTAAGAAATTTATATTAAAGTCCTGTAACAGTATTGTTTACCAGAGATTCAAAACATTCTGTTCTGATACAATGAAGCAGCAAATGAAATGCAAAGATTTTTAAAGTTTGCACCTTTTGGTCCTTTTCTATTACTTTAGAATCTTTCAAAACTAAAGACAACAAGTGCTTAATGTGGGTAAAGATTTTAACAGAGCAGCTTTGGCTTCATGCAGCGCACGAATGAATGTTTTAATCTATAGTATGTGCACTGCATGAAGCCAAAACTGCTCTGTTAAAATCTTTACCAGGTACATTCCTAAAATCAACATACCTGAATATCAAGAACAAAGGAGACCATGCCGGATAGCAAAATATCCACGAACCCGAATCCGATAATCACGAACAGAATTGAGAAGATCTTCGCTGCAGGCGTGGCAGGCGTGATATCGCCGTATCCAATTGTACACATGGTGACAATACAGAAATACAAAGCATCTACGATCGGATGTGTCGAATCACCCGTGGCATAGAAATTATCCGGCGCGATCGTAAAGACGATCACGCCGAAGCAGAGGTAACATGCGAGGTATATAAATGCGCTTCGTACCACCGCGGGCCCCTGAGGTGCCATGTCAGCATCTTGGGTTTTGGAATCGTGTTGCAGGAGAGAGGAATTGTTGAGAGGAGACATGGAGGGTGCGGTGCGGCATCGGTGAAGGTTGTTAAGGTGATGATTTCCTTTGGATGAGAAGAAATTGTCATCGGCAGAGGTGGAGAAGAGAGGAGAATGAGGGGTGCGGGGAGAAGGAATGGGGTGGTTAGGGTTAGGGTTTGTAGGTGTTCCGTCGTCTGTAGGGGGAGGAGAGGGACCAAAGATTAGAAGAGATTTCAACGAAGGAGAGGAAGGGTAAGGGGAAGAGGGGAGTTCAGAGTCTTCAGGGAGAGGGGTAAGAGAGGAGGAGAAGAAAGGGGTGGAGGAAGGAGAGGGAGAGGGAGGAATGGTGATGGCGTGAGAAGGGGAATAGGAAGGTGGGGAAGAGGAGAGGAGGAGAGGTTCTGTTGTGGCCGAAGCCATTTTTACTTTTTTGCTTTCTTCGTTTTGTCGTGTTGTTAGAGAACGTGAAGGAGAAGGAGAGGAATCTTTTCTTGTTTTGGATTTTGTGGGGAAAGGGGTTGGTATGTGATTTGGAAATGGTGAAAGATTGAAGAAGCTTGTGGGAGGAGATGGAGTTTGCGCCAGAGAGAGATTGGTGCGTGGACCTGGTGTACTAAGGAAATACATCTGCTGTAATTCCAAAGCCGGTTATTCGGATTTCAACCGTTGAGTTTCGTTGAGATTCGAGCATAAAAAAATTTCATTAAAATTCGCACATAGAAAAATTTCATTAAAATTCGCACATAGAAAAATTTTAACTGTTGGGTAGGAGTGCAAACGGATCGGATACGGATCCGATAGTGGTAAAATCATATTTGTATTCGTTTTTATTTTTCAAATACGGATACAGATCGGATATTAGACGGATATGGATACAGATAGGATATTAAACGGATACGGTTACGAATATCCGCCTTTATAATTGCTAGTAACATAATTTTTTTATAATATATATTCAACTATATGGTATCTATCTACTATTCAGATACGGGTAATTAAAATTTAAAACTATATCTGTATCGGTATCCCTATGGATATTCATATCTAATTTTTTTAATACGGATACAAATACGGATACAGATACGGATACGAATACAAACGGATAATATCCGACCCGTTTGCACTCCTACTGTTGGGATCGTAATAATAACATATTCATGTTATTCCTTTGTATAACAGCAAAAAAATTTCCATCACCTAAGGTAACATAATATTTCTGTTTGGATCTGGACCGTCCAATCATCATATGCACGAACATTAAAAGCGGCTTCGTACATTTTATCTCGGATCAGATTGGTTCAAATTATAATCGAACGACTGTGATCAAAACATAAATATTATGTTAACTTAGAGGATATGGATTCTTATCCAAATTACTTATTTGTTGAGTTTGAATCTGGTTTGTTCTTTATATATTAGCACAAATCTTAAAGAAATAATATATATTACATATTGATTTAAAATTATGATCAGACGGTCCGAATTGAAACTCAAACGATGCAATACCTCAGGGGAACCGGACTCCTATTTATGGTGGATTATAAACTTCTATAATGTTAAGATAGATTTGGCCAGGGGCGGACCCAGGTATATCCAGGGGGGGCAGCTGCCCCCCCTGGATTTTGAGTTTTAGTGGAGATTTATCGGTTCTGACTGACTCTGCCCCCCCTTGGAATTTTTTTTGCCCCCCTCTGGACGTTTAATTTGTAATTCGGGTTAAATTTAGGGTTAAAATTAAAATAAATTGGTTGAATTTTGATTGATAATTAGAATTATAAGTCAAAACATCAGAAATTACAAGTCAAAGCATTGGAAAATATAAGTTAAAGTATTGTTTTTTATCGAGTACCCAATTGGTTAATGGATTTAAATCCGATTAGATATTTAAACCCGATTCGATATTTTTTTTGCCCCCCCCGACGAAAATCCTAGATCCGCCCCTGGATTTGGCACTATTATTTATTTCTATGATGTACACATTAGTTGAAAATTACTGCAAGTGGTCATATAAAAATGCAATATTATATTAAATTCTTATGTCATTCGATGTGAAACTATTTACATCCAATGTTATTGTTATCCCTATTAAATGATGGACAAGGTCCAGGGATATTTGTAGGATGGGGCAAGAGGTGAACGCTTGGACGGAGTCGCCCTCGCCTAGATTAGCGAGCCATTAACCTATTAAATAATGATGCTCATTTCTGAACAAATGCACCCGGTGTACAGAAAGTTCACGAGTGACTTCGTCTGACTAGTGGGTCCTACAGTTAGCAACTTAAGAGTTCAGCCGCCTTAGATTTTTTTCCGCCGTTTCCTCGGTAATTTGTGGCTGCAGAATTATTTTTTATTTCAAATAAAATATATTTTTTACACCGCGTCATTATCCGAAATTTGTATCCATAACCCGGAACAAATTCAAAAATTCAAATATAACATCAGATTTTCAAAATCTCAGGAGTGATCACTTGCGATATTTGAAAGTTACAATATCTTACGACAATTTAGTTTTGTAATTTTTAAAGTCCAAAAAGTCGATCCAAACCTTTCGACATGTAATATGACTAAAATGTGCTTGGAGACCAAATTTTACATTTTTTTTAAATTTTTTTACTATTTATTAATTATTTTACAAAATTGTTGTTTTTTAGTGATCCATAATTATCTAAAAACAGCAGTTTTGTAAAATACTTAATAAATAATAAAAAAATTCAAAAAAAAAATGTAAAATTTGATCTTCAAGCACATTTTAATACATATTACATGTTGAATGGTTTGGATCGACTGTTTAGACTTTCATAATTGTAAAACTAAATTGTTGTAAAATGTTGTAACTTTCAAATGTTATAAGTGGATCTCTCCTTTTTATAATAAGCAACATGTGACTATTAAAATATGTCATACTATATATATTTAGTCATTCAAAAGAAAATATTACTAATATTTCTTGTTATAAACTTGCAACTTTTATGGATTGCATTATTTGCATATTTATTTATTTGAAATATTTTTAAGTTCTCGTTTCATGTAAAATTATCTTTTTTAAATAATCAAATTGGCAATCTTAGAGAATATTATCAGTGAAATTAATAAGAAATTAAAAACAGCTATCAAACATTAAATAAAAATTAAGTTAATTTTAATTTATTTTAGTGGAAGACATAATGAGTGTTAATAGAAAAAGTTAGAAAGTGACATCTTTAAAAAAATATTTCTAAATTAAAAATTACGCCACATCACAAAAATTAGAATAGAAAGTTTCACACATACATAATCCAATGCATATCCTCTTACAAAACTTACAACTAGTAAAATATTCATTAATCATATAACTATGTCCACGGTGGTCCCTAGAGAAAACAAATATATTAGACAAATGTTTAAAATTCTTTGTAGAAGTGAGGAATAATTTATAATTATTTTAATATTTCAATATTATGTTGAGGAGGGGTCAAATTACACCTTCCTTTTTGACACATCTTGGCACTGTTTTTTTATAGGTCAATTTTGCAATTTTCAAAGTACAAATAGTCGATCCAAACTGTTCAATATGATGGATATATTAAAATGTTCTTGGAGATCAAATTTTACATTTTTTTGAATTTTTTTACTATTTATTAAAATGGTTACAAAATCGCTATTTTTCAATGGTCTGAAAACAACGATTTTATAACCATCTTAATAAATTGTAACAAAATTAAAAAAAATGTAAAATTTGATCTTCAAGAACATTTTAATATATCCATCATGTTGAAAGGTTTGGATCGACTATTTGGACTTTGAAAACTGTAGGTGTCAAAATGTGTCAAAAAAAAGAGTAATCCGATCCCTCCTCTATTATGTTTTAACTAAAAAGTCTTGACACAAAAATATTTCGAAATACTAGGAATAAAATTTACATCTACACTATGATTTAGAAGCTTTTCTTAGATAGGTTAACTAAAAATTCTAGATCATTCAAAAGTGTAGTGATTTTCTACATATTGAGAAAATAATAAAATATTTTAAATCATGATGAATAGTTCAAATTGATTATTTGAACTCTAAAAATAAAAATATTGATCCACAAAAGTGTTGTAAATAACATTATGCGTTCGTAGGACGGATAGGGTACTGCAAACGATTAATTGGAAATAATAGAAAATAATCAGTCATAATCAAAATTAATCGGCTGATTAGTTGGAAAAATCCGTAACAGTTTGGTCACCACCAATGAGTAATCAGCCGATTAATTAATCTAAACGGACGTTTTTTACAACACTGACCCACAAAACGTACCAATCTATGCGGATTTTTTCGACTAATCAGCCAATTAATCAGTCTAATTGTAAACAAACATTTTTTAAAACACTGATCCACAGTACGTACCAATCTATGTCATGCATAGTTCCATAGCCTCACTCAACTTGCATTGATATCTGACTTGGACAAATGTTTGGTGCATGGCGTATAAATGATGCACAATGTCCAGGGATATTATGTATATTGGGGCCGGAGGTGGAAGTTTGGACTGAGTCGCCTTCACCTAGATTAGCCAACCAATTTAATAATGATGCAAAATTCTTAGCAAATGCACCCGGTATACAAAAAGTTCACCAGTAACTTCCACTGACTGGAGGACCCATAGCAGATTTCAATTCAGCGGCGTTAGAATATTTTTCCCGCCGTTTTCTTGGAAACTTGTAGCGGTGTATGTTGAAATTATTAGTCAAACTAAATTCCAATCCAAAGGATTCAGAAAAAGGGTTTTCTTATGTTTTATGAGAATTTTTTATTTCATAGTATAACGCCTTCATCAGAAAATTTATGATTAATTTTTTTACATAAATATTTGAGGAAAAAAAACACTTTTTCAGAAAATGTTTATTTGTTTGCAGAAAATTAATATTTTATTTTCTTTACATAGATTTTTTTTTATTTAAGAAGAATATTTATTTACAGAAAATCGATATTTATATCAAAATAAAATGTTATTTTATTATTAAATATATCATTTTTCCTTAACATAAAATGTTATCAAAATAAAATGTTATTATATATCGCTGATAAAATAAAATGTTATTTCATAGGTCGTTCCTTCATATATCAAGAATTAAAAATGGAACCATCATTTTCTCCAGTTGCATCACCTTGACAAGCCTTGGAAGTTGGATCTCGTCAAGGCGAAATTATTAATGGAAGTTTCCAGTTTTAGATGAAATGGAGGGAGTCAAGGAAATTAATTTGATGGAATAGTCTCAAATTTAATTAGAGGGGTTTCAAATGTCTCCATTTTGTGTGCCTCCATCATGCTTTCATTTTTAAAAACTTTAATAATTTAAAATTTAAAATTTAAAAGTCAAAATAAAACCGTTAGATATGATCTACATAATTTTATCTATGCGTATAAAAAATTATGATATTTCAACTTTGTTTTGGTTGTCATCAAGAGCTTGTAAAAACGTACTAGTGTGGATAATTTTTAGACGTTGATTTTTTAACTTATTGATTCACATAAAAACAAAATCAAAATGTGATAATTTTTTATGAGTACATAGAGAAAATAATATAGATCACATCTAATGGTTTTATTTTGACGTTTATGATTTAAATTTTGATTTATTAACGTTTTAAAAATGGAGACATGGTGGAGACACAAAAAATAAAGGCATTTAAATCCTCTTCATTTAATTATTCAAGATTATTAAATTTTTTTGGCGTTTACGTCATAAATTTCAGTTGATTGGTTGGTACATTTTTCTCCATGGATGATAAGTAAAAATATTAAGTATATTTCTACTTATATTATAAAAATTATATATTTCTTAAAATTATATTTGTATTGAGATCTAATTTCACGAAATTTGTAACTTGAATTTGGTTAGAATTATAAGCTTGTTATTGGTATCTGTCATGTTTTCATCTCACAATCTATTAACAACATGCTTTAAATAATAGTATCTTTGTACAATATCTCTTTTTAGAGGATCTATTTGTTATAAATAAATATATATCAGACATCAGAGAAAATCAATTATCTAAAAGGTAAGATGATATAGTGTGTAAGAATTCACATTAATTTACTAAACGAAAAAATAAATATAAAAATTACAAATTATTCTAATTCCAATTCCTATTAATGAAGCTTATTGTGAGTTTGTGCATCTTGATTAACATTTTGAATTCCAATTATTTTGTAAACAATTATTTATTTTTTGAATAAAAATAAAAGTCATGCTCATATTTGACTGATGTAATGAGTTACAATAATGAGTTACAAAAAGTATGTAAATAATAAAAAGAATATAACAGTTTGCTCGCACTATAAGAAATACAACATTTAAAGGACATTTAAAAATACCACTGAATACTCTAAAAAACGTCTTTATTTGGGTATTTCACTACAAGAACTACAGACTTTCTCGGCGCTTAAAAACACCACTAAAAGCTATAATAAATGCCACGAATGACTTTTCTCGGTGTTTTCTGAATGCTTTAGATAGGAGTGTCGGCAAAGGTCTTTTTAAATTCATCTAACTAGACACGAATAATTTACATCCCAACTCAAATCGAATTATCAGTACAAATTATTACTTTTGTACATTCAAATTACCAACGCAAATAATCTAATTACTCGGATTGGATTGTAAATTCTTATACACTATAATCTTACCTTTTAGATAATTGATTTTCTCTGATGTCTAATATATAAATATTACAAATAATAAATATACAATTACTTTTAAATTAATTTCGAACATAATTTATTTTGAACTCAGGGAGATCATTTTTATATTTATAGTAGGTGAGCTAGTTATTTAGAAGTCATGAAAAGTATGTCAAGAAATAAAAGGTGCGTGAAGAAAGACAACTAATGAGTTATTTTGTATCACTGAGTTTTGGCACTGTAATGAAAGATACTAATGGGGAATTCATTTGAAATAGAACAAACACTACAGCAAAACAAGATATCAGCGACCGGTATCAGCGACCGCCGCAGTCGCCGGTCGCAGATGATTCCAAAATTAAAAAAAAAAAAAAAAATAAAAAGTTCCAGCGACGACACCTTCAGCGACCGGCGCCAACACCTTTCTGCGACCGGTTTGGCCCGGTCGCTGAAGAGTACCCCTGAAAAAAACCGCGACAAATTCCTTTTCTCTCTGACTTGGCGCCGTTTAGGTTAGATAAAAAAAAACGACGGAAGCTGCCGCCGGTGGTCGACAAAAACCGACGCCGCCTTGCCCGATCTTTCGCCCGACCCCGCCTCTTTCTCTATCTCTCTCTCACTCAATCTGTTGCCCGACCCGGCTCGAGAGGAGAGAGCCTCCCGCTCGCTGCCTCGCATGCCTTGCCGCCTTTCTGCTTCGCCTCAGCTGCGCCTTTGATCTAGGGCTTCGCCTAAGCCTCCCTGGTTAGCGTCTCTCTCTCTCTCTCGTTATTTTGCAATAAGATTAATTTTCTCTGCATTTCTAACCTTGTCCGAAAATGAAATATTTGTTAGATTTAACGCTTCAATTTTTTAGATTTGTTATGTTGCTCCTAATGATGCTCAGACTCTAATTTTTCTGATTTTCTGTGATTTCGTTTTTTTTTTTCAACTGAATCGTGCTAACTCCAGAATTGAGTTAGAGGGTCATAAAATTAAGCCATTCGAACTCTTTGATTTCGTTCATTTTTTATATATATAGCGATTGCTTTAGAGGGTCATAAAATTGAATTAGAGGCCATTTATAGCCATTAAATAGAATTAAGCCTGTAAATGGCCGATTGCTCCCTGTTAGTTTCTTTATAAAAATTATGCGGATATTATATTGAACTAGGATTCTAGGAATGATATGTCCCTTTTTTGTAACAAGTTTTCTCTAAGTAATCCAATAGAAATGTAATTGAAATTGAAAGGTAGGTTATCTTTCTTTTTCTTTTTTCTTTTGAAAATATGAGTTTTGCTTATCATAAAAAGCTGTGCTGTAGAAATTATAGATGTAGAAGATCTCAAAAGCCAAAACTCAACCACCTTCATGGAATATTAGATGCCGACTCAAATAGGCTCACAGTGGACTGTTAGTTGTTTATTTCTGAATTTTAGAAAGAAAAAAAATTTAGTCCATGATTTTCTTGGCTATTGCCTGCCTCGGAAGAGCAAGTTTATTGACATGTAATTATAGCTATAGCTAATATATATATGACATGTTTCTTTCGATAAATAGCAGACATTTTTACTCAGGTCGAAAATTATAGTTTACCAGTTCAGTAATATTTGGTGCAGATATCAATAGAATAGATGCATGCATGCATAATCCATTGAGTGATGAAAGGGATATATAGTGCAAATTCTGAACGCTAAATAGTAAACAGTAGCAAGAAAAGGCAAGCAAGAGTTGGTGAGTTAGTAGCTACAAGTCAATTGCTGTCATTGTAGTTTATTCATTGCTACAAGTCAATTGCTGTTATTGTAGTTACAAGTCAATTGCTGTTAGTGTGTGGTTGAAATCTTAAATTTCTATTTTTTCTTTCAATCAAATAAAGCAGCTTTGTAGTTACAGGAGAAGGAACACGGGCGCGAACTCAGATGGTCCGATGAGCTGTTCAAGCCGACCCATACGAGCAAGAAGATAGGTCAATTTATTTCCGCCAAGGCTGAAAGGGCACAGGTAATAGAACATAAGAATCGTTTTATAAAATTCATTATTTGTTGTACAGAACATTATTGTTATATTTTACAAAATTTGCAGGAAAATTATGAGAGAGCTATGGTTCAGAAGTATGGAGAGGACAGAAACATATGGCCTCCTTATGACGACGCTGTCTGGTACTCTGCGGCAGTTGATGATCAAAATGCTCACGGCGATAACTATGGCCTCGGTGCTCTAGGTAAAATAAATTTCTCCTTGAAATTTTAAATTTATTTTTAAATATGTAGATAATACTAATGTCTTATTTTTAATGTTTCAGGAAAGACGAGGGCCATGGTTCGTGATGGTGGGTCCAGCAGTGCTCCGTCACGTTCTTCACAGTCATATTCTTCTGTGCCTCCACGCCTCAGACAAGAGGATATCGATGCGATATCTTCTCAGGTATTGTCATCTATATCATGCCCAAGATCAGTGGGCAGATCACCGAGCAGATCACCTTAGCTATCAGAGCTGCTCAGGTACGAAATTCGATATGTTCTAATTGTGAACCCTAAACCCTAAATTCTAATTATCTGAACAACTGATACATTTATTTTCTTATAACCTCACAGGGAGGTTCGAGCTCGCACCATGCCTCTATGCCCGATGATGGCGATGATGGGAATGATTTAGATGATGGGAATGATGGGGATGATGAGGAGGAGCATTGGTCGGATATCGGCGGAGATGGTACTGCTTAGATGTTTATATGATATTGTTATTGTTTATGTTTAGATATTTTCTCGTGATGATATATTGTTATTGTTTATGTTTAGATATTTTCTCGTGATGATATATTGTTTATGTTGTATGTATCGATTGATGTTTGTATTTATGTTGTATGCTGGTATGTGTGGTACCAATTATATATTAAATGGGGGAAAAGTAAATTACGAAAAGAACCTATAAACTTGACAGACGAGTATCAGCGACCGGTATTTTTGGTCTCTGATGCCTTAACATGACGTCAGCAAAATCCAACAGCGACAAAAAAATTGGTCACTGAAACGTCATCAGTGACCGGTTTTGAGTATCAGCGACCGGTCATCTTGGTCTCTGATGCCTTCATGACGTCAGCAAAAACCATCAGCGACCGGGCTGACGTCATTCAGCGACCGGGGACGTCATCAGGTGATCATCAACGTCCATGCCTTCAGCGACTGGTGTATCAGCGACCGGTGGGTATTATCAGCGACCGGTTCCCTGGTCGCTGATGCTCCGTTCTGCTGTAGTGAAAAAGTAATTAATGGGGAATTCATTTGAAATATACTATTATTTTTTAATTAATTTTCTATCAGATAATTAATTTTCTCTTATGCCTAATATTTAAATATTATAAACAACAAATAGAATTTCTCTTAAACTCATGGGAATTCATTTTTTCTCACAATATATTTATATTATTTAGAAAGCACAAAAAGTAGGAAATTAAAAATGCATGAATAAGACAACGATTAAATTGCTCTAGAGGAATTAAATCGCCATCTCAGTTTGCATCTCAATTAATTTCTCAATAAAAGTAATTTGGATAAGTCATTCAATTTCTTCTTTTCTTGATTACATTATGCCACGGAACATGAACATTTAGGCTGTGTTCTAAAACTTGATGCGTAGAAGAAGGGGTGGAAGGTGATCACAGAGGCAGCATTTTACATGAATGCAAGTATCATTTAATACTAGAAAATTTAGTTAGAGGAGGCTGAAACTTAAAATGCACAAATATTAATATATAGTTAGTGGAATTTGAACCCAAGACCTCCCAAGAACAAAATAGAGTCTTAACTAGTAGACTACAAGTACACATTTAACATTTTATGAGGAGGGCTAAATTATATAAAAACTTTAAAGAAATAAAAAATCAATTAAATTTCAACATACGTGATTAAAAATTTCAAAATTATAGAGTGGCTTAGCACCCCTGGGCATAGTGTAGATCTGCCCCTACATTTAATTATTAAAAATAATGTAAATTCATTAATTGGTGCCAGTATTTCTCCCTCAATTTCATGGAATGAGAGTAGGTCCGATGCCCATCGGACCTACCTTGGTTCGATGGGTGTGATGACCATCCGATCTGCATCAAGATTCGTGTGATCTGCATAAAAATCCGTGCAAGAATGTATCAATTTCCGTGCGCATAGATCTTGATGCTAATTGTATAGTGATAGAGCTAATTGAACCTAACTCTAGGTCCGATGCCCATCGGACCTACTCCTATCTCCAATTTCATATACATGACATCTAATTAGGTGAAGAGCACATGATCAGCCTCATGCTCATTAATTTGACATGCATGGCATTAATTATAATTATAATCATACAAATATGTACTTTTACTTCTTCCACAACCAAAAGTGTTTAAATAGCTCACCTAAACATAAATCAAGCTATTATGACAAACAATCAAACTTGAGCTATTAATTTTAAACAAAAGAGCAAACAAAATAAGATGATGGAGAAAGTTGACATAAATAAGACTCTCAACGTAGATGATTTCAAATTAACAATGGAACTTTTGGATCTTTCTAAATAATTTCAGCAAACAACGTCCATAGATTTACTAATGAGTTTGAACAACTCAACGTTGGGTCATCAAGGTCCAAAAAAGTTTTAACATGGTCCAGAAATAAAAAAATGGTGAAAGAAATAAATGAAAACAACTCAACGTTGCAAGCTACATGGAGAGTAGGTTTAGAACTTTAGATATAGCTGGTATTTATAAGAATGGGAGAGCTGTATCCAAACCGAATGGCTCTTAAAAACAAGCTACAGGGAGAGTTTTATTGCACTGAGAGGAGGTAGGTAGGTAGCTTGTATTTGTCTTTTAGTTTTGCATCTGGTAAACAAGATAAAGAGTTCTATTGCAGGTAGGTGCGTTTCGTTGAAAGTTCAACTTCATAGAGAGAAGGTAGCATGTATTTTTTTAATACTGCACTGCCGAATGAAATGATTATGATTTGTGCATAGTGGGTAAGCAATCTTGGTCAGACCCGATAACAAGTGTAACCCTCAGAGTGGGAACATGTGAGGACCTATGGACTGTGCTGGTAGGGGTGTTGAAACTGTTCGGTTTGTTTGGTTTTCAACCGAATCGAAAAATTTCGGTTTAAATGGTTCGGTTTTTCGATTTAAATGGATTGGTTCAGTTGAATTTTTGAATTATTTCGGTTTAAATGGATTGGTTAGGTTTAGACTTTTCAAAACTGACTAAACCGAACTGACCGAATTATATTAGTTCAAGTATAATTTATATTTTGTTTGGTCTAATCATTGCTTCCTTATTTTTATTTTAGTTTAAATATTTCAGAACATCTACATATTTTGTATGAAATTGAACAACTTGTGTATGAACATGTGTAATTTTCGTTAATAATGACAGCAATAGGTTTACTTCGGTTTGAACTGAACAAACTGAAATTTATTTCGGTTTTGTTCGGTTTGGTTTTATTTGTGAAAATCGAAAAAAATTTTTTTTTAATTTAGTTATTTTAGTTCGGTTTCAACCGAACCGACCATTTAAACACCCATATGTGCTGCTGCCCTCCTCTTTGCTTTAAAGTTTAAACCATGCTGAAAGGAATATGACCTGTGCAGAAACTGACAAGTGACAAGAGACACCTGATCTTTATTTATTAATTTTTTTTTGAGTAAAAAAAAGACCGTGAGTAGGGCTGAAAACGAATTCGGATTTTCCATTACGAATCCGCTCTGTATCCGACTCAGATCCAAATTCAGATAAACAGATTCGGATCATATTCAAATTCGGATGCGGATATTTATTTAATATAGAGAAAAGAACCGGAATCAGATACGGATAATTTTCCTCCAGCCCATATCCGAATCTATTGGGAACCAAATCCGCTCAAGCAAAAAACCTAGAAAGGTTTGAAATGCTACAGAGCTGCGCCTAGTATTTTATAGTTGAAGACTCGGAAAATGTAGCAAAGAAATGTGGAACTAAAATCTTGTTTGGATGGAGAGTAGAAGGGATGGAATGGAAAGAAAAGAATTTTTTTCTTGAATCGTGTTTGGTTGATAAAATTATATCGGAGATGAAGAGTATAGGAGAAAATGTTTAACCTTACATACTTGTAATTAATAGCATGGGTGGAACTAGAAAATAGAGATTGGGAGGCTGAAGAATCAAATATAGTGTAATTTTATTTTATAGAAGGGGCTAAAAGATATTAATGCATATAAAAATTACAAAATTTAATAGATCAAATTACAAATTTTCAAATTATAGGGGGTGCTTAGCACCCTTTCCCCACCACTATGTTCCGCCATTGATTAATAGAATCGATTTCCCTCCTAATTTGAGGTGTAACGGACGGAAAAAAAAATTGATGCAAATATTTTCAAAAAAATGACACAAATGCCCAACATTATATCTTACCTATATAATTCTTATCAAAGTTTATTTATCACAAACCTACTGCAACTACCGAATTTCTCATTAACTTTCTAAAAAAAATTAATTAACCAAACACGAAATAAGACGGGAAAGAAAATTAAATTTATTTTCTCTTGTTAATCATCAAAACACAAAAAGTTAAATACGTTAATCTTCTTTCTATTCCATTCTTCACCTCCCCTCCCTTCCTCTAATCTCCATCCAAACAAGATGTAAATGTGGGCTTTTCTCAATTCTGAAGCGAACCTGTCACGCATGGCGCATATACAGGTATGATAGTTAATGGATTGGGTTATTCCAGGCCCAAAGCATCGATCTTAAAATGGGCCTTGCTTTATTAGCTTTAAGCTTGCTTTCTCGTTTGCCATTTTGCAGTGCAAACTTTACATTAAATGAAAAATAATTTAAACTAGATTGAAATAAAGAACAACAAAATTCTACATCTTTTGATTTTTGTATCCTAAAGTTCATATAATTCAATTATCCGATAATTATTCGTTTTGTATCCGTATTCGAATCCGTTTGTGTAGATTATCCGCTTCGTATCCGTATCTGTTTAAGATGGATTTAATTTTGAATTTTGATATCGGTTTATTATCTGTATCAGTATTCGTATTCAATCATTGAAAGATAGATACTAATATGATATCAGCATTATCCGCTCCGAATCCACTCTGTTTACATCCCTAACCGTGAGGCTTTCATTAACTAAACTTTTGAAAGTCTTACGTAGCATTGCAAATGAAAATAATTAAACACCTAACTTTTGAAAGTCTTACGTAGCAGAGTCGTGACGATAGAGTACTTAAACCTTAATTCGGGCCCACCTAAAAAAATGTCAAGATTTTTATATGGCTACTTGTCATTTCTTATCAATCTAGCTAGATTAACCTGACTTGATTGAATGTCAAACATTTGCAAATTAAATACAATATATGCACAAATTATGCTTTTGAATATATTCAAAGCAAGTATATATTGACCTCAAATTATCTAGCAAAGATAACAATTGCTTAACAATTACTATACAAATACATATCCTAAAAAAAAAGAAAAAATTCACACGAGTTATTAGGTACAATTTTCGACACCAGATCAATGCTACATGTATATAAATTTAAAGCTGTATTCAATTACGGTAATTGTTCCACACTACAATTCGGAGGTTATATTAATTTGCCTAGTAAAGTAATTGAAATTTCAAATTTAATATAATGAATATAAATTGTATCTATATCAAATATATTTAAAATTTTTATTATAACCAATTATTAAAAATGAGACTAAATAGGTGAGAGGATGGTGGCATGTGTAAATCAGTATATACTATATACACTTCTAATTGAACAACAACGAGAAGAAATCCACATCCATTCTTAACGTAGGTTTCATGTGGAGTCGGATGATGGTGGCATGTGTAAATCATTATATACACTACTAACTGAATAACAATGAGAATAAATCCACATCCATTCTTAATCTGTTAATCAAAACGAGAATGCATATTAATTTTTACAATACACTAAAATAATTTTAAAATTATATTTTTCACAATATACTAAATAATATATACATGTTATACTGAATAATACCATTTATCAGCCAGATTGTGTTGTTTGCCAACCGAACCAAAGTGAGTGACAAAGCCGTATAATTATTGTTGTTATATATTCTTATATGATGTAATATGTAATCTAAATCGACAAATATTTTTAAAAATATTACTTAATTTTAAAACTTTTTGTTGTTTTGACTTGCTCCAATATCATAGTTATAAAATTGCAATTTTTTCTTAATATAATATCAATAATAACATTTAGTTTCAAATTCTATATAAACTTGACTATCATGAGCATTGAAAAATTCTCAAGGAATGTTTATTTGCGTTAGGGTGGCATTGCTTTATTTATTAGAAAGCTTAACCTAACAAAGAAATCACGCATTTGTTTTCCATGCCTCATAAATTTTGCATGCATGTCATGATAAATTTTGTGCATGATTGATCCAGTTCAGATTGATCAACTTCATCAATTTTACATGTCATCATTAATTAAATTCTAGGGGTGCATCATTTCGTGTTACCTGCAAATAACTAATTAAATTCTAGGGGTGCATCATTAAATAATATTTTTTTGAATTTTGATATCCGTATTTGTATTCAATCATTGAAAGACAGATACTATTATGGTATCAATATTATCCGCTCTGAATCCACTCCGTTTACATCCCTAACCGTGAGGCTTTTCATTAACTAAACTTTTGAAAGTCTTACGTAGCATTGCAAATGAAAATAATTAAACACCTAACTTTTGAAAGTCTTACGTAGCAGAGTCGATCGTGACGATAAGATCATTGAAACCTTAATTCGGGCCCACCTAAAAAAATGTCAAGATTTTTATATGGCTACTTGTCATTTCCGGTCAATCTAGATTAACCTGATTTGATTGAATGTCAAGCATTTGCAAAATACAATATATGCACAAATTATGCTTTTGAATATATTCAAAGCAAGTATATATTGACCTCAAATTTTCTAGCAAAGATAACAATTGCTTAACAATTACTATACAAATACATATCCTAAAAAAAAAGAAAAAATTCACACGAGTTATTAGGTACAATTTTCGACACCAGATCAATGCTACATGTATATAAATTTAAACCTGTATTCAATTACGGTAATTGTTTCCACACTACAAATCGGAGGTTATATTAATTTGCATTATAAAGTAATTTAAGTTTCAAATTTAATATAATGTATCTAAATTGTATCTATATCATATATATTAATTTTTTTTATTATAACCAATTATTAAAAATGAGACTAAATAGGTGAGAGGATGGTGGCATGTGTAAATCAGTATATACTATATACACTACTAACTGAACAACAACGAGAAAAAATCCACATCCATTCTTAAACTAGGTTTCATGTGGAGTCGGATGATGGTGGCATTTGTAAATCATTATATCCACATCCATTCTTAATCTGTTCATCAAAATGAGAATGAATATTAATTTCTACAATACACTAAAAGAATAATTAAAAATAATTTTAAAATTATATTTTTCACAATATACTAACCAATATAAACATGTTATACTGAATAATACCATTCATCAGCCATATTGTGTTGTTTGCCAACCGAACCAAAGTGAGTGACAAAGCCGTATAATTATTGTTGTTATTCTTATCTGATGTAATATGTAATCTAAATCGACAAATATTTTTAAAAATATTATTTAATTTAAAGACTTTTTTGTTGTTTTTGACTTGCTCCAATATCATAGTTATAAAATTGCAATTTTTTCTTAATATAATATCAATAATAACATTTAGCTTCAAATTCTATATAAACTTGACTATCATGAGCATTAAAAAATTCTCAAGGAATGTTTATTTGCGTTAGGGTGGCATTGCTTTATTTAATAGCTAGAAAGCTTAACCTAACAAAGAAATCACGCATTTGTTTTCCATGCCTCATAAATTTTGCATGCATGTCATGATAAATTTTGTGATTGATCCAGTTGAGATTGATCAACTTCATCAATTTTACATGTCATCATTAATTAAATTCTAGGGGTGCATCATTTCGTGTTACCTGCAAATAACTAATTGAGATCTACAAAAATAGACCCCTATCCGCGATAGTAAAAAGTGAATATTACCGACAAGAGTATCCGCGAAGATACCGTCAATAAAAAAACACTTTTACCCTCGCGGACATGACAAGTCTGTGTTGTACTTCTGGATATAAGCACTGCATCGTGAGTCCGGATTTTATAAAAATATTTGTAATCTTATGTTTTCAAGCCGTTAATGAGTCATAATATTTTTATGACATATTGGATACTTTAGTATAAAAAACATTCTCATTTCCGAAAATACAAATTAATTTACTTCTTACTATATTTGAATGCATTGTTGTTTGCTTATGTTTTTAAATTCGGAAATTATGCTATATTTTAATGATCTTGTTTTCTTCAAATATTTTTTTAAATTTTACATGTAAAAAAGAGGCCCGCTCACCAGTAGAAATTCCCAAACAACAAATTATGGATAATTCAACGGATTTGCTCTGAATTAACGATGTATTATCCATCGGTAAAGTTACTTCTGGAAATTGGTTGAAAACCATATTTTTTTGTTAACATAATTTTTTTTATAGGTTATTAATAATTTTTTTGGGATTGTGTACCTAAATTGTAATCAAAGGTAAATCTCAATCAAATATCCATGTCGTACTATAAGTTGTCAACTTGTACACATCTTATGTGTCATGATATCTCTTCCCCGGACTATTACTTTCCATATATGCTGTACAAACATATCCAATAGAGATTAATTGCCTACGGGGTTCTCTTAAAAAAAAGATTAATTAAAAGAAAATTTGTAAATCTCAATTACTAATTACTAATTAAACATAAAGAGCAGTCGATCTAATACTGTTCAATATGATCTTCATATGGACATATAATTGCTAACTCAATTTTATATTTTTAAGAATTTTTACTATCTTTTTAGATTGGTCAAAATAACTTAATTTGAACATATTTGATCTGTCTTTTCTTTTGATTAATTTTATTGTTGTTATAATAATAATGAGTCCATTTAAGTAAACATGATTCCATTATCTAATTTAGATACATAAATGCATATAAATTCTAAGAAAGAAGGATAATCTTTATAACAATAACAAGAAACATAATAAGACAACATAAGATATCATAATATCACATTAAAATAATAAAACTTATTTTGATGATTTTTTTCTCTTGTTTTTCCGATGAGCAACGTAACAACAACAAAAAAACTAGTATAACCAGTAAAAAAAAGCTCATAAATATGTCAATAAAAAGAGTTTTATATTTTTACGGAAATATGTTGATCACGTGTGCACGGACACAATACTAGTTAAAGTATAAGGAGTTAGTTGGATAATTTAAAGTTTGAAACGACGTAGCAATAAGCGAGTCTCAATGGAACTCGTGATTTGATTGACATTCCATCAAATCATGTTAATCTAATCATCTAGATTGATTAGACTGGCAAAAATGAAGTGTTATTTTTGAGAGATTGAACTAAGGAAGAAAAAGCTTGGATCTTTTTTGTATATTATTCTACAGTTCTAAATTTTACAGTGAAGATTTGTATCTATTTATTACAACTCTTCAACGGTTAGAAATATTGTACCGTTGGTACCTATTCTAATTCCTATTTGGTACAGCTGTACCTATTTACACTTTTGCACATATACCCTTGATCTATGATAAAATTATTTTCCTAGGATTTTTCTTCAACACCCCCCCTCAAGCTAGGATTGTAGATATCGAGTAATCCTAGCTTGCTTGTGATTTCTTCAAATGGTTTAGAGTCTAGTCCTTTTGTAAAGATGTCCGCTAATTGATCCTTACTTCGAACGAATGGTGTTTCTATTTCCTTGGCTTGGACCTTCTCTCTAATAAAATGACAATCAACTTCTATGTGTTTGGTCCGTTCGTGAAATACGGGATTTGATGCAATGTGACGTGCCGAATTGTTGTCACAATACATCTTCATAGGTAGATGAAGATTTAATCCCATATCTTTAAGCAATTGTTTGAGCCATATTAGTTCGCTTGCGGTTGATGCCATGGCCCGGTATTCCGCTTCCGCGCTTGATCGTGCCACGACATTTTGCTTCTTGCTTTTCCATGCGACTAAATTCCCGCCTACAAATGTGCAAAAACCGGTGGTCGATTTTCTATCAAAGCTACCGGCCCAATCTGCATCGGAATAGCCACAAATTGCGTTAGAATTATTATTTTTCATCCATACGCCCTTTCCGGGATTTCCTTTTAAATATCTCAAAATTCGGTTTATGGCCTCTAAATGTGGTGTTCTTGGTGAATGCATAAATTTACTAATTTGGCTTACGGAAAATGAAATATCCGGACGAGTTACCGTAAGATAAATTAATTTCCCTACGAGTCTTTGAAATTGGTTTATGTTTTCTAAGGGTTCACCATCCTCGGTATTTAATTTATATTTATTATCTATAGGTGTAGAGGCCGGTTTACAACCTAATTTACCGGTTTCTTTTAATAAATCTAAGGTATATTTTCTTTGTGAAATTAGTAGACCTTTGTTTGAGAATGCTACTTCTATTCCTAGAAAATATTTTAAATACCCTAAATCTTTAATATCAAATTTTTCTTTTAATTGGAATTTGATTTTTTTAATTGCTTCTAAATTGTTTCCGGTAATTATTAAATCATCTACATATACTAACACAAGGGTTGTATTTTCTCCCTCATTTTTGGTAAACAATGAGTGATCAGCATTACTAATTTTAAAATTGCAAGAAACTAAATATTGAGATAACTTGCCATACCATGCCCTTGGAGATTGCTTAAGTCCATAAATTGATTTATTTAACCTACAAACAAGGTTAGCACCTTTTTCTTTTACATGACCCGGTGGGAGGGTCATATAAACTTCTTCCTCAAGTGTTCCTTGAAGGAATGCATTTTTAACATCCATTTGATATAAATTCCACCCATTATTTACGGCAATAGAGAATAAAACCCTAACCGTATTCATTTTTGCAACCGGTGCAAATGTTTCATTGTAATCTATACCATAGGTCTGTGTAAATCCTTTGGCCACTAACCTTGCCTTATACCTTTCTATGGTACCATCATAATTATATTTAATTTTGTAAACCCATTTACACCCAACGGGTTTTTTATTTTTTGGTAATTGAACAATTACCCATGTTTTATTTTTTTCTAGAGCTTTAGCTCTTCTTTCATGGCTTTATTCCAATTTGGTTTTTTGATGGCCTCTAGGTAAGTGTTTGGTTCTATTTCTTTTTCTATGGAGGTAAGAAAGGCTTGGTATGAAGGTGAAATTTTTTCATATGAAACGAACTTTTGTATAGGGTATTGGACGGTATAAGTCACATAATCTCTAAGTCTAATCGAAGGTTGTGATACTCTAGATGTTCGTCTAAGCCCCGGATTATTTACTACTTCGATCTCATTTATGTTATTACTATTATCATCTATTTGTTCTTCAACATCACTTGTATAATCTTCTTCTACATTATTGTTAACAATGTAGGGTGTTACTATTTTAATTGTTTCATTTTGAATTTGACTAGGCATTTGAATTTTTTTGAAATACGGCTCATTTTCAAAAAATATAACATTTCTAGAAATAAATAATTTTTTATTAATAGGATCATAACATTTGTATCCCTTTTTCAATGATGAATACCCTAAGAAAATTGTTTTAATTGAAACAACATCTAGCTTGTCTTTTCTTTTAATATGCACGAAGCTTGTGCATCCGAATGTTCTTAGATGAGTAAATGTGATTTTTTGTTGATAAAGGATTTCTAGTGGGATTTTGTTTTCTAACTTCGAACTTGGTAATCTATTAATTAGATGCGTAGCGCAAAGTATAGCATCCGACCAATATATTTTAGGAACATTGCTTTGAAACATCAATGTTCTTGTCATTTCTAACAAATGTCTATTTTTTCTTTCCGACACTCCGTTTTGCTCGGGTGTGTTAATACAGGTAGTTTGATGTATAATTCTTTTTTCCTTAAAAAATGTTGAAAAGTTCTTGTTTATAAATTCTGTTTCATTGTCCGACCTAAATATTTTTAATTTTGCATTAAATTGATTTTCTATGAGACAAAAAAATTCTTTGAAGATACTAAAGACTTCACTTTTTGATTTGAGTAAATATAACCAAGTAGTTCTTGAAAAATCATCAATAAATATAACAAAATACTTACATCCATTATATGATTCAATTGGGGCCGACCCCCATACATCCGAATGTATTAAGTCAAACACAGCTTCACTTTTGCTATTGGAATGAGAGAAAGGAAGCTTTGTTTGCTTTGCTAGTTTACAAACTTCACAATTATCATAATCTAAATTTTTACACTCCAAAATATAATTTAAAATCTTGTTGGAAGGATGCCCAAATCTTCTATGCCAAAGGCCGATATCGACGGATTTAGCGGAAGCACAAAAATAATTTTTAGAGTTCAAAAAATAGTGTCCATTTTCGTGAAATCCTTCACCAATCTTCGTCCCGGTTTCCCGGTCCTGGAATATAACATTTTTACGAGAAAATATTACATCACAATTTAATTCTTGTGTTAATTTTTGAACCGAAAGTAAGTTTATAGGGAAGGTATCTAGATATAGCACATTAAGTATTTTTTTATTAAAACATATTGTTTCACCTATACCATTTATTTTTGCCTTCATACCGTTAGCTACCATGACAAATTGGTTATTTTTGGTCATGTCTAATTTTGTTAGAAGTGTTTGGTTGCCAAACATATGGTCTGTAGCACCACTATCTATGATTATTGTATCTAATAAATTTAAATTTTTTGAGTGTGCAGAAATACCAGAAAACGAATTGTTTTGTTGAGCCAGCAATACAGACATCTGCTGAACCAAGGTCTGAAATTGATTAGCTACCGCTGTTGACTCGTTTCCTGACCCGCCAGCAAAGTAGCCAGCTCCAGACCCGTTAGTATCATTAAATCCACTATATTTGGGCTTGGATCTGGGTTGGGCTCCGCTTATCTCACGCGCACTGTGCGCTAGCAAATCCGCGACGTAATTTTCGCGTGCTGCACGCGATTCAGCGGCTTCCGTATGCGGCTCGGAGTAAAGGCGCGGCTCACGTACTCCACGTGCATGCGGTTCTGAACCGTTGAATCCCCCAGGCGCATGCAACCCAGAGAAGTTTCCTTCTCTTGCACGCGTTTCAGCGAAAAAATTTCCACGTGTCCCTGCTTCTTTAGTTGTTCTTTCCTGATTCCAGTCTCCTCTTCCTCCAGCAGAGTTCCCTTTCTTCCAGTGTTTTGGTTTCAGATGTGGATGAAGAAACCAACAGTTTTCATGAGTATGCCCCTCCTTCTTACACCCCGTACATCTCTCGATTTCACCGTGATTCGAGCGAATCTGGGATCTAGGGTTCTGGCTGGAATTAGGAAAATTAAATTTTTTGGTCACTGCAAAGCTGTGATTCTCGTGTCCCTCGCTGCCACCAGCTTGTGGACCTCCCATAGCAAGCCGTCGGCTTTCTTCTTGCTCTACCATGGTAGTGATTTGGGCAAAAGAAGGAAGAACGGTTGTTAAGAGAAGTTGAGACTTCACGGCTTCATAACTCGGATTGAGCCCAGCGAGATATTGAAAGATTTTATCCTCTTCTTCCCTCTGAATCGCTACCGGATCTGTTATGGGTGGTCGATAAACTCGAAGTTCATGCCATTTCTTTTGAAGAGCACCCAGGTACTCTGTGTTACTCCTTGACCCTTGTTGTTCTTGTTGGATTTCTTGTTTTATTTGATAGATGTGGGAGTAATTGTTTTGTCGGCCATACATGGTTTTTATGCCTTCCCACAACCCGAATGTTGTTTCGTGGCCGAGGAATAGGTCTGAAATTCTTGGCTCCATGGATTGCATGAGCCATGTCATGACTCTGTCATTTTTGGATTGCCACTGTTTTGCTGCCTTTTTTTCATTCTCAGTTACTTCGGTCGTTGCTGGTACGGGTTTTGTTGACTCTCCTGTGATGAATTCTAAAACCTCTCTTCCACTGAGAGACAATTTTGCAGAACTCGCCCATGAGAGGTAGTTTTGGCCGTTGAGCAATGAGTTTGTAAGTTTTGAGGTATTGGTAGCTTCTCTGTGCTGCCCCTCTGATGTCATTGTTTTGTCGTGCTAGATTTCGGTTTATGGTTTTTGATTTTGCTTATGTACCAGTGTTGCTGGTAAAGCTTTTGTGGGATTTTTTTTTTCCGGTCACAGAGACTGATGCTCTGATACCATGTTATTTTTGAGAGATTGAACTAAGGAAGAAAAAGCTTGGATCTTTTTTGTATATTATTCTACAGTTCTAAATTTTACAGTGAAGATTTGTATCTATTTATTACAACTCTTCAACGGTTAGAAATATTGTACCGTTGGTACCTATTCTAATTCCTATTTGGTACAGCTGTACCTATTTACACTTTTGCACATATACCCTTGATCTATGATAAAATTATTTCCTAGGATTTTTCTTCAACATGAAGCCATATAAAATTGTTGATTATTTTAGGTGGGCCCGGACTGGGATTTAAATGGTCTATAATTCGATCTTTTGTCTGAATACACATTACTTGAATCAAAATATCTAATTTGTTACATTTGTTGTCTTGTAGAAGCCACTCCATTTCTTAAAACAATGGAGGTATCCTTTCAAGAGGAAAATTAGGTAGGTGACTTCTTACATGAGAGGTGAATTCCGTTTTTTTTATTAATAGAAAAAACAAAAAAAAATATTGACAATGAGGAACAATTTCGTTAGATTTTGAAAAATAGAAATAACATTATGGTTTGTAACGTACAGAGCACTGTAGCTAGACGTTATAAATCATAATGTTTAGTTAATTTGATCGCTAATGATCTCTAATTAACAAAAAACACTGTAGCTGGACGTTATGCATCCAGCTACAGTGTTTTTTTATTAATTTTTTTTTACGATACCAACGTAATCCAAAGTTTTCAAATATCCAAAGTATTCAAAGTAAATTTAAGTTAGAACTGAGAGCAATTATGAACTGGGCGGGCGGCCTTATATTTTCATCAGTGAACATAAGTTATCAGCGGAAATTAACGGTTCACGTTTGAGTTAATTTCGAACTAAGTTTGGTTTGCGAACCTATTTCAAACGAACTAGGTCCAGTTTGAGTTTGGTTTGAATTAATTTCAAACTAAGTTTGGTTTGAATTAATTTCGAATGAAGTCAATTTCGGATCGAACTTTTTACGAACTTTTTTGAATCAAACTCGAATCGAATTACGAACTACGAATTTTGTGTGCATCCCTAGTAATAACATTTTTCATGATAATTCGATAATTTGAGTAACATTAGTCTATTAGGTATGCACATTGACATATGTTACCTAGCTACATATGTTACCTACCTGCTATTATATTATAACAATTAAGTCGTACTCTAGAAACAACTTAGATGATATGGCGAAGACAATAAAATTCCAGCTGATGCATGATACTGAGAAAAACATTAGTCAAGATACACGTGGATAAAAAATCACTTGTCATTTGTGTATATAAAGTGGAAATAATCAATCCAAGCAAAGTGATATTCTTAAGGTAAATGTTCGGTCGTAAAAGTTTAGGCCTCCTTAGACTTCTTAAGACTTTTTTAGACTCCTCAGAAGCTTAATCTGTCCGAATAACCTCTACTTAGTGAGGATTAACTTTTGCTCCTTTTGCTCAAATTCCTAAGTTCAAGCTCCTCTTGCCCCAATTCTTAAGACACCATTTCTCTTGGCTTAAGCATCCTTAGCATCTTTTTTTTGCCTACTTAGTACCTTTTTCTTAATCCGACTCTACCGAACAAGTGCTCCTTAACTCCACTTAAAATTTAATCTCTCATGCAGTGCCGAACACGCCCAAGAAGAATAAGTGCAGAAAAGAGAGATAGAGACACAAAGGCATCCATGCACGACACCCTTAATGTAACAAAAGATACAATCTTTGTTGCACATATGGCGAATCTCGTAACATGTCGATCGATTTGATCACTAAACGAGATGGAAAACTCGACGCTAACAAAATCTATTCATCTCCTGCTAATAGGAATTTTATTGATCTCCTTCCTCCCCCCATCGTCTGCAAGCCCTCCTCCTAGTCCTGTCAAGTGCACCACCAATAGCACAAGTAACTGTACCGTGACAAATGCATACGGAACATTCCCCGACCGGTCCACGTGTCATGCTTCCAGAGTTGTGAAAACTTATATCAAATTTGCTGATTAAGAAGGATAGGGATCCCAAACCCTAGGTACCTTCTAACTATATAGTACCAAACTTTATTTTACTTTTGCTTGTTTGTTTGTTCACCATAATCACACTTAACAACCAGATTAACTTAGACTAGTGAAAAAATTTAAAACTTAGTGCACAAAACTATCCCTGTGGATCGACACCTCAATTAATGCTACACGGTTGAATCACACGCTTGTGATATGATCGTATATCCAATTGGAGTTATCAATATTAAAAGTATAGTTCTAATTTTGAATCATCAAGTACTCCACAACAAACTCCACTGAATGAGGTATTATGTTCGGCACTACAATTATTTAAGTTTTGAGTCGACTTTGGCTTAAGACAGTGTAAGTGTTTGAGTCTAAGGTGTAATTGTTTGACCTCCCAACAAATAGCATTTGGAACATTCTTAAGAAATAACGTTTTAGTTCTTTATTCCTTTTACTACATTACAAAGCAAGATCATAAGTTTACACTTAGAACAAACTAAAATTTGAAAGCCATCCCGAACGTATCACTCATTACACGAGCTTATTTAAGAACACACATAGAAATCTCTGTAAATATATATACTTAAATAACCCTGACATCATCTTCCTCGGTCTCTTATGCAACAGAAGTGTTTGCAATGGCGCGTAAGACGGTTGTCTCCATGGTGATTCCAGCCCCAAATCCCAACAGAACCCCGTACTCCATTCCGTCTCCAGCCGTCCTCTTTCCTTCTCCATCCGACTGCTTTCTCATTTCATCAAGCATGAAAAAAATGGTCGGACTCATCATGTTTCCATACTCAGCAAGCACATGCCTCGTCACTTTCAGTTTCTCCTTGTCTAGTGCCAACTCAGCTTCCACTTGTTCTAGGATAGCCGGCATACATGGATTCACCCCCCAAAAGACTGAGTTCCAGTTGGTAATAATCCCGAGTGGTCCGACTATCTCTGAGAGAGTATCAACGACGCTGCTCAAGATAAACTCTGGTGCAGGAGGTGACATGTACAACGTGAGGCCATCTTGCCTAATGTGGCCAATGAACGCATCTTCTGTGCCAGGAAGAATGGTTTGGTGAGCTGAAATGATTTCGTAAAGTGGGCGCTCAACTGACAGATCTGGCTCGGACCCAACAATAACAGCTGCTGCTCCGTCACCGAAAATTGCTTGAGGTAGGAGAGTGTCGTTGTGCCCCTTGGATGGCCCACGGAAGGCCATCAAGGTGATTTCTGAGCATATAACAAGGACACGTGTGCCACGAGTGTTCTCAGCAATATCCTTAGCAAGACGAAGTACCGTGTTACCACCAGAGCAGTTCTGGTGGTACATCATTGACCGTTTGATAGAGGAAGGAAGATCAAGAAGTTCTAACATCCTTCGATCGGCACCAGGCATGTCGATGCTGCTAGTTGTGCTGTGGAAAACTAGGTGGGTGAGCTTTGACTTTGGCTGTCCCCACTCTTTGATGGCCTTCTCTGCTGCTTGGAGACCGAGCCTCAGCACCTCACCATACACAATGTCTTGCCTGGCATCCAGTGATTCCTGATCCTTATTTGAAGTTATCTTAGGGTGCTTCTCAAGCATTTCCTTTGTCAAGTGAAAGTGACGCTTACGAATCTTCGTATCGTCACCTACAAAGAATTAAGTACAAAATAATAAGAATTTAATTTTCTCAGAAATGTTTTGGCGTGCATGATGCTAACTTCTCAGTTAGGCATTTATCTTTTTAGTTGTAGGTTTTCTAATATCAGATAAAAAATATGAAAACTGATTGCTCTTGGCATTTATCTTACAGATTGTCTGGAACTCCTCCTTGAGCTCTTTAAGGTGCTCACTCTTGGTAGCACGAAAATAGTAGTCGGCATATTCAGATTGGTAAATGAAATTAGGTGGGGTAGCCGTGCCGATTGCGAGTACTGCTGCTGTCCCTTGTGACCGTTGTGCCTGACGTATTCCATTCATGACTTCCATTTGCTTCTTCTCTGAAAGATTAGCTACATATTAGAATATATATTTGCCAAGTATTCAAAGATGCTTGAAGATGCATTGTAAGTCCCTATATAGTTCAAATTGCTAATTTTATTAAGTATAGAAGTTCCAACAAATTTTATGAGCCCCATCTGTTGGGGTTTATAGAATGAAATAAGACGCAACTAAAAGAAATTCTGACGGCCCACCTATATACTTGTTAGTTTAATTAATTCATAGCAGATACATCATAATAAAAAACTAAGTTAAATAAGTTGATAACTATACAATTTTGAGGTCAGCTATATATAGATGTCACTTGCACCAAAAACAACTATATGATGCCTAGCAATTCAAAAGAATTATTATTTACTTGCAAAAGCAAATTCTAAAGATGCTAAGGTTAAGACATGGTAGAAAACTGTCCCAAGAAAAAAAAAATAACAAACAGGAGAAAATAGAGAAGAAAGAAATAATGCATGTAAAGCTATATGTACGTAGATATTCAATAATTACTAAATGGTCCTGAAAAATATAACGAAAAGATTAAATAAAAGTAGTTAATTGCCCTGTAATGACACTATAATTTTCATCTTACAACCAAAATTTAACTTCGCTGTAATGCATGAATGAAGCGGATTTCTGCACACATCTGTCTCAATTTGTTACTCATATAATTAAATGGTGAAAACCAATTAATGAAAACAATTTCCAGTAAATGAGGGCCAATTAAATTAATTGTAGTCATGAAGTAGTCTTACATTTTTTAGGAAGTTTTTTATTGGTAGAAATTAATAGAAAAGAAGAGAGAGAAATAGAAAGAGTACATCAGTTCTTATATTAGTAGAAAGATCAGTAGGATTTCTACCGATCCTAAAAATAAAAAAGTTTCGATCGGTACGAATTATACTGAACCAAACTTAGTTTTTTTTTTTTTAAAATCTGATGTACAAATGGAGGGAATTCTTATATTAGATTTCTAGTAAAATATGAAAAGTTTTTCAAAAAATAGATAGAATATTTCTATTATATCTAAATTTTAAGATACTCTATCTATTTTTGTAAAAAAAATATTTTACTAGAAAAAAAGGAATGGAATAAAAAACAAACTGGTTTTTGGATCGGTAAGAATTTTACCGATCTTTCTACCAATATAAGAACTAATGTACACTTTCTATTTCTCTCTCTTATTTTCTATTAATTTCTACCAATAAAAATTTCCATTTTTTTATGCAAGTGTGTAGAGGAATTCAAAATTTAACATGTATCGAAATGTATTAAATTTTAAATAATAATTTTGGCACGCGATATGCAGACTCATATTACTGTCTTCTATTGTTTTTTTTGAGTGTAAGGTGGCAACTTGCCATCTTACGATTTTCATTAATAAGAAAAAATATTTACATGGTTAAAAAAACAATATTTTACTGTCTTCTATTGAAAATTAGTTTCTATTGTAATACAAGAACAATACATATTAGAATAATACCTTATACAAGAACAATATTTTACTGCCCTAGCCAATAAAATATTTAGAAAATTTTACTGACTTGTATTGTAATATAAGAGCAATACCTTTTAGGATAACCGAAACTAATGTGGGAGATAAATTGGAGAAGGAAATATGGAAGATGAAACAGGAGAAGGTTGGTGGATTAGTGAGTAGCAGGAAGGTGTTTATAAAGAAGAATGAACTGGTATATTTTCAACGATGTTGATAACTACAGGTGGAATCTGAGGTGCCATGTCGTTTTCCAATTATTTCACCTATCTTTTTGGCCAACGAAGTCATCGCTCCATATTTTTTGGCCAACGAAGTCACTATCAAATTACAATAAAGGAGATATATATAGAGTAGAACTAGGGTGCTCCTAAGCTCACCAAGCCCTTCCGTGAGCGCGACTCGAAAACCTATCGAATTGACTTCAAACGATATTTCCAAACCGTTAGATGTTCAATCTATATTAAAATGTGCTTGGAGACCAAATTTTACATTTTTGGAATTTTTTTACTATTTATTAAGCCGGTTTGAAAACCGCTGTTTTCCAATGGTGCAGAATTTTAATAAAAACAGCGGTTTTCAAACCGGCTTAATAAATAGTAAAAAAATTCCAAAAAATGTAAAATTTGGTCTCCAAGCACATTTTAATATAGATTGAACATCTAACGGTTTGAAAATGTCGTTTGAAGTCAATTCGATAGGTTTTAGAGTCACGCTCACGAAGGGCTTGGTGAGCTTAGGAGCACCCTAGTTCTACTCTATATATATATACTAGTATTGTGCCCGTGCGTTGCAACGGAATATATGATAAGAAAATAAAAATAAATTTTCATACAAAATGACAAATTTTCATAAAAAAATAAAATTAGAAATATATTATAGATTTATCACAGTAATATGTATATAAATAAGGAAGTAAAAAAAAAATTGATTTGCATTGTGATCTGCCGTATAGAAAATATTAATTGGAGAGAGAGAAATAATGAAACAAATAAATAAGGAAATGAAGAATTATATCCCTAAATTTTAGAGTATGTTTAATTTTAATTGTAACCCATCGTGTGGCGGTATATGTGGCGAGTATGTTTGTAACTAAATTTAAACTTTTACACATAAAACATATACATTTAATCAAAAGAAGATAGATTATGTGATTGGAGAGCTGAGATTAAATTCAAAAATTAATCTTTCAATCGTAGCCGTTGGCGGATCGGACACCCAACGTGCTTAATAATGGAATGGAGATATACACACACACTGCCGATATACCAAATTCTTTCATATGGTAACCGATTACATGATTGCATTATAACATTTTTTTTTTAACATGTGCTCTTTCTAAAAGAATCTTTTCTCCATTCTTTATCTTATTGCCTCCAATTATAAATCCACATGCTTTGACTTTATATCTTTTTTTTGTTGTTGTAATTTTTAGCAATTTCTTATCCTTTAATTTTTTTAGCGAGTACATTTTCCGTCATTACCTCTCCATTTTTTAGGAAAAACCCTGTCCTACCTCCGAACTTTTTATTTTTACCATCTTAAAAAAAAACCAAATAACTCTATTTTTCAAAAATACCGGATTTTACCATGTCCGCAATTAAATTAGCCGACCAAATTGAGCTGGTCGCCAATTGAATTGGTGGACAAGATATCGGTCCGCCAATTCAATTGGCAACCCTATTTTTTTTTTTACTTTGGTCCACCAATTTTTGAGCTATGAAATCGTATGTTATTGGCGTTAAACCGCCAATATTACTTCTTGGCACAACGCCGTTAGTTTATCGGCTTGAGACCAAGATCGGTTTAAACCGTTAGCAAATGGTGTTAGAAGATCTCATTTATGTAGTGCTGAATTTAAACTTAAATCTATTAGTTCGGTTTAAAACCGATTAAACCGGACCCAATGAACACTCATTATAATATATTAGATAATTACATGTAGTTTGTGTAACACATGGGCCAACTTTCCGAGGTAAAATATATTGTTATATTATTTTGCAGTATATGTATCTCTTAATTAACAACTCAACAACAATCATGTCTAACAAATAAATTCAGAGTAGGTCTGATGCCCACAGAAATCCGTACACGACTGAGCATCAAAATCCGTGCGAGTCTGTATCAATTTCCGTGTGCACAGATTTAGTGCTAATCATACGGTGCTAGAGTTAATTGAACCTAAAAGTAGGTTTGATGCCCATCCAACCTACTCCTATCTCCTAACAAATATTAGATTTGCATGTATACGCAAACTTACCCTCATTGTTTTATCAGGACACTTCACATGTCATCTTCATTGAAGGGTCGTTTTCACTGAGATCAATTTTGATATTCGGAGTCAAGACATCATTTTCATAAGAATATATATACTGCATATTCAAGTCGTCGCAACACACGTGCACTATTACACCTACTACAAAATACTAGCTTCCATCTCTCCATGGTATTCTTTATTTCATAAGAATATTTCTAATTTTTTTGTCGCTTTCTAATTGAAAATCCTATAAAGAAATTATATAATTATGCATGATCAACAACAATTCTTTTTGTTAGTTCATGATGTATAAATATATTCGGCCTCTTGCATAAATACACGTATATACTAATTAATCTTGTCCGTTTCATGTTAAGTTTTAGTATTAAACATGTTCAAATGTGTATTTAATTTCTGGCTGATGGAACTCTGTATGGACTTAAATAAACACTAAAGTTTCCTTTATATTATCAGAATATCTAGCAAGTGAGAGGCGGATCTATTGTCCATCCAAAAGTCCTTGGCTACATTCATATTTTTAAAATTTTTAATCATGAATATTGAAATTTAATTAAAATTTGAAGAGTTTTTATATAGTTCAGCCTCCTCATAAAATAATAAATGTATGATTGCATCTTAGTGGTGAAAACACTTGAGCTCAAATAATTGTAGATATCACATATTATATATTTTATCTTTCAACACCCAATCTAAATTTTATAGTTACGCCCATGATGCAAGTCGTAAGAGATTGTTTCAGGTTCACAAATTTGATTGCGGATCCTTATTTTTTCAGTACTATTCTTTTGTAAGGGCGTTAGCTTAGTCAAATAAATCTCTCTATATATATAGTCCGAGAGAAAAACTAATAAAGCTTTCATATGGTTAGTGTAACAGGCCATATACAAACACTATTTGTGTTTGTCTTTTAATTAATTAGGCTTGCCAGTTAAAAAAATGAAGCTATGAGTATATACAAACTACAACTTTGAAAGTTACATTAGATAGATTTAAACACGTGTAAATCAGAAGGTATACGGTAGGCAAAATATTAGCACTTCAGTAGACATTACTTGTTCACACTATGGATATCAATTTAGGAAAGATGAGAAAAGCTTTTTGTCATGCTTACATAATTAGTGTTGACTGTATCAATGGAATAAAAAATTGATTTATGTTCTCTTTTTCCTTACGTTTTTTTTCTTTTTCTTTGTGAGCTCTCTCCTTTTGATAATTCAATATGTACATTGACATTCATCGATCACCTTTTTATTATGATGTAAACATAATTTCTAATTTATATTTATATTTATGTAGCTTTGAATACCGAATCAAACTTACCCCCAGTTTGAGTTTGGTTTGAATTAATTTCGAACTAAGTTTGGTTTGAATTAATTTCGAACGAACTCAATTTCGAATCATTGAAAAATTAAGATGGTTAGAAAATTGTTGTTTTCATACGATTGAAAAATAGCGATTTTGTAACCATCTTAATAAATAATAAAAAAATTCAAAAAAATGTAAAATTTGATCTCCAAGCACATTTTAATATGGTGATCATGTTGAACGGTTCGGATCGACTGTTTGGATTTTGAAATCGCAAAATTGATCTAAAAAAAACAGTGTCAAGATGTGTCAAAAAAAAGGGTGTAATTGGACCCTCCTCTATATATATATACTGCTGATATACCAAATTCTTTTAAAAGGTAACCGATTTCATGATTGCATTATAACATTTTTTTTTTAACATGTGCTCTTTCTAAAAGAATCTTCTCTCCATTCTTAATTTATCTCATTTCTGTAGTGCTGAGTTTAAACTGAAATCTATTAGTTCGGTTTAAAACCGATTAAACCGACCCGATGAACACTCATTATAATATATAAGATAATTACATGTAGTTTGTGTAACACATGGGCCAACTTTCCGAGGTAAAATATATTGTTATATTATTTTGCAGTACATGTATCTCTTAATTAACAACTCAATAACAATCATGTCTAACAAATATTAGATTTGCAAGTATACGCAAACTTACTCTCATTGTTTTATCAGGACACTTCACATGTCATTTTCTCCTTTCTTCATTCAAGGGCCGTTTTCACTGAGATCAATTTTGATATTCGGAGTCAAGACATCATTTTCATAAGAATATATATACTGCATATTCAAGTCCTCGCAACACACATGCACTATTACACCTACTACTAAATACTTGCTTCCATCTCTCCATGGTATTCTTTATTTCATAAGAATATTTCTAATTTTTTTGTTGCTTTCTAATTGAAAATCCTATAAAGAAATTATATAATTATGCATGATCAACAACAATTCTTTTTGTTAGTTCATGATGTATTAATATATTCGGCCACTTGCATAAATACACGTATATACTAATTAATCTTGTCCATTTCATGTTAAGGAAATTTTAGAAAATGTGGTGAGTTCTAGTCTTAAACATGTTCAAATGTGTATTTAATTTCTGGTTCTAAGATAGATTAATACCTAGTCTTAAATAGGTATCTCATCTTTACATTAGATATATTTAAACACGTGTAAATCAGAAGGTATACGGTAGGCAAAATATTAGTACTTCAGTAGACATTACTTGTTCACACTATGGATACCTATTTAGGAAAGATGAGAAAAGCTTTTTGTCATGCTTACATAATTAGTGTTGACTGTATCAATGGAATAATAATTTGTTTTATGTTATCTTTTTCTTTGTGAGCTCTCTCCTTTTGATAATTCTATATGTACATTGACATTCATCGATCACCTTTTTATTATGATGTAAAAATAATTTCTAATTTATATTTATATTTATGTAGCTTTGAATACAATTCTATTCCAGATTACATATTTCATCTAATTATACTATAATAAAAAATAAAGCCTTCATTTCTCAACAGAAAAAGTATATACAACTTTTACAAATGATTCGCACCTTAAATATATTCAACATTCAATATAAACAACATACATGAAAAAATATTCAGCTTTCAACATACATATAATAATAATTAAAGTATATTAAGTATTAATTCAACATAAACAACACACAAATTAAAGACAATATGGTTAGACAAGGTGAAAAATAAAGAGGAAGAAGAGAGAGGTGAGAGAAATTAATTTGATTAGACAGGGAGTGGTGTGAAAATTAATAACCTCAATCTAGTGAATAGGCGCGGAATTAAAGTATCTATATGCTAACGATTCAAAACATAAACCAATAGAACAAGTTTTTTTATTATATCAGTACTAATGTATTAACCGATATCAGAAAATCATGAAATATTTCTATCGGTTAGGATAATAATACCGGTATAATAGAGTAAATATATTTGGTTGGTACACTAAAAGTAACCCATAGAAGAAATTGGTGTACATCTATCAGTTCCCGAGGACCCAATCGATTGAATTATTTTTGAGCTTATTTACTAACTTGCCACAACACCGTTAGTTTATCGGCTTGAGATCAAGATCAGTTTAAACTGTTAGCAAATGAGCGTTAGAAGATCACATTTATGTAGTGGTGCGTCATGAAATCTCTTAGTTCATTTTAAAACCGATTAAACCGGATCTGATTAACACTAGCTCATTATTATATATAAGATAATGAGTGAGTCTATGGTACTATGCATAGCACGGATTGGTCTGTACTACGGATCAATATTTTCATTTTCAAAATTCTAATGGTTGATCCGAACCATTCCACATGATTTCCATATGAGAATATACTTGTGGGCTAAATTTTCTATTTTTTAGAATTTTTTTAGAATTTTCTTAGATAGATAGAAAATCACTGTTTTTGGATGGTCCAGAATTTTCAGATCAAGTGATTTTCTACCTATCTTAAAATATAGTAAAAAAATTTGAAAAAATATAAAATTTAGTCTGCAAGTATCATGTGAGGATCATGTTGAACAGTTCGGATCAACCATTAGTATTTTCAAAATGAAAATATGACTCCGTAGTACGGACTAATCCGTGCTATGCATAGTAGCATAGACTCACTCTAAGATAATTACATGTAGCTTGTGTAACTCATGGGCTATCCAAATAAGCCTGGGTTTACGGTTTGATGAAATTAACCCAATTAATTTCTTCTAGTATATTTTTTATTTTATTCTAGCCGACTTTCCTAGGTAAAATATAATGTTCTATTATTTTGCAATATATGTATCTCTTAATTAACAACTCAACAACAATCATGTCCCGAGATTTTTATTAATACCCTAAAAAAAAAAAATATTAAAAATGCCCTCTGTTTGAATTTTTTTTTAAAAATGCCCTAACCGCCCAGTGAACAGGCGGTTCACTCTACCTACCCAACCGCCCCTTCACTGGGCGGTTCGCCTACTCTACCCAACCGCCCAGTGGTTGGGCGGTCCGCATGGAAATTTTTTTTTGGCCTTAAGGCCGCTGGTTCCTTCTCCCTCCCTCAAACCCTACCCGCCCCCCCCCTGTTCCTCCTACCCGACCCGAGCAGCCCCCCAGCGCCCCCCCCCCGACCACCCCCGCCCACCCCCGCCCACCCCCGGCCTCCCCTCTACCCGGCCACCCTACCCTCGGCGCTCCTTGATCACTTTTTCCAGCATCGCTCCGTGATCACTTTTTCCAGCATCGGATCACAGCCGAGACCACTGATCTGGAGGCCGTCAGGAGGTAATAATTGAGAATCTTGAAATTAAAATATGTTACGAACTCATCCGTGAAAATCATTAAATTTATCTTTACTATTTTATATTTTTAGGTATGTGAGGGCCTTTGTGCTGGATCTCTGTGGCAGCGTCATGTTCATGGACTCCAGCGGTGACGCGGTTCCGATTATGTTCCTCTCTCTGCTGACAGAAATTGAGAAGCCATCGAACTGGAACTGGGGCGGAGCTGTGATCGCCTACTTATACCGTAGCCTGTGCCATGCTTGCTTGGTAAGTTTTCACAAATATTTCGGAATTTAAATTACAATAATTAGGGTTCAATAATCACCAACACATTCACCTCATGTCCAAAATATAGGTGAAGAACAAGCAGATCCACGGACCGCTTCTTCTACTCCAGCAATGGTCGTGGTCTCATTTGCCGGTATGTCGGCTAGTTCGTCCGTCTCTTGTCCTTTACTTGAGGAGACAGGATGCCGAGAGGTGTCCCGTGTACGGTGCCATATGGGGCGATCGACACACGTACGAGAACACGGGCAGGGGGAGAACTGTGGGGATTTCATATGTCCGGAGTCAGCTCCAGATGCTTCACGAGAGCAGCGTCGACTGGTTCCCCTACCGGGAGTTCTACGAAAGGAACGCATTTTGTCGACTGACATTGGAGCAGAGGCATCTCTGGTTTTATCGGGGGCCGTGTGTATGTTACTGGATTGTTGAGTACACGTATCCAGATCGCGTGCCCCGACAGTTTGGTCTGGACGCATTTGTCCCGCAGTTCCCAGACCTTGGAGAGGCTGAGACCACCAAGTTGCACAAGTAAGTTACAATTACTTAATTGCTCTCCTACCGTTACTTGTTCAGTTCTGCACTTGATTAACATTCTTTTTTTAATTTAAATGTACTGCAGGACTAAACACAATAAGCCCAACGTCGACTGGAGCACGCGCCACGCAGAGCATTACCTCCAAGCACAGTCTCCACAGTTTCACATGTGGCAGCCTCCTACGGCCGATGATGTCACACTGGGCGCAGGGCCTGGAGGATTGAGGTACTTAGTCTGGTACCAGAGGTGGGGCATGTCCTCGGTATACCTCACGGGCCATTGGGGTGAGACCCTTCGACGGAGGCTTTCTCGTGCAAGGTCGAGTGGTTATATGTCTTTCGGACCGATGCAGGCTCGCCAGGTAATTACTTACGGAACTAACATATTTAAAGCATTAAATGTTTATTTAGTTTTTCCTAAAAATTTAATAAATACACTTTGTGCAGATTCTTACCGGTATCAGAGGAGTGGCACACAGCTTGGTGTGTATGGCACGAGAAGGTTGGCGAGCAGTGGGATGTACAATGCTCCAGCACACTGCTCCTATGGTGGAGGACTCCGGCTTTGACGGCCGCCTCGTTGGCATGTTGCATGATAGTGGGGAGAACATAAACTGGCGCGAGATAGAGCCCACACCACTAGATCCGGATCAGCCCAGAGTTGCTATATACGGTGATGAGATGCCGCCACCTCCTCCAGGTAATTTGATTTTGTCGTACAAAGTCATTTCTCGTTAAAAAAACTATTCTAATTAATTTGTCTTAAATTATGCAGTGGATGAATCAGGTTGGGGCTTCCACGAATGGGTGTTGAATAATAATGCGTGGAGCGCTTACTACAATGAGTATGGAGTTCCGGTGCAGGTTGGACAGGTAGCAAAAATTTATTATTTATTCAACTTACTACTTATTTGTATGTAGCAAAAC